>CM076579.1:709185141-709499104 GCA_034641835.2 Pinus albicaulis
GCGGGGTGTAAAATTCTCTAAATCGAAGATCATGAGGTTCGAATCCTGAAGGTATACAGATTCAATGGCTGATAATAGTAATTTTCTTTTGGCTGGGCATGATTGCAGCACTTCCAAAGATGACATTGTTGAAGGGGAAATCGACAAGTCTTCAACAATATTGTAGTTCTTAGCAGCTCTCGCATGTGGATTGAAAGTTGATTTAAAAAGTACACCTTTAGCAGGCAGTTTGATTACTAAGTCAGGATTCGATTTCTCGATCTGTAGCGGATCAGAAAATGAGGGAGATGTAGTTGATGTTGAATTATAACTTTATGCTTCTTTACCACCAACAGGATTTTTACTACCATAATCTTGCGATCACGTCACAACCATCAAGATATCTTCTAGCATATTCGAGGAAGATCCAATCATGTTACTATCTTGAGCAGGAAATGGATCCTTCAAGACAGTAGGCATGGAAAAACCCTTGAAGAATTTCGATACCTCGACTCTATGCAGGCACTCTTTAGTAAAATGATCCTCATCACAGATGAGACAAAGATAACGAGGTTTTCGTTTTTCGTCAGTTGGTTCAGTTTTATCGTTTTTATCTTTTGAAGATGAATTTTTCTTTTTATTCTTACCCTTCTTCTTACCACCAATTTTAGGTTTGGCTGTAGATGATTCTACAACATGAATATCAGCGGAAGAATTTCCTTTAGGTGAATCGGTAAAGTTATAATCGGAGAAGTCGTCTTGGAATATTTCTTCATACTCTTGCTAGTGCTAACAGAACCAATTACACCATCAGCAGCATGAGAGCCTGAAGGAGTTGTAGTTAATTGACCAGGTCTTGGTAAATCGGGGATTTTGTCATATAGAGTACCTGACTGTGTATATACAAGGTCAAAGTACTGAGCTTGAGTAATGACTTTCTCTTCTGTAACAATGCCTCCTTTGGCCACATCTTCAATGATTTTGGGCAATAATGATTTGATAAACCATTCAGCCAAAATTTGATCTGGAATAAAGACTTTCACTAAACGTCTCCTACGTCGCCATTCATGAATGTGATCGGATATGTATGTAGACGTAGATTGTTTTAATGAGGTCAAAAATTCCATACCATTTTCGTATCTGACAGGTAACTGAAAATGGGTTAAGAAAGCAGTAGCTAACGCATTAAAATTATTAAATGAGCCTCGTGGTAACTCAATGTACCATTTGGCAGCTAGACCAATGAGAATTCTCTGAAAAAGACGCAATCAAATCGAATCATTGATTAGTGAATTGGATGCACACCACAGGTGATAAGTCATAACATGATTATATGGATCGTCTCCTAACTTACCTTCAAACTTTGGAATATCACTGGGCAACTTATTAGGCATCGGCGGCCAATACGGAAGATAAAAGATCGGATCATTCGTAAGGCGCGATAAATCAGGTAGATCTAAAGTTGCTATGAATGGTAACCGACGACTAGGGTCTTGATAACCTTGTGTGATCAAACCAGTTCTAGGAGGAGGATATCCAGGATATCCTGGAATTGGATGTGCATTGGGAATTGTGAAACCAATATTAACCGAACCAAACTGGGGTTGTTGAGGTACTTGATAAGTATACCCAGGATATGGATGATACTGATATGTTGGATTCTGTGTAGTATGTCCAAATTGATATTGCCCCTGGTACGGTTGATAAGTAAATTGTGGTTGACTAGTGAGAATCGTACTTGTACCAGATTGTCCTGCAGGCATCTGGACCGTAGTCTGAATTGTAGGTCCTCACTGTGGCACAGATACTTGAGGAATTTTCAATGATACAGGGTAGTAGAAACAGGAGCTACAAAGACTCCAGAAATAGGTGTGGTAGGTTGAACAGAAGTTGCAGCAGCAGCAGAAGTTTGAGGTGGAGTTCTAGGTATACTAGGCCCAGGCTGCTGAACAGAACCAGGTGCACAGGTTGGATAGGTTGCTGGGTTGGACTAGAACCTATGGTTGTCCAGGTTGATTAGGTAACTGCACATTGGGTTGTAAATTCTGTTGAACTTGAGATGGATCCCACATCATATTAATTCCGGGATATTGACCCATAGAAGATTGTTGATATGAAGGACCATAACCAGGTTGAACGTAGGTTTGATAATTAACTGGAAAATTTCCAGCTCCTTGTAATAATGGTTGACCTGAAGGAGGTTGAAAACCTTGAGTTGGGTACTGACCCTGAGGTTGATATTGACTCTGAGGCATGTACGGAATCTGGGGTTGATATTGACCTTGAGGTATGTACTGTCCTTGGGGTTGATATTGACCCTGAGGTATGTACTTTCCTTGGGGTTGACCTTGAGGTATGTCCTATCCTTGGGGTTGATATTGACCTTGAGGTATGTACTGTCCTTGAGGTTGTTCCCCAGGCAGGAAATATTGTCCCACAGTTTGACCTCGAGGTGGTAAAAAACTACCCTGAGGTTGCCCTCCGGGCGGTAATTGACTACCTTGAGGTTGCCCCCCAGGCAGTAACTGACTTCCTTGAGGTTGTCCCCCATGCGGTAACTGACTTCCTTGAGGTTGAGGATTTGGAATATTGTCAGACATCATATAAATCTATTTTGTGTTCAACATGCCAGTGTTTGTTCCATTCGTACTAGATGATAACACTTGTTCAATTGATTGAGGAGTTGCTCCTGAGGAAGGTACCAGAGAGCAACTGGTATCCCGAAGGAATAGATGAACCACCATATTAAAAAATTTATGGAGATTCAGAAAACATAGATGACTCTCCTGACATAGCTAATGAAGGTTGAGAACCTCTCGACGTAGGGTAAAAGGGAATTCGGGGTGGTGAATAAGTAAGACCTTCATTTTGTAAAAAAATTGTCAGTGATAAATACCAAGCGTCAATTCTAAAAGGACTATAGAATATTGATTCACTCTCTCTAAGATTTAAAGTTTCTTTGGTTTCAGGAAGAACGATGTCTTCGTCTGGACCAACAAGTTCTTCAATACATATGAGATCAGAAGGAAGATTTTCGGTAATATGATGTCTTACTCTAGGTGAACCAGGATCATTAGAAGTTGGAGTAACAAATCCTGAAGATGATTCTAACACAGTAGGTTCAGTGTCTGGCTCAGAAATTTCCGGTTCTTCAGCTCATTCATTGGTTGGATAAGCGATGTCAGTGATTTCGGAAATTGAAATTGGATCTTGAACATATTATGTTGTCTGTGATTGATTATAATCAGGATGAGGAGTTATAAATGATTCTCCTTTTTCTGTTGATTTAATTCTACTGATATTAGGTTGTACCAGAGATTTTATTCCTTCAAGTTGGCTTGGTGTATACTCAGGGGGTTTCCCCTGAAGTCTACGTGATTGTCTTGGTAATTCAGCCACGATTAAAAATTATTAATCACACGCAATCAAAGAAAAGTTCAATCAAAAATCCTAAAGTCACTAAAGAGACAATAAAATGATCAAACGCTTATAAAATCTAGGGGATCAAACCACATACAAAAAGTAAATTCCCACACTAAAAACACTATTTGGTGATGAAATCCAACATCGTAGTATTTAATGTATAAATGGCGGTTGGAACAGTTACCTTGACAACTTGCTTAATGAAACAGACCGGTGAAAGTTTCTCCACTTAAACCATCTCGAGTGAAGATAACCCTTCGGAAAGTCCAAGTGAGTCTAGTCAACGTCTGCTCCAGGTACAGTGAGATATTTCCTCCACCTTCACCTTAGGAAAAAATATTAAAGTTTATGGCCATTAAGGTTACCAACAGGAAAAAATATACATGGGGGAGCAGTCTACGATCCGATATACGCGCAAGGGAAGAGTGACAAAGCGCAATCCCCTTGAAGGCTCCTTGACATAATCCAAGGTATACCGACAAGTGACCCCACGCTCCTCAACAATGGTCAATCCGAGGCTTACCGTTGTTAATACGCGCACATCTTCTATCGTTCCCAATGAGACGGAATTGATCACCTCACCGGTTCAGATATGATCTCTTGCTTGACTCCTTTAGGAGGAGCTTCCCAGAGCATACAAGCTACTATTGACTGCTTGTTTGTTTTAATTGTCTTGGAGAGTTAATTACTCCCTACTCCAAGACATTAGCCTAAGCTATGTTGGTGAAAAGAGCCCTAGAAATATAAAAATTACTAGATTGATTTTAATTTAAGCGTTGCTTTTAATAGGTTGTTTCTTAGGAAAATAGGTGCGAAAGTGAAACTTTGATGATATGTAGTGACCCGACTCAAAACACACTAAAAATTCATCTATTATGAGGAAAAATTCATTTCCTTTCGATGAATTCTATCTAAAAGAAAGAGTTGAGAAATGCAATCTTTTAAAAAAATTATTTCCTTCAAAACAAGAACATACGAAAAGAAATCTTTCTTTATGAGAACTCAAAATGATTAATTGCTCAAAAACAAAATCCTTTATTCTTCAAGATCGAATCTCCAATTAAACATTCTCCAAAAGAAAACTACAATTTCTAAAAATAACACTCAAAACTAAAAACACTAATTTTGAGATCTAAAAATTCTAAGAATTAAATCTAAAATCAAAACTTTAAATATTTTGAGGACGTTTTGTTTAGTTTGTAATATAACTAAGAAATTCTTTGTTGAAATGAGCAAAAACTCAGAAACATCCAATTATTGTTTTTTAAGTGAAATTCAAAACTTAATGAAAAAAATTTTAAAGATTTGAAAATGAGAAAATGGGATCTAATTCTCATAAAGTGATTTCTGCTATAAATTCAAAGACTCAGCAAGAAAACAATGAAATACCAATGATCTAAGGTATACAGAGGTTTCTAATCTTTGAGTGACACAAAGACAAAGCAAAAATCACTTATAACATGCAGATCTTGTAGAAAATCATTCAAAACTAAAAAGCTGAAAGAAACTCTCACACAAAGCTTTCTGACAGAAAATACAAGTCTGGGTATACACTTAGAATATTACAAGCTGATCCTAGAAAAGAGAATTTTGAGTTTTTCAAAAAAATTCTTAGGGTCCGTAGGTTTTAGTGTAAACAAGTGCGGTGTTGCACTATAGATATAGAAAAATTGCGGAACTGACTGCATTGTGCCTAAGGACAAAGTGCGGATCCCAGAAAACTTTAAAAATAAAAATAAATAATTCTAAAGTACTTTTCAGGGATTCTACAGGAATAAATTACCCAAGCCAGTATCAATCAATCAAAATCAGAAAAATAATTCCACAAGTCAAAAAATAGAAGAAATCAAAGTTCAAGATCCATTCCCCAGTCAAGTCGCCATTTTGTTGGATGGATAAATTGTTCTTGTGGACAAGACAGATATCCCTAGTATCCTACGATAACTAGCAACAAACGGACAGATGTAAACTACTTTCTCTAGATTATGTTTGATTTAGAATTATCTATAATGAAAGATTTAGACTTACCTGTAGTCCAGCGTTGATTGTAGTCTTCTTTCCTATCGCTTTGAATACGTTTCCTTTCGGGATCTGCAATCAAAAACATGAAAGAATCAGAAGCACCTGCATAATATAGATTAATTCATAAACCATAAACCTATCTTGCTGATCAAGGAATTCAAGAAATAAGCCATTTAAATAAACAACTCATTGAGAAAACAGGATTCATTTGTATTATCTTTGATGAAAGAAGGAGCCTTACAACCACGTTCACCTTGATGTCGTACAGGTCCTTCTGGGGTCCGGAACAAGCGTTTCCTCTACTTTGACAAGCCTTTGCACTCTCTCGACTAACATATACATGGGTGTGTAATCATTCCCATATGGAAATCAGTAAAGAGAGTCTGAGTTTCACCAGCAATTCTCCTCAAAAAATCTCAAAGACTAACTCCCCTTGAGGTTGAACTATGGCCTCAATTTATAGCAAACGAGAAGAGGTTGCAGCTCCAAATAAGAGGGGATAGAATCCTCTTTCAAGGGATTAAGTTCCACATACCAAGGGGTAGGCTCCTTTAATGGAGGGATGAATGTACATGAAAGAAGCGAACTTTCCACCGAATAATTGCTTCCAAAAGCTTCCAGATTCAACTAGCTGGGCTTCCAAATTTTACTTCTGCCCTCACTTTACCTTTTACAGGGAACCGCACCTTCAATGAAGAAAAAGTTAATACTTTGAGATGAAAAAGTTAATATTTATCTTTAATGAAGAAAAAGTGCGGTCGGTTCCGCATGTTATAGAGAAAACGGATGCGGCACCACAGGTAATACTAAGAGAAAGTGTGGTACAAGTATTTTAATTACTTTTATAAGCTTTTCTCTCAATTTCAAGGCTTAGTTTTAGGAACTTGATGTTTGTAGACTTCTAAGGGAGTATGGTATGAGTAATGATGAACCCATACTGACAGTAAAACTTCATGGTGACATTTTTAGTGTAATAAACCTTAAAGCTTCACTCCCTATGTCTACATGTACCATAGCCCAAACTCAGTAGTTCCTATGGGGTATCTCAACACATGTTTGTCTGCCTTCCAAAAGAGCTTGGTAGGCTTAACCATATCTTGACTAAGATGATTAACCGCATAACATATGTTTGATCGTGTGTTCACTAAATACATGAGTGAACCCACAAGCTGCATGTAGATGGTAGCATCTACTAGTTCGCCTGAAGTAGCATCCTCCTTCCTCCAATTTCCTTCTAGAGGAGTCTCCATGGGTTTATTTCCCTCCATGTGGAACTTCCTCATAATATTGTTGGCATACTTTCCCTAAGATACAAATATCTCCCCATCTCTTTCCCAAATTTCCAATCCCAGTAAATAGTGCAAGGGCACCATGTCCTTCGTCCCATATTCTCTTGCAAGCTTCTCTTTGCAAGACTTGATGAGATGCTCATCACCTTTCAATATCAAATCATCGACATAAAGTACAATGATCAAAATTTTACCTTCTACCAAAATATGGTAAAGGTTTGCATCTTCTTCACTCTTGGTGAATCCCAACCCGGTGAAGTAGCTTTCAATCCTAGTGTACCAATCACGAGGTGCTTGTTTCATCCAATATAGTTCTCTCTTAAGCCTGCACACATGCGCCTCTCTGTCAAAGGTATCAAAACCTTTTGGCTTCTCAATTTACACCTCTTCCTCAATCACTCTGTTGAGGAAGGTAGTCTTTACATCCATCTGATGTATCTTCCATCCCATCTGCACTAAAAGTGCAAGGATGGATATGATTGATGATTACCTTGCAACTGGTGCAAAGGTCTCATCATAATCAATCCCCTCCACCTGATAGAACCCTTTGGCCACAAATTTGGCCTTGTTTTTCTCCACACTCCCATCTGCTTCCTGCTTCACCTTGTAAATTAACCTAAATCCTACAACTGACTTCCCCTCTGATCTTGGGACAACTTCCCATGCATTGTTTCTGATAATGGAGTCATACTCCTCAACCATGGCATCAACCCAACCTATTTGTTGCACTGCTTCCTCAAAGGAGGATGGATCTATTTCTACACTCTCGCTCATAAGAGCCATGTATCTAGTGTACCTCTATGGGGACCTTCTCTGCCTATGTTGTGATGTGGATGATCCCACATTCTCTCTAGGATTAAGCACCAACCTGACAACCTCCCTAGTGTGCTTCCTTTTGTCTTGGGATGTCTCTACATGAGTGGGTGCTTTTACTCTATGTTCCTCTTCTTGTGTCTGCTCCACATATAGAGGTTATTCCTTTGGAGCCAAGAGCTCCTCAACTACATACAATTGAATCTCCCTCTCAAGGGAAATTCGCATGGTCTTCTCTTCATCGGATTTCACATCTCTTCTGACCATTGTCATCCTATGTGCTGGAAAGTACACCCGATAGTTGTGAGGTGTGTCAGTGTACCCAAAAAATATTCCCAACTCATTTGTTGGCTATAGCTTCTTCCTAGCATCTTTGGTCACATGGAAATAAAAATAAGAAGAAAAAAAATTTAAAATGTGTCACATCTAGTCTCTTACCTGAAAAATCTTCCTTTGGTGTACTCATCCCAAGTATCTGATGAGGACTTTTGTTCTCCAAAAATACTATTGTGTTGCATGCTTCTACCCATAGATGCAATAATAGGCCCTGATCATGCAATATCGCTCATGTTGCTCCCATGATAGTTTTTTTCTTCCTTTCTGCAACTCCATTCTGTTGTGTGTTATGAGGATTTATCAATTCCCGTTGAATTCCTTCTGAAGCATAAAAGTTCTTGAATTCATCGAGATATTTTCTCCACCATTGTCACTTCTAAGAGGCTTCACCTTCTTCCATGTATCTTTCTCAACAAGTGCTTTGAATTCACAAAAATTTGAGAACATATGATATTTCTTCTGCATGAATAAAATCCAACACTTGTGTGAAAAATCATCTACAAAAATCACATAATACTTGTGTTTTGCTGTGGAGGCTATCGAAAACGGTCCACACACATCTGAGTGAACTCTCTCAAGGATCACATTTGCTCAGATTTCATTGTACTTTCCCAATGTACACCATTTTCATTTATTTCGTTGCTCAAGTGCACCCTTGGGAATTCCTAGAAATGAGTGGCATGATCTTCAAAGCACCATGGTGTAGATGGCCCAATATTTTATGCCATAACTCACCGTTGTATCATCTCTCCACCTTCTTTGCTTTCGTGCTTATGGTAGCACAATCTTCTACATCCAATTTGTAGAATTTCTTTACTCGAACCCAAATCTTCTTCACCTGTCTCGTATCTTTGTGAGGAAGGAACACATTTCCTTTGCTAAATATCACATCATAGCCACGGTCTTCAAACATAGAAATAGAAACTAAATTCTTCTTTAAAACAGGAACATACATGACATCTTTTAATGTGAGAGGAGTACCATACTCCCTCTGAAAGGTAAATGTACCTATGCTAGTCATGTTATACTTCATTTCATCTCCCATCTCCATGTGCATCTGAAGATCCTTCTCCTCCAAGTTACTAAAGAATTATTTGTTGTCGGTCATATGGAATGAAGCTCCACTATCCAAGTACCACACAGAACCCATTACCAATGACACCATGCATGCGATGAGGATGAAATAGAACTCGAACTGTGAAGCAAGTGCTTCACCTGTCACTCCTTCTGAGGGCTTCTTGTTGGTCTTATTGTGAAAACACTTTGTAGCATAGTTTCCATTCTCATGACAGTGAAACCATTTTACCTTTGACAAGTTTCGCTTCTTGCCCACCTGACTAGAATCTGATTTGGAATGGGACGTCTTCTCTTTCCCTTTCTTCACCTTTCCATCCAAGGCAAATTTCTCCTCATCATCAGTCTTTGATGAGGATCCATCTCTGGTGTTCCGTCAAATCTTTTCATATACCAAGTCGGACCACAATCACTCCCATTCTGGTAGCTTCTCTCTCCCATTCATCGAATCCTAGTAGTTGTGTCAGCTATTGGGAAGGCCTAAGAGTGCTAGGCTCACCAAATCATCCTCGGAAACTGTCACACCAACACTTCCAATCTCATCTCGACATTAGGTGAACTTCATCAAGTATTTTGGTATCGTGCCGCCCCTCTCCATCTTGATCTTTCTGAGCTTTTCCTTCAGCGCCAGCTTCATGTGGTCATTGTTATTTTGAAACAGATTTTTAAGGCCTTCCACATAGCATATGGAGTTTCATTTCCATGGAGCTTCGAGACAATATGATCTCGAACTCCACCTAACATTATCCTTCTCGCCTTTGCTACATTCTTCTTCCATCCATCAATATTTTGAGCATCTACTGCTACGGGCCTAGGAATATCACTGTCTATGAATTCCTTCAGTCTATTTTCCTCCAACATTGCCTCCATCGCGTCCTTCCAAGCTATGTAATTCGAACTACCCTCAAGGGAATATTTGAGTCTCAATCCACAGAGATACATCCTAATCTGCAGCTGGTCCTGAAGAATAAATCTGTAAATTCGATTCACTTGTTCAAAACAAACTCAAATTCTTCTCTTCTATAGTGATTCCTACTCTGATACCATGTAGAAAATCCACAGATTCAACTAATATTGTAATATGCTAAAACCAAATACTTCAATCTATTCTACAAATTGTGGAAACCAATTACGATCGCACAATCACATGAACAAGAAAGAGAAAGAGTTTCAATCACACACACAAAGATTTATCTGGGGAAAGCCTCAGCTAAAAACCTCGTTATTTTTATATTGCATTAAGTCAAGAATATGAAACAATACAATGCTTCTCTCAAGCTTGAGAGCTCTTTGCACTATCTCTGACTATCTCACTCTGATCTGAGCAGGTTTGGTCCAATACTTAACCAATTCCTTGCCCTTGTCTGACCAGTCTTTCTCACGCATTCCTGAGGGAATTGATCCCCTATTAATTAGGAAATTCCAACTAATTGATTGCGCAATACATCCAAGGCATCCTGATGACCTCATGCATGACCTGTACAATTTTATAATTATACAAGTGATAGTTTACTTCCCTTTAACTCCAATCTCAACTAGGCCTTCCTTAGAACTAACATGCAACAACTATTTAGAGTGAATTATCAGTTATCTGATTGGCCACTGCATGTGAATTAAATGAGATTTAATTCACTGGACCTCTCACTAGCTCATCCATCAGTTAGAACTACTTAAATTGATTTTCACTTAAATAATTAAGTTAAACAATTACAACTGAAAATAAACTACAATTGGACCCCCTAAAACTTAGAGTGAACTCTACATGCCTCCAATTTGACCCCCAACTTGAATTGATTGAGCTAACTAAATATTCCCAACTCAGTTAACTCATACAAGTTGTCATGTGATGTGGAATTACAATTTCCTTCTAATTTAATCAAGGGAAAATTAAATTAGAAACCTCTTCTTGTCGCCAATTTCAACATACCTTGTTGAAAATGCAACAAGATGATGGAGCTTAGTGAAATGAAGTCGCCTTCACTAAGTGGGCCCGCAGGCTATTTTTGGCGCAAAGTCTATTTTTAGACTATGTCTAGTTTTAGACATATGGATCATGGTCTATGAGTTGCAGGATGCTATTTATGGATGATTGGTCGAGTTGGTAAAAATAGATGGACCTCTATTTTTAGACATTGGGCGGTTTCTATTTTTAGACTGCCAGGCTAAAAATAGAACAGTCAAATATTATTATCCCTTAATAATATTTAGACTATAAACATTATCTTATCCTCTTGGAGCACTTCAGTTTGATGCTTGGATGTGGCACATGCAGCTGACAGAAGGAATTACGCTATTCCTAGGGGTTAGTTGAGCTATTGCATGGTTGACTTCAGTTAGAACTCATGTGGCAGAGTTTGGTGGAGTTGATGAGGCAGTTGGTGGAGTTGTGTTCGGTTTAACTTAGTTGAACTAGTTGTATTTAGTCTAACTGAAAAATACACTAGTGATGAGTGGTGTGAATTAATTATTAATTAATTCACTAATTATTAACTCTTAAATCAACTAAAGAACACATCAGTTAACTGCAATGCATGGACAGTTCAGTGGAGACCAGTGTTAGAGGTGGGTGAAAGGGTGAGTCTACTATCAGTTGTGACTATGGCTGTGCATGAGATTTGCACACACATGGATTGAGATTTCCAATGAGGATTGCGCAATTGAAGCCAGGTGGATTCGAACTTGGATCTCACCATTATTCATCTTGGATTGCGCAGTAGAGGCAGGCAGACTTGTGGAGGAGATTTGAACCTGTGACTTGTTCATCTTCCGTGCTAGTTTGTGTGTAGCATGTGAGATAGTGCTGAGAGCTGTGAGAGATTTGTGCTATGTATTGTTGCATGTTCTCGATCATTATAATATATAGATAGTTGGGGGTTTTCAGCTGTATGCTTTCCCCATTACATACTGTGTTATATGTGTGCTTGATTATTGCTTTTATGTGCGCATGCGACTGCTTCTATTTCCGCATATTGATGATCAATTGTAGAAGAGGTTATGTATTATGCATGAAGCTTAAATAGTGTGTAATCAGGATAATCTCGGTGAAAAATTCAGCAAATTGTTCAAATTTCTACATACCTCGAGCATACGCTCAAGGTTCTGAGGCCAGAAAACGGACATGCATGGAGGATGTGACGAGGGTTATTGTGATCAATTACCAAGTGATAGTCCCGCAAAAAGGGAAGGAGATAGTGGAAATATAGGAGAATGAGGTCAAAAGACATTGCAGGGTTGTCCCAGATGACGGAATTGAGGAGAAAGTGGATTGAATCATCGACACCGGGAAATCCAGAACATGAACGATGGTGTACCACAAGACCCTGTAGATTGCTTGGCATGTCCTCTGGTGGGGAAGTTGCAAGCAGAGGCAGCAAAGGAGATCACTAGGAGACATCTCAAGATACAACTCCAGTTAAAGGTTATAGACCAGTGACTGAGAGGAATTGAAGAGGTTCTTAATGGTTTGATGAACATAGTAAAACTACAGGATGGTAGGATTAGGGATATGAACAAGATGTTCTCAATATATCTGAAGTACATCCATAATGTGGACTCTCATTGAGTGAAGAGCAAGGCTATCCAGCCTGTTTGAGAAAATATCAAGTTCAGGAGGTTAGTGTTGCAGGTGATTGTCAACAAGCGACTCCAATGGCTCCAATGGCAACCCCAATGGCAGATCCAAGAGAGGGGGCAGCAACGGCAACAACCTCAATCAAATAGGGTTATGTTGTGGAACCCTACTGTTAGTTATGGCGTTGACCACTCTTTTGTTTAGTTTCGTTTTATGTTTTTATAGGCAGTATGGTGATTATTTTGTAAAGTTTAGGTCTGAAGATCCAAGCTGTGAAGTTATTAAGATAAACAGACCTACAAATAGTAGAAGTGGGAAGAGGCATTTTGTTGAACTGTATAAGGTATACCAAAGACATAAAAAACTGATGGCATGTCTGGTTAAATGTGTGATTAAGACAATATTTTTCTGCAACTGGTCTGGTTTCCAATTTGGTAGATTGACTGCCATTTTTGCACTCTATGTTTACTTAGTAATATAATGATTTTCTATCGACTTACCAAAATATAAAATATCTCAAAAGAGCTATAACTTTAGCCTTTGAAAAAAAAATACTCTTGCTATAATTACTCTTTGATTTAGGTGTTGATTTTTAAGGTTCTTTTAGTCAAGATATTTGGTTTTAATTCCATAGTTGAAAAATGTCAAAACATTAAAGTTTTTCAGTCATGCTATTTGATCTTTAACACCATGGTTGAAAATTGTTGGAATTTTAAAGTTTTTCATGATCATGGTTTTGGCTTTCAATGCCATGGCTTAAAAGTGTTGGAGTTTTATCCCTGAAAAAAGTGTGATGCAGCTTTACTACTTTCTTATTTCAAGGTATTTTTTCATGTTTTCGAGATTAAAGTTATTGCTTTGACGTTATAGTTCTTGTTAAGTTGGTAACATTGTTGGAAGATATGTTTTGAAAGTTTATGGGGAAAATGATGTATAGTTAAAGAGTAGATGGAGATGCAAAAGAAGTGAATTGCTTTGAATATCTAGAGTAAACATAGCACTAAGGCATTATCTTCCTCTAATAAACATTGTAAAAGTCCCAAATACACAAAAAATCACTCTTTCTTCATAACCTTTAGGTTCTTCAAACCGTTATGCTTAGATGTCTTAGAATGCTCAACTCAACTAAGAAGATGAATTGACACAAACATTCATGTTTTCAATTCCTACACTTCAATTTATATAGTGTTTTCTTGTTTCTTTTATTTTTGTCTCTCCATTGGTGAACTTTCTTTGAGGTGTCTTTTCAATAGGATTTCTCAATGGCATTTACATCCTATCACTCAAGTTTTAATTTGAAATAATATATTTTGGCCAAAATAATTTTGCATAGTTTATTTCTTATTTTAATGAAATCATGCTAGAATTTTCATTATATATTTGAGTAAACTTAAACATTGGATTAATGCAAAACCATATGGTTGTCTAGAGGCTCTCGAAAGTACTTTGTAATAAAGTGAAGATCCATTTAAATAACAGCTATGAACTAGATTTTCAAAAAACAATGAATCATCTATATGTACTTGATCTCTTGTTAGTATTTGTTGGACATTAGTGTGCCTTGAAGTAAATGAAAATTCGAGTTTTAAATAAATGAATGGATTATAAGTTAACTCTCAAATAATATAATTTATCGTGAAAAGAATGGGTTAAAAATTGAAAATTTAAACTATGAAATTCAAAGGATTGATAAGGATTACGGGACCAAATGCTATATCTCTAAATTCAAGTTGCTTCTTGTGATTCTTACATGAATTATTGCAAGCCTACGTTTTGAAGCTATGAATCCTTCTAGCTCGTGATTCTAATAATGGTTTGTTCCCAATTTGAACTTATAGCTTTGCTTCTACTAGCCCATTCATTACCTTTATAAGCTCCTTTTCAACCATCTTGACTCTTATTATTAGTGTGTTCTTTCTTATCAAGCCATCCCTTCAATTTCTTGCAAAAATCCAATACTATCATTCTT
Source organism: Pinus albicaulis (assembly GCA_034641835.2). NCBI lineage: Eukaryota > Viridiplantae > Streptophyta > Pinopsida > Pinales > Pinaceae > Pinus > Pinus albicaulis. The sequence continues at coordinate 709,199,618 of CM076579.1, forward strand.
TCATCACCATTTTATTTTTTCATATCTTAGTTATTTACCCTTGACTTGCTTTACATTAAATTCTACAATGAGGACTCCTTTGCCATTATGGCCTAACACAACATATTTAAGGATATTTGCAAACATGCATCAAGACATTAAGAACCAAGGCACATATCTGACAAGTACACAAAAAAAGAAAAAATAGAATAAAATGATAAAATACAATACAATGACAATACTTGTTTCTATTATAAAAATAATATAATTTATTTATAATGAATAAAGCATAGCCTATCATTTCTTCAAAATATAATATTATTTATTATTATCACAAGTAATATTTAAGTATAGAAATATCACCATCTTCCCTTCTTTGATTGTTATTTATTATTATTATAACTAATCATTAACTATAGAAATACAACCTTAGAATTGCTTCAACTTTGAAGCATAACTTGACTCATGGTTTCCTTTTACCTACCAAAATACCATATCGATTAGGAAACATGTCGATTATGAAACATGTGATGGACACTTGGTTGAAATATCCATAACTCAAAAATGTGTATTCCTCTTGCCAGCAATATGGCATTGTGCATTCAACATTGATAAGGATGATATATTATTAATATTATTATCTTCCATGAAATCAATCATTTGAAGTTGTTTATAACCCAAAACAATAAGATGTCATGAATTATTGACAATTCGTCTATTAACAACCTATACATTAGAGAACATATCAAAGAATGCCAAGGAATTCAATGTACAAAACAGAGGTTAAAAATGCATTTATTATGCTATCTTTGGATGAAGCTCAAAGGGATTATCAAACAAATCCTTTATTAGTATTGAAACTTGTGGAGAATAACAAGGTAATACGAATTATGGCCTTCGATGGATTATTTTTGGGCAATGAATCCAAAAGCAAAATTGTGGGTTCTAAAATGTTTTAATTAATTCTTTGGGTTTGAGGTAGCAAATTTAGTCTTGGTTTTCATTTTTTTCACCATTTTCCATTTGATCTATTTCTCTATCACCAAAGGTTTTATCAACTTTTTGTCGGTCTCTTCATGTCATATGCCTTTTGAGAATGTGTTGACTTTAAAGGAAGAATTATAATCATCTCCATCACCAAAGGTTGCATTCACTTCTTGTCTCTCTCTTCATTTCAAATGCCTTTTGCGAATCTGTTTTCATCAAAGAAAGAATTATAGTCATCTAATGGGAAATCAATTATTTCAAAAATATTGTTTTTTAACTCATTTTGTTGTTCCTCTAATATTCCCTTCATATAATTGCATTCTATGTGCATAAGTGCAAAATTCTTATTGGGATGTGGAGCCCTATTATCAGAGTGAATACTATTTTTCTAAATGCTTGAATGCTCAGAAAAATTGGTGATGCATTTTTGTATATGTTTTAGTATTTCACAAGCTCAAAGGTGAGTTCAATTTGTCAAATTATCTACCCGAAGCGTTAGCTCAATTTGTTGAATTGGCTGCCCAAGGAAGAGAAAGAAATGTCACAAGTTCAAACTCAGGCATGTCCCTTTGGTTTAGCAGTTGTCATTGCTGCTAGTGGTTGAGCTATTCTCCATTCCAATATTCTAGGGAAGGGGGATCATGAAATATTTTCCTTAAAAAAATAAATTTTTAATCTATGTCACAAGCTTTACCGAATGTTAATCTTGGGGTTCACAATTATGTGAGCTTCAAAAAAAAATGTTTAAATTCGTTTAAGTTTACATCATTTTTTTTAACTAAGTCGCCCGATTCATTTGAGTTCGTGCAAGTTCACGTATGTGCTCTCTATTTTCATATAAAATGTGTTCCGTCTATTTAAAAAAACACATATGAGATAGGATTAAGGTGGCTTACGCTCACTGCCCTTCGAAATAAAGAGTTTAAGCTCGCTACCCTTTAGAATAAAGAGTTGTTGGCAACTTTAAAATGTCTTTAACCGCATAGGGTTGAGCAAAGTTCTTTTCTTTTTTTTAACAAAAAATGGTTGAAGGGGAACTAGCAACTTCCTCAGATATATGTAACAGCCAGCAAGTCACATATATCATAAACTCTTAGTTAAGCCTAGGATCAAGGTGTCTGGAGACCACCAAAAACTAGAGCCGAGATCCCAGACTCCAACAAGGCAACTATCCTTCCACCCTTACTATGATGGTTCATGGTGTCCCCGTGGGATTTGAAACCGGGTAGAGGGGATTACATCCCAATAAAACAACCACCCCATCTTCCCACAAAGAGACAGTTTGAGCAAAGCTTTCAACCACTGGTTCCACTTATGTCGTAGTTGCATCGACAAACTGAGTCTTGGTTCATTCTCTGAAATGGGTGCGAGCAGTAAACTTTATTCATTACCTCACCTATTACTAGGTCCCCCACCTCGAGCCCTTTGTTTGCAGCAGTCAAATTTTTCATTTATTGTTTTAACTTTTAACCTCTTATTAATGACATATATACGTTATGTTCTAATGACATATATACGTTATGTTACGTTATGTTGTGATTATTACTGAAAGAGATTTTACAATTTTATAATATTCCATATTATATAAATTCCTTATATTATATATATATATATATATATATATATATATATATATATATATATAACACTATTCATATTTATATTATAATAAAATTTAAATATTATTTTATAAAGTTTTTTTTTGATATAAATGGAATATAATTAAAGATATGTGAACAGCATAATTTACATAAATTAAATTATGTATAATTGAATTTAATGCCAAACGGCATTCGAATCTGTCAGAAAATTCAAATTCGAATCGAATTTAATTTAATTGTTTTCAAACTCGAATTCAAACTCAAACTATGTGACATATTTTAAGTATATAATTATTAGAATTCAAACTCAAACTATGTGACATATTTTAAGTATATAATTATTATAGTATTTTAATTCGCCCTATTTGTCATTTTGTTGTTTTTACATCTCCTTGTCTTTAAAACCTTTTGTTTTAAATTTTGAGAAACTTCAGCGACATTTCCTCTACCATTAACCATAGAAGAAATAAATAGTAAAAAAACACGCACATATCAATAGTATAACAGAAATGAAGAATGGAGAATACCAACTTAGACCTTGCATTGATCAAATAATATAAAGTGAACATAATAGTAAGAGTCCAAATGCCAAAGCAAATGTGTCGTCACAACTACTGACATAACCATTCTGAAATATATTGCCTTGATTGTTAGCAGCAAGCCAACCTCTGTATGGTCCTTGGTTGCTAATTTGATTCTTCATTTCGAAGAAATAGTGTGATCTTAGATTTAAAATCAGGTGGAAGTCGAACAGGTCGATAAATTTTATCAAGATAAACAACTGTGGCCTTTGCTTCCAAGACAGGCTGGAGGAAACAATCTGTGCATTAGTACAGATCAATAATAGATTATACTTGAAATCTTTTCTCCAGGAAAACAGTTAAACTATCATTCTTCTTTTCTCAAGCATATCCATCATCCATTACTACTGAGAAACACAATCTAATGGACAAAATATAGCAGCGAAATTGAATGTATCTGCTATTGAATTTTGACCAAAAATGTATCCTAGAGAATAGAAGACTTACCTCTCTATTTGGTAATTTATAGATGAAGTGCTCAAAAAATAGGCGTACAGCAGATGAACCGGAGATTCTTGCAGTGACAACAAATCTATCACCACTCTGGCTGTGTATAACAGCACCAAATTAAGCCATTTTTAGTTGTATTATCTTTTGCTTGCTCTACATGTCTAATAATTCGTTTCTGAAAACAATATTTCTAGCTGCTGAAAAAAAGTTAAAACACTGGACTTTTGATATTGAACTGAGCAAGACTTTCAACTTGCTTCATAGCCACCACGATTAAAATCCTTTGCCACAAAGTGATCATGCGATGCCCATTATTGTATCTTATAAAAACTCATTTGCCTCCAAATATTTTACAGCTGTTAAAAATAAATAGTTTCCAACAAGATTAACAATGACAGAGAAGAAAGTAAAATTTGAAAAAGCTCTACTGCTGAGTTTTTCCCTAATCTTCCTCGTTGCATTTGTGCCATGACTCTGGAGAGGGGGAATCCCTCACCCCCTTCCCCAGAGGCCAATGCCTTTCAGGCCCTTGCTGCTGCTATTCAGTAATTGTCCAAGCTCAAAGTTGCTCCGTCTCGTTTTGTCAATAAATCTGAAGAAATTCCAACAGTTAATCTTCCCCCGGTGGCCACTCATCTTAAAGCTTTGGCCTTGGCTGAGTGTGAGTTGATTGACCACTTCATTGGTTTGTAGCCATCCCCCAGATCTATGGAGATTTCGGTTGCAAAAACCTGGAAAGTTCTGATCATTGGAAGCTTATCTCATTAGTTTTGTGGCCGAGGCTTTTTTTCTTTTTTGTTTGAGAACGAGGATAGAGATCTAATCTTCATAGGATGTATTTTCTTGGACCAAGATGTATGTATCTCAACAGTTCGATGTTCAATTTCAAATCTGAGATCAATGTGTTGTCAGTGATTCCTGTTTGGGTGCAATTAATTATCTTCCTCTGCATTGCTGGGGGGAAGATTCTTTGGATTCAAGCAGAAATGCCTTGGCAAAATATATTGATAAATTGGAACCAAAAGGAAAAATGCTTGCATGTCCCCTAATATCTGTGTGGAATTAGATCTGAAAAAGGGTCTTCATGAGGTCATTAACTTAACCCTAAATACCTGGATGCACACCCAGAAGCTGGATTATGAGCAGTTCCTGTTGAAGGGTCAGATCTGCCATGAACAAAGAAGCAGAGGAAAACTCCTCCCTTTTTTTGTCCATCTCTTTACCAATTTATAAAGAGCATGGGAATGTAAAAGCCATCCGACCCTTGGGGCAGCAGTAACATCCCATCAGTTAAATGATGAAATCTGTCTCCCAGAACCATAAGCAGCTAGCTAATTGAATGAAATTGGAAACACTAAAGGATCTTATCAATGCTACGAAAATCTCAAAAAAATCTCATGGTCAAGATATTTACCCCTAGGTGATTTTATCACTGGTAAAATTCGCCAATATTTACCAGTGGCAAAACGCAAGACGTGTGAAAAAATTGTCAGGCCACAAGGAAAGGTGCTTTGAGAATAATTGTTGGGACTTTTCAACTCATTTTGCAAATAGAAAGAAGGGTTTGAAGAGCAAAAGGGAGAAGATCAGTTTTGCTTGAGCCATGGAGGAGGAAGACACAATTTTCCTTTGCCATCACTGTGTTTCCTTGGGGATTGATTTCTCTCAACCATGGATGCATTTGCATGCATGGGCATCAATTTCCACCACGTTTTTGGATTTTTCATCGTGTTTCCTTTATCCAATAGTTCTTTTGCATCTAGCTAAGGAAAAAGTGTATTTTGTTTGCCATCATCAATTTATTGTGGAGTGGGAGGTTTCCCAAATTCCCACAAGTCGGTAGTGCATGTCCACCATTTCTTTTTAAACCAACACTTTGATAGATTTTGCATGCCTATTAGTTTTCCCTCTTTTTCCTTCAATTTTTATTGGACTATAAGAGATCTACAACTAATGTAACATTTAGATTTGTATTTTTTATGCAAAATTTTTGTATTTTGATTCTAAGAATGTTGATTTTAATATTTTCAATTTTCTTCTAGGTCGTAGGTTTAATCATCATATTGAAGGCTAAAAGTGTCAAGAAATTTGGACCCTATGTAGGAATATGGGGAACCCAAAGGGGAGGTTATAGGCAAACTTTAAATTGCAAATTGTGTGGGAAGCATATTGTTGTCGCCGGATTGTACAGGCACCATGACAACCGCTCAGGGCGGGGGTTGTCACTCTGATCCAAGCCCACTCCGTTCTAGTTGTCTCCCAACAGCGAGCTATGGGAGGGTAGTCCCTATGGAATGAGGTGAAGAAAAACAAGTTGGGAACCAACTTGTTTGAGAGACACGGATGAGTGGCCTAGCTACTCGGTTAAATTTAGCAAGATTAATGATTAGATTAGATTTCTTAGGTATGAGATCAGTGCCTTATGGAATCACAATTCTTGCCTAATGAAATTAACGTCAAATAACCGGATGGACACCCATTGCTTAGATGATTGACTAACCTATATGATATGCAAATCCTAAGATCTATGTGTGATGCAATGATCTTGGCTTTTTTGGTTGCCTAGTCTAAATAGAACCTCTCCTGTAATTGTTTTGAGAAACAGTCTTCAGAGTAGGTTGTGAAATGGAAGCCAACGAGAAGCGGGCAGTGGCCCAATTAACAATATCTCCCCCCTGTGTTCCACCCACCCAGTGCCTCTGGCGCTGCAGAGACTGTGACTCTAACGACTACAAAGTCATTGTGTTAACCACTAAGAAGAGTTGAATCTCTCAAGTTAATTGGAAAAGGGTTGCTCTAAATCTCTATCAACCTAGCTTATGCTAAGAGGTAAATTTTAATGCAATCGGGAACTAGTATGCATGTGCAAGAGATTATGAGTGAGACCTTTAGGTGAGATTACTTAAATGTTCCTTTAAGTACTTAATTATATTTCACCCAAGTTATGATGTTAAGTACTACACAATGTTTAGAAAAGATAATCTCAACTAAAACACAGTTGAGATTCAACAAGATGATGAGCTTAGTGAAAAGAGTCGCCTTCACTAAGTGGACCCGTAGGCTATTTTTGGCGCAAAGTCTATTTTTAGACATGTCGATCATATTCTATGAGTTACAAGATGCTATTTGTGGATGGTTGGTCAAGTTGGAAAAATAGATGGACTTCTATTTTTAGACATATTGGGCGGAATCTATTTTTAGATTGCCAGTCTAAAAACAAATATGTCGAATATTATTAGCTCTTAATAATATTTGGACTCTAAACATTATCTTATTCTCTTGGAGCACTTCAGTTAAGTGCACAGATGTGGCACAGCAGCTGAAAGAAGGAATTACGCTGTTCCTGAGGGTTTACTGGAGCTAATGCATGAAGACTTCAGTTAGAACTCATGTGACAGAGTTTGGTGGAGTTATAGAAGTAGTTGGTGGAGTTGTATTTAGTTTAACTCAATTAGACTCAGTTGAGCTAGTTGTCTAACTGATTAATACACTAGTGAGAGTGGTGTGAATTAATTAGTTAATTAATTCACTAAATAATAACTCATTAATCAACTAAAGAATACATCAGTTAACTACAGTGCACGGCAGTTTCAGTGCAGACCAGTGGAGAGGTAGGTGAAAGAGCAAGTGTGACTATCAATTGTGACTATAGTGATGCATTGATTGCATCCAACACTCAATGGAGATGCCAATGAGGATTGCGTGAGCAAGGCTGGTTGAATTCAAGTTCGTTCAAAGCCATTCTTCAGCAGGGATTGCGCAGTAGAGGCAGGCTAGCAGGTGGCAGAGATCGGTGCATGGATTTGCAAGATCGGGCCTGATTAGTGTGTAGCGATTGTATTATACTAAGAGCTTGATATGATCAGCTTTGTATGAGGATTGTTACATGATCTCTATGACATATATTATATACAGATAGTTGGGGTTTTTAGCTTGAACTCAGTTCGCCGGTTGTGTTCATGTGTGTGAATTTTTATGGTTTCATGTGTGCATTGCAATTGATTTAATTTCCACATGTGATGATCAATGGTGGAATAGATTCTGTATTGTGCATGAAGTTAAAATAGTGTGTGATCAGGAGAATCTTGGATATATAACACATAAGTTATATAATTTCTACATGGTATCAAAGGAGTTGATCATTGGAGCAGATTGCAATTATTGAAGCGGTTGAGTTTTGTGCTGGTGGAATTCGCATTTGCTACAGTGTTTTTTTGGTGTCGAAGTTGAGCATTCATTGAAATGTCTTTCAACGGATTGCGATTGGAGTATGCCCTTGATGGCAGCTCGAATTATATTGCATGGAAGGACAGGATGGAGGCGGTGCTGGATGATAATGGGTTGAAGGAGTTCATAGATGCTGAAATTCCAAAACATGCTTCTAGCGATGCAGCCACACTTGACGCATGGCAAAAGAAGACAGCAAAATGTCGAAGGATTATGTTGGAAGGTGTGAAGGATCACATAGTGTCCAGCCTTCACGTAACGCTTCTCCATTCTTAATGTGGAAAGCTTTGACAGATTTGTTCCAAAGCAGAAGCGACCAGAGGAAGTTGGCGCTTAAAGACAAGCTCAAAAAAATAAAAATGGAGAAAGGCGACAGTATACCAAAATACCTCACAAAGTTCGTCCACTGCAAGGATGAGCTGGGAAGTGTGGGGGTTATTGTTGATGAAGAAGACTTGGTGAGCTTGGCTCTCCTTGGGCTTCCGAAGAGTTGGCATAGCTACAAGGACTCTATCAATGGTCAGGAGAAACTGCCGAGATGGGAGCGACTTTGGTCGGATCTTGTGCAGGAGGAGATAAGGCGGAGTACCAGGGATGGATCTTCATCGAAGAATGAAGATGAAGAAAATTGAGCTTTGGCTGCCAAAGCAAGGAAAGGGAAGGGAAAGAAAAATCCTTCTCAATCCGATGCGAAAGGCAAGAAGCAGGACTTGTCCAAGGTGAAGTGCTTTCACTGTCACCAACACGGACATTACGCCACTAATTGTCCACAGAAGAAGAAAAATAAGCAAGCTACTGGATCTGTAGTTGGAGAGGCCTTAGCCTCGCAGTTTGAGCTGGATTTTTCGCTGATCGCATGCTTGGTTTCAAGTGTGATGGGATCAGTGTGGTTTCTTGATAGTGGTGTGTCTTTCCATATGACTGAAGACAAAGATTTGTTTAGTGATCTGGATGAGAAGGATCTTGGAGTGCACATCGAGATGGGCGATGATGGTAGATACAGTGCAACTGGTATCGGGACCATTTCCTTTGAGAGGCAGTCTGGTAAACCTTTCATATTGAAGGATGTCATGCACGTTCCAGGATTGAAGAAGAATCTGATCTCTATGGCGATGTTGAAAGACAAGGGCTATGATGTTGTTTTTAGCGAGGGAAAGGCTTTCCTGCGCAGTAAAACAATTGGTGAAACCCGGAGAATAGGGGTTCGAGTTAAGAACCTTTATCAATTGCAGGTAGATGGTTGCGCAGCAATGGCAGGCAAAGCAGAAGGAGTGGTGAGCCGGGATGAGGGCGAATTGTAGCACAGGAGATTGGGCCATCTTCACCATGGCGCTTTGAAAATTTTGCAGCAGATTTCTACCGGGCTTCCCAAGGGTACACTTGCGCAGTCAGATCAGTGCAAGGGATGTACTTTGGGAAAATTTGTGAAGACCACTTTTCATGAGAAGGATAGTCGCACCACAACGATCCTTGAGAGAATTCACACAGACGTGTGTGGACCTTTCTCAGTAGCTTCAACAGCAAAGCACAGGTATTATGTGATATTTGTTGATGACTTTTCATAAGTAAAGTGTTGGATCTTCTTCATGCGAGAGAAAAGAATTGACACTGCTCAAGAGTTCTGACGAGTTCAACGCATTTGGTTGAGAAAGAGTGGAGACGGTGAAAGCTCGGGACGATAATGGTGGTGAATACATCTACAGCGAATTCAAAGACTTTGCGGTGCAAAGGAATTGAAAGGAACTCATAGCACCTCATAACCCACCGCAATGAGATAAGAGATTCATGAGAGAGAAAAACGAAACGATCGCTGGGTCTTTGCACGGGCGATGTTGCATGATCGGAGCCTTCCCATACACTTGTGGGCTGAAGCATGCAACAACTGCGATTATGTGCAAAAACCGTTGTCCTCATAAATTACTTGGCATAAGTACACCCGAAGAGGCGTTTTCTGGTAAGAAGCCTGATATTTCTCATTTGAAGATTTTTGGCTCACCTGTTTACATTCATGTGACGAAGGATGCTAGGAAGAAGCTGGAGCCGACCGCAGAGGTTGGGATATTTGTGGGGTATACAAAAACACCCCACAATTATCGTGTGTATTTGCCAGACAATCGGATGACTGCTGTGCGACGGGATATCAAATTTCATGAGGAGAAATCCATGAAGTTGTCGCTTGAGAGGGAGCAACACTTGCATGCAGATGAGGAGCTACTTGTTCCTAAAGATGAGCCTCAGGATGTGGATCAGCCACAAGAGGAGGTTCATGGAGTGGAAGAAACCACTCATGCAGCGCCAAACATCAGAGGGCAGAAGCGCACTACAGAAGCTAAGCGACTGAATCTTGATGCAGCACAGAATGTAGGAGCACCTACATCACAGCGCAGACAGAGACAGTCACCTGACCGATTTACTGGATACATGGCTCTGATGAGCAAGTGTATCGTGACAGAAACATCTTCTTTCGAGGAAGCTGTGGAGGATCCCGCATGGGTAGATGCCATTGGTGGAAGAGTATGATTCGATTGTCAGAAACAGTGCATGGGAGATTGTCCCAAGGCAGGAAGGAAAATCAGTGGTAGGTTCGAGATGGATCTACAAAGTGAAGCAAGCTACTGACGGGAGCGTCGAGAAGTACAAGGCAAGATTTGTTGCTCGAGGCTTCTCACAGATCGAGGGGATCGACTATGAAGAAACCTTTGCACCTGTCGCAAGGTATTCTTCCATACGGACCATCATTGGTCTCTCAGCGCAGATGGGTTGGCACATTCATCAGATGGATGTGAAGACTGTGTTCCTCAACAGAGTCATTGAGGAGGAGATGTACATAGAGCAGCCTGAAGGATTCGAAATCTTCAGCAGCGAGTTGCATGTGTGCAGGCTCAAAAGAGCGTTGTATGGGCTGAAACAAGCACCTCGTGCTTGGTACACACGGATAGACAGTTATTTCACCGGACTTGCTTTCGCCAAAAGTGAGGCGGATCCGAACCTATACCAGATTGTGGTGGAGGGTAAGTTGCTGATCATTGTGCTTTATGTAGATGATTTGATACTAACGGGTGATGAACTGTTGATACACTCATGCAAGGCAGATCTTGCAAAGGAGTTTGAGATGAAGGACTTGGGCCTCCTTCATTATTTCCTGGGATTGGAAATTTGGCAGCGGAAGGGTGCACTGTTTGTGTCTCAAGGCAAGTATGCCCGGGAGATACTGGAGAAGTTTCGCATGCAAGGCTGCAAGCCTATCGACACTCCTCTTCCTGGTGGTCGGAGGAAAGAGGATGCTACATCGGCAGAGGTAGTGGATGCCACTGTTTATCGACAGTTGGTTGGTTCGCTCATGTATCTAGTCAATACACGACCGGACATATGCTATCTTTGTGCTTTCTGACTTTTCACAAGCTATGGTTAAGCCTACCAAGCTCTTTTGGAAGCGGAAGCATGTCTGTGTCTCGGGGGGCACATTAGGATATGGATTGTAGTACGAGATAGTTGGATGAGTTGAGAGCTGTGAAGCTACGGATGCGGTGGGCGAGGCAACGGACGAAGAAGCACAATACGGAGGATATTAGGTTTCGGGTCTACAGGTTTCTTGGTACGGTAGGAAGCTTGAGAGATCCATTGCTTTCGATTCATTGAGAATAGAGTATATAGCAGCAAGTTGTTTGTCTGTGAGGCTATATGGATGAGGAAGATCCTGGTCGGGTTGTTCGGTTCACACTTAGATCCTACTGTGATATATTGTGATAATCAGAGTTGCATTAAACTCTCGGTTAATCCAGTGTTTCATGATAGATCTAAACATATTGACATCCGGTACCATCATATCAGATATTTTGTGCAGCGGAAGATCATGTTACTATCTTACATTCCTACGGAGGATCGGGATGCTGATATTCTGACGAAGGCGTCACCAAGAGAAAATTCGAATACCACAGAGGCAGGATAGGGGTGGCAGATAATCCTTATCTTGTTGAGAGGGAGTGTTGAGATTGCAACAAGATGATGAGCTTAGTGAAAGAGTCGCCTTCACTAAGTGGGCCCGCAGGCTATTTTTGGCGCAAAGTCTATTTTTAGACTATGTCTATTTTTAGACATATGGATCATGTTCTATGAGTTGCAGGATGCTATTTGTGGATAGTTGGTCAAGTTGGAAAAATAGATGGATTTCTATTTTTAGACATATTGGGCGGAATCTATTTTTAGATTTCCAGTCTAAAAATAGATATGTCGAATATTATTAGCTCTTAATAATATTTGGACTTTAAACATTATCTTATTCTCTTGGAGCACTTCAGTTAAGTGCACAGATGTGGCACAGCAGCTGACAGAAGGAATTACGCTGTTCCTTAGGGTTTACTGGAGCTAATGCATGAGGACTTCAGTTAGAACTCATGTGACAGAGTTTGGTAGAGTTATAGAAGTAGTTGGTGGAGTTGTATTTAGTTTAACTTAGTTAGACTCAATTGAGCTAGTTGTATCTAGTCTAACTGATTGATACACTAGTGAGAGTGGTGTGAATTAATTAATTAATTAATTCACTAAATAATAACTCATTAATCAGCTGAAGAATACATTAGTTAACTACAGTGCATGGCAGTTTCAGTGAAGACCAGTGGAGAGGTAGGTGAAAGAGCAATTGTGACTATCAGTTGTGACTATAGTGATGCATTGATTGCATCCAACACTCAGTGGAGAACCCAATGAGGATTGCGTGAGCAAGGCTGGTTGAATTTGAGTTCATTCAGAGCCATTCTTCAGCAGGGATTGCGTAGTAGAGGCAGGCTAGCAGGTGGCAGAGATCGGTGCATGGATTTGCAAGATTGGGCCTGATTAGTGTGTAGCGATTGTATTATACTAAGAGCTTGATATGATCAGCTTTGTATGAGGATTGTTACATGATCTCTATGACATATATTATATACAGATAGTTGGGGTTTTTAGCTTCAGGCTTTCCAGTTAAACAGTTGTGTTAATGTATGTGAATTTTTATGGTTTCATGTGTGCATTGCAATTGATTTAATTTCCACATGTGATGATCAATGGTGGAATAGATTATGTATTGTGCATGAAGTTAAAATAGTGTGTGATCAGGAAAATCTTGGATATATAACACATAAGTTATATAATTTCTACAAAGACAAGTGTTAGATTTCAACAGTGTCAAGAAGAGATAAAGATATCCATAAGATGTGATTGCCCAAAGCTATAGATTCACAACAAATAAACAATAGAGCAACAGTTAACCAATGATTCAATATGATAAGCCAATCACAAGAGACAATAACATAGAAAGTGTTCCTGGCCAATATTCTTCAATACAATATGATTTACCAATTTTCAAGTTAAGAACACTTAGAGGCAATTTAGATCACAACCAGTTTAGATGCATAAATGAAACGAGTTATTTCAATACCAACTGGATTAGGAACAAGTAACTTAAACCAAAGATTTTGAGTGAGCTTACTAGATGTAAATCCAAACTAAATAGCATATAAACTCAGAATGAAACACAATGTTAGTCACCTCCATAATGTGAAGTTAGGAAGAGATAAAATGTGGGAAGTCTTACATAGGCCAAACAAGTAGATCCTTTAAGGCCCGTATCACAGAACACATGGCTGAAAATATCCATAACCAGGTTTCCAAATCATTCATTGTTGAGCACTCTCACAATACCAGACACCTCATCTGCTTTGACAAAGTTATAATCATTGCATTTGTTCCCTTCCACAATACCTTTCTCATCATGGAAGCAACTGAAATTAAGACGAATGAATCAAAAGCTCGCCCCCCTTGTAAAGGAAGAGCTCCAAAAAATGGTTGATGCAGAGGGATCATTACCCCCATTCGACATTCATCATGGATCTCCAACCCTGTAATCACCTGCAAAAAGACTAGTAACATCAGGATGTGTGTTGACTTTAGGGACCTAAACCGTGGGTGCTTGAAAGACAACTACCCTTTGCCCAACATGGAAAACCTATTGCAAAGAATAACTGCGTCTCAAATGATGTCATTCTTGGATGGTTTCTCTGGATACAACCAAGTTATTGTAAAAGAGGAAGATCGCTTGAAAACCTCTTTTACTACGCCATGGGGAACATGCATGTACCTTAGAATGCCCTTTGGTCTCCTTAATGTTGGGTCTACTTTTCAAAGGGTTATGGACTTTGCCTTTGGGACCTCATTGGGAAGATTATGGAAATATATCAAGATGATCTGACCATTCCCTCCGAAGAGAGAAAGGACCATTGCAAACATCTAAGGAAGGTATTCGAGAAATGTAAACAATACAGCATATCTCTCAATCCTAAAAAATCAATCTTTGGTGTTGACAAGGGTAAGCTGCTCTAACATGTGGTCTCTAAAGATGGGATTAGCATCGACCCCGAGAGAATCCAAGCTATCAGGAATATTCCTTCTCCCAAGAATAAAGATGCCTTAAGGTCATTCTTTGCCAAAGTCAATTTTGTGAGAAGATTCATTCCAAACTTTGCTGAAATTGTCAAACCTATGAGTGATCTCCTAAAGAAGAATACTCCATACACATGGAATCCTACTACAAATGAAGCCTTTGAAGAAATTAAAAAAAGGATTGCTTCCTCTCTCGTCTTAGTTAGCCCTAACTACACTAAGGATTTTATCATTTATTCCTTCACTTCTAAAGACACTATTGTTGGGATACTTATGCAAAAGGATGACGAGGGAGACGAGAGACCCATAGCTTTTATGAGAAAACCGCTCTATGATGTTGAGACAAGATACACGATCACCGAGAAACATGCATACGCTCTTGTCAAGTCTGTCAAATATTTTAGGGCCTATGTTGGGTACAAAAAGATATATGCATATGTCATGTATCCTGCTATCAAAGATGTGTTGTCCCAATCCAATTGTCTTGGATCCAGGGGAAAATTGGTATCCAAAATCCAAGAATATGACCTTGAAATTTTCCCAAAGGAATTATCAAGGGCCAGGGCTTGGTTGAAATGATGACTGAAATCAATAACGATGCCATTAGAGTGTTGATTTTTGGGAAGCATCATATGTGCTCTAGCTTCGAAATTTTGTCGAGGGACTAGAACACATGAGATCTCCAAGACCCAGAAATCGTTTGGAGAAATTCCACCCGGAGTGAAGTTATTCAAATAACTAATTATTTTTATTGGAGCCTAAGTTAAAACTTAGGGAATTAAAATAATTAAAGTGAATTAATTTAAATGTGGGTGAGAAACTTCAAAGTGATGAGGATAAAGTCTCTTTTAATCTTATCCATTGATTAAGGATTAGATCACGACTGTTGATTTCTCAACAGGAAAAGTATAAAGGAAGGTTGAGGGTCAGTTGGAGAACACACACACGAAGAGCAGCACTTGAGCAAAAGTCGAAATTCTGGGGCATGGTTTGCTGAAAATTTCGGAGTGACCTTGTAGTGTAGAGAGGGGCAGTTCGACAGCGGTACATCAGTCCAAGGCCGAGAATACAATTGCAGAGAGGCAGAGCAGCACTAGGAGAGACAGCGCAGCACCTGAGAGGGTGACGCAAAGCTTCAGAGGGTGACGTAATCACTGAAGAGGCAGCGTTGGGGTTTCTGTGGGGCAGATCGAGTAGAAATTCAGCAGATCGATTTCTGAGCCGGGAAGGCTCATGAGGAGGGTGACGCAGCTCCTGGAGGAGGTGACGCAGTCTCAGCGCAGAGCTAGTTGCAGCCATCGTTGCGCAGCACTGGGGACAACGCAGTCACCTATGGGGTTTTGTCATTCAGCTGTTGGATCAGCAAATATATCTGTCTCTGGATAGAGGTACTTTTGCCGGGATTTTTCGTTGTTGGGTGAGCCGGATTTGGCACCCTAGATTGTATTCAGAAATCTGTTTAATAATAAAACCCTCATATCTGCTGCACCGGTTTTCCCACATTGGGTTTTTCCAGGGACGTTAGTCCGAAAATAAGTGTGTCTTATATGTGATTGTCTCATTTATTTTTCAGTACTTGATCTGTATATTGGTGTAGGTTGCTTAGTATTTGCATTAATATTTTACTAGAGTATTCAATAACTAACTTGTTATATGGAAAATTCAAGTAGGTAATGCAAACCAATTAATTGCAGTAAGATCTTTGTATGGTTAGATTCAGAAATTTTCGCATGATATCAGATCGATTACAGATCAAGGAGGACTGAAGCCATCAGCAAAAAGACAGAAGAAAATCAACAGCAGGAAAGTAGTTGTCTCGAGAGACAACGCAGTCCTAGGTCGGAGAGGCAGAGGAAGGGTGACGCAATCGCCTGGGAAGGCTCACACAGAGATTGCATCAGCCTGCTAGGGTGACGTTGTAGCTGCAGAAGGCAGCGCAGTGCTTGTTGGGTCAGTGCAGAGGCTGTTGAGTCTCAATTTTCCGGTTGTTGTGGCTGGAGGTGCAGTATTGTTTCTTTCTGGAGCTGTTGGTGGGGCGATGATTCTGTTGGTGCAGAATAGTGTCTAGTGGGGTAGAAGAAAAGTAAAGGGAATCAGTTCCTCATGATATTTATTGCCGAGAAGTCTAGATCCAATGCTGAGCAACAACAAAGAGAGATCAGAGAAGAGTGATTTGACATTTTTTGGCAGAAGGATTTCCATGAAGGAAATCAAATTTTAGAGGGAGCTTGTTCCTTAGAGGATTTCTAGCGCCAAAGAAATCCAAATCCGAGTTTTGTTAGGGCAACAACGGAAGAGGGAGAAAGGAACCTGTTCGACACTTAGTTGAGCAAAGATGGTCGTAAATGGACTAAGGGATAAGGATAGGTTGGATGGAGCATCCAACTTTGTCATCTGGAAGGCCAGGATCCTGGCAGTTTTGGATGAACATCGCATCAAGGATCATGCCTTGAACACGATTGTTGTTCCAGTAGATGTTGATCCTCTCAAGAAGTACGAGGAAGCTCAAGCAAAAGCAAAACACATGATTATGGACGGAGTCAAGGATCATGTGATCCCACATATTGCTGAGAAGAACACAGTAAGGGAAATGTGGGAGGCCTTAACCACTTTGTACCAGGGATCTTCAGTCCAACGGAAGATGTTGTTTGAAAATCAACTGAGATTGTTTCAGATGCAGAAGGGAGAAGAAATTGATCATTTCCTTATCAGATTGCAAGGGATCCCAGATCAACTAGCTTCCGTAGGGGCTACACCAGATGGTGGACTTATGGTCAAGACTACCTTAAATGCAGTCACTGAAGACTGGGAAACTTTTGTCCAAGGTATTTTGGGCAAGGCAGCTCTTCCTAGCCGGGAGGAGATGTGGACATCTCTTCGACAAGAAGAGATCAGATGGTGGACCAAGGCGGGAAGTAGCAGTAAAGGGATCAAAGTCAAGAAGGACGAAGAGGAAGATGTGGTTGTCTTATCTAAGGGACAGTAAGGGCAGCAGAGAAGGAAGAAGAAGGACATCTCGAAGATCAGATGCTTCAGATGTGGGGAAATGGGACACTTTGTCATGCAATGCCCTATGAAGAAGAAGAGGAAAGAAGAATTTGTCTCAAACACTGCTCCATCTCAGGCTGATGAGGATGATGATGATGGATGCGCCATGAGTGCTCATGCACCTAAGAAGTGGGGCGATATGGAGCTGTAGATTGAAGCTAGAGTGGACAAGGCAGGATCCTTGAGGTGCTGAAACTCTTGGATCACATACGGCTACGGGAGCCCTTAATGACAGTAGCAAAATAACAGGAGTCAGTTGGTGCGACGGATGATGGAGCGACAGTGGCAGAGCTAGAGCGCCAAAGTCTGAAGCAGCACAGAGTAGAGGCAGCAGCAGCAACAATGTAGTGCACCGTGGTGCAGCGCAGTGCAGAGCAATAGCACCAGAGGGTCAGCGCAGATTAGCAGCAGAGGAAGCTTCAGTATCGAGGTGCATCCAGACTTACTAGTATGCCAGGATTTGGGATGTTTTTTAGTTGTTTAACTCTCAGCAACTAAGTTGCAGTGCAACAGTTAGCAGTGGCAATGCTATGGGCAGCATGATGCAGCATTTTGAGAGGGAGTTGCAGTATAGATGTAGCAGTGATAGTGGCAGAGTCATGGGCAGCAGTACATATTGCAGCAGCGCAGTGGATGAGGGGCAGTAGGCTGAGCAGAAGCAGCGCAAAGGACCGACGCCATGGATCAAGGTAATGCTTCTGGTGAGAAGTATTGCTAGAGCACATTCCTCTCTAAGAGGGAGTGTTGATTTTTGGGTAACATCGGATGTGCTCTAGCTCTGAAATTTTGTGGAGGGACTAGAACACATGAGATCTCCAAGGCCCAGAAATTGTTTGGAGAAATTCCACCCAGAGTTAAAGTTATTCAAATAATTAATTATTTTTAATGGAGCCTAAGTTAAAGATTAGGAAATTAAAATAATTAAAGTGAATTAATTTAAATGTGGGTGAGAAGCTTCTAAGTGACGAGGATCAAGTCTCTTTTAATCTTAGCCATTGATTAAGGATTGGATCACGGCCGTTGATTTCTCAATAGGAAAAGTATAATGGAAGGCTTGAGGGTTAGTTGGAAAACACACACACGGAGAGCAACACTTGAACAAAGTCAAAATTCTAGGGCATGGTTTGCTGAGAATTTCAGAGTGAGCTTGCAGTGCAGAAAGGGGCAGTTCGGCAGCGGGACTTCATTCCAAGGTCGAGAATACAATTGCAAAGAGGCATAGCAGCACCAACAGAGACAGCGCAGCACCTAAGAGGGTGACATAGAGTCGGAAGTGTGACGCAGAGCCTCAGAGGGTGACACAGTCACTGAAGAGGCAGCACTGGGGTTTCTGTGGGGCAGATTGAGCAGAAATTCAACAAATCGATTTCTGAGCCGAGAAGGCTCACGAGGAGGGTGATGCAGCTCCTGGAGGAGGTGACGCAACTCCTCGATGAGGTGATGCAGTCTCAGCACAGAGCTCGCTGCAGCCATTGCTGCGCAGCACTGGGGGCAGCGCAGTCACCTATGGGGTTTTGTCATTCAGCTGCTGGATCAGCCAATATATCTGTCTCTAGATAGAGGTACTTCTACCAGGATTTTTCTTTGTTGGGTGAGCCGGATTTGGCACCCTAGATTGTATTCAGAAATCTACTTAATAATAAAACCCTCATATATGTTGCACCAGTTTTTCCCGCATTGGGTTTTTCCGGGGACGTTAGTCCAAAAATAAGCGTGTCCTTCGTGTGATTGTCTCATTTATTTTTCAATACTTGATCTGTATATTGGTGTAGGCTGCTTAGTATTTTCATTAATATTTTACTGCAGTATTCAGAAAATAACTTGTTAAATGGAAAATACAAGTAGGTAATGCAAATCAATTAATTGCAATAGGATTTTTGTATGGTTAGATTCAAAAAATTTCACATGGTATCAGAGCGATTGCAGATCAAGGAGGACTGAAGTCATCAGCTAAAAGACAGAAGAAAATCTGCAGCGGGAAAACAGCTGTCCAGAGAGACAGCGCAGTCCTAGGCCGGAGAGGCAGAGGAAGGGTGACGCAATCACCTAGGAAGGCTCATGCAGAGCCTGCATCAGCCTACTAGGGTGATGTTGTAGCTGCAGAAGGCAACGCAGTGCTTGTTGGGTTAGCGCAAAGGCTGTTGAGTCTCAATTTTTCGATTGCCGTGGCTGGAGGTGCAGTATAGTTTCTTTCCGGAGTTGCTGGTGGGGCGTTGATTCTGTTGGTGCAGAAAAGTGTCTAGTGGGGCGGAAGCAAAGTAGAGGGAATCAGTTCCTCAGAAGATTTCTTATCGAGAAGTCTAGATCCAATGTTGAGCAGCAGCAAAGAGAGATCAGAGAGGATTGATTCGACATTTGTTGGCAGAAGGATTTCTGTGAAGGAAATCGTATTTCAGAGGGAGCTTGTTCCTTAGAGGATTTCTAGCACCAAAGAAATCCAAATTCGAGTTTTGCTGGGGTAGGCAGCGGAAGAGGGAGAAAAGAACCTGTTCGATGTAAAAACTCTGGTAAACTTGAATGAGTATATATTATTATTGATAAAATATGAGATATGAGATATGATTACAATGGGGAATCACCGAGGCTTTAAATATAGCCTCATGGTGTCTCTTGGTGAAGAGACATGATCTTTGATCATGCCCTTTCACTTAATAAAACCTAATATGACTATATCTAATTAATAATTAATAAAATATACATAACATTGCCCCTCTCTTAAAGATGCTTTGTCCTCAAAGCATACGTAACGATGGACAATGTTGACGAACGCCTGGGTTTCTTGAGCGGCGGGCTCTTGCTTCCCACATTTTAAAAAGATCGTGGAGCATCTTCTCGAGTTCAATCTTTTGGTGATGTGGATAGCGACAAGATTTGATATTAAGAGGGTCAGGTCCTTTCTTGACTTCTATTTGATGTTCATGTTCCTTATTAGGAGGTATTTTTATTGGCAGGTCTTGGAAGACTTTTTCGTGTTTCCTAACTATTCCTTGTTCTTCTGGTGATTTTTCGTGATTCCTTTTTAGATTTAGAGGTAAGTTACCAACAATTGTCGTCTGATGCAACTTCTCCTCATCATCAAACGCTTCCTTCTTAACAACCATATTTGCGTGAACATCGAAGGCCTCAACAGCTTCTGGCACTGTATCAGTGGCTTCGAATGTGTTTATCTCTTCACATTTTTCTTTCAATTCTGGGGATGAAACATTTTGCTGTTTATAAGAAACTGTATTTTCATGGATTCTTTCATTTTCAACGACTATGTCTGTTGTTGCATCACTGGCTTTATAAGTGGATTGAGTTGCATTTTCTTCACTTGGTTTCTCAGCTCTATAACTTTCATGGTTGGTTTCAGAGTCTCTACTTCTAGGTGGTTCAACACTATAGCCTTCATGTGAGCTGATTTCCAATTCAACCTCATTTAATTGCTCTTTTTCAAACATGTTATATTCATGATGATGATCTGAATTAACTGAATTTTTTAGTTGATTATGTTTGACATTTGGGAATATTGGAAGTTGTGTCTAACTTAACTTATCTATCTTATCATTTAGCTTATTGAAGAGTTCTGTCATCTTGTTCATTGCTTCGCTATGCTTTTCTGTGACCTCGTAATGATTTAGCCACATTTGTCTTTCTATTCGATTTGTCGTATCATGAACCTTTTTGATGTCATTAGAGTGTCTTGCAACTGTACCTTCAAGATCGACTAATCTTTTTCCAAAGTCATATGAATTATTATTGATCTGTTTCTCAAGATCCACCAATTTCTTCTGGACTTCGGCCATCGACATCGATGAAGACATTGACGTGTATGAAGTGAGGAATATTTTTCTGCCAGTTTTTCCCCCTTTTTTTTATTTTTTTTAAATTAATTAATTATTTAATATTTAATTAATTAATTAAATTATTATTTTTTGAAATAATAATAATAATTTCTATTATTATTATTATATATATATATATTTTTTAAATAATAATAATAATAATTATTATTATTATTATTTTATTATTTGAATTATATATATATATATAATTATGGGGAAAAAGATTGTTAACCTTGAAAAGTCACGTTTTTTTTATAAGTCACTTTGTTTTGAAAATGCACGTTGTTTTGAAAAGGGGAAATGGGTTTTAATACCATGGGCAATTACCATGGGCCCAAAAACCACGAGCAATTACTCTTCCTTGTTCCTTTTTACTTTGTCTTCACATGTATGTATATATACTTCTTTATATATATATCTCTTTTTACTTTTACTTTTTTTTTTCTTTTGGAATTATTTTCTTTTAAATATTTTTTTCCCTTTTAATTTATTTCCCCCTTTATGTTTACTTTCCTTCTCTCTTTTGATTTTATTAATATATATATATTATATATATATTTCTTCCTTCTTTTTTTTAAAAACAAATGTTGTTGCCCACAAGCACTTGGTTTTTAAAAAAATCTACAATTCTGGAATTTTCTTGTAATTCCTTAATTCTGGGTGATCACACAGATCCCGAAGAGCGATGGCTTTGATACCAATGGAGTGTAAAAACTCTGGTAAACTTAAATAAGTATATATTATTATTGATAAAATATGAGATATGAGATATGATTACAATGGGGAATCACCGAAGCTTTAAATATAGCCTCATGGTGTCCCTTGGTGAAGAGACATGATCTTTGATCATGCCCTTTCACTTAATAAAACCTAATATGACTATATCTAATTAATAATTAATAAAATATACATAACATTCGACACTTAGTTGAGCAAAGATGGTCGTAAATGGACTGAGGGATCAGAACAGGTTGGATGGAGCATCCAATTTTGTCATCTGGAAGGCCAAGATCTTCGCAGTTTTGGATGAACACCAAATCAAGGATCATGCCTTGAACAGGATCGTTGTTCTGGTAGATGTCGATCCTCTCAAGAAGTATGAGGAGGCTCAAGCAAAAGCAAAACACATGATTATGGACGGAGTCAAGGATCATGTGATCCCACATATTGCTGAGAAGAACACAGCAAGGGAAATGTGGGAGGCCTTGACCACTTTGTACCAGGGATCTTTCGTCCAACAAAAGATGTTGCTTGAGAATCAGTTGCTTGTTTCAAATGCAGAAGGGAGAAGAAATCGATCATTTCCTTATCAGATTGCAAGGGATCCGAGATTAGCTAGCTTTCATAGGGGCTACACCAGATGGTGAACTTATGGTCAGGATTGCCCTAAATGCAGTCACTGAAGAGTGGGAAACTTTTGTCCAAGGTATTTTGGGCAGGGCAACTCTCCCAAGCTGGGAGGAGATGAGGGCAGCTCTTCGACAAGAAGATATCAGACGGTGGACCAAGGCAGGAAGCAACGGTAAAGGTATCAAATTCAAGAAGGAGGAAGAGGAAGATGTGGCTCTCGCATCTAAGGGACAACAAGGGCAGCAGAGAAATAAGAAGAAGGACCTCTCGAAGGTCAGATGCTTCAGATGTGGGGAAATGGGACACTTTTCCACGCAGTTCCCTTTGAAGAAGAAGGGCAAAGAAGAATCTGAATCAAAGGCTGCTCCAGCTCAGGCTGATGAGGATGATGATGATGGATGCTAAATGAGTGCTCATGCGCCTAAGAAGTGGGGCAATATGGAGCTATAGAGTGAAGCTACAGTTAACAGGGCAGGATCCATGAGGTGCCCAAACTCTTGGATCACATACGGCTACGGGAGCCCTTAATGACAGTAGCAAAATGATGATATTCAGTTGGTGCGACTCGCGAGGGATGATGGAGCAACAATGGCAGAGCTAAAGCGCCAAAGTCTGAAGCAGTGCAGAGCAGAGGCAGCAGCAGCGTAGTGCACAGTGGTGCAGAGCAGCAGCAGCACAGTAGCATCAGAGGGTCAGCGTAGATTAGCAGCAAAGGAAGCTTCAGCATCGAGGTGCATCCAGACTGACTAGTATGTCAGGATTTGGGATGCTTTTCAGTTGTTTAACTCTCAGCAACTAAGTTGCAGTGCAGCAGTTAGCAGTGGCAGTATTATGGGCAGCATGATGCACCATTTTGAGAGGGATTTGCAGTACAAATGCAGCAGTGACAGTGGCAGAGTTATGGGCAGCAGTACAGATTGAAGCAGCGCAGTGGATGAAGGGCAATAGGCCACGCAAAAGCAGCGCAAAGAACCGATGCCATGGATCAGGTTAATTCTTAAGGTTCGGCCCCTCCACAAAATTTCGGAGCTAGAGCACATTCCTCGCTAAGAGGGAGTGTTGATTTTTGGGTAGCATTGGATGTGCTCTAGCTCCGAAATTTTGTGGAACACATGAGATCTCCAAAACCCAGAAATCGTTTGGAGAAATTCCACCTGCAGTGAAAGTTATTCAAATAGTTAATTATTTTTAATGGAGCCTAAGTTAAAACTTAGGGAATTAAAATAATTAAAGTGAATTAATTTAAATGTGGGTGAGAAGCTTCTAAGTGACGAGGATCAAGTATGTCTTAATCTTAGTCGTTGATTAAGGATTAGATCACGGTCGTTGATTTTTCAACAGGAAAAGTATAAAGGAAGGCTTGAGGGTCAATTGGAGAACACACACACGGAGAGCAGCACTTTAGCAAAGTCGAAATTTTGGGGCGTGGTTTGCTGAGAATTTCGGAGTGAGCTTGTAGTGCAGAGAGGGGCAGCTCGACAGCAGGACTTCAGTCCAAGGCCGAGAATACAATTGCAGAGAGGCAGAGCAGCACCAAGAGAGACAGCGCAGCACCTGAGAGGGTGACGCAGTCATTGAAGAGGCAACGTTGGGGATTCTGTGGGGCAGATCGGGAAAAAATTCAGCAGATCGATCTCTGAGCCGAGAAGGCTCACGAGGAGGGTGACACAGCTCCTGGAGGAGGTGACAAAGTCTCAGTGCAAAGCTTGTTGCATCCATCGCTGCGCAGCACTGGGGACAATGCAGTCACCTATGGGGTTTCATCATTCAGTTGTTGGATCAGCCAATATATCTGTCTCCAGATAGAGGTACTTCTGCAAGGATTTTTCTCTGTTGGGTGAGCCAGATTTGGCACCCTAGATTGTATTCATAAATCTACTTAATAATAAAACCCTCATATATGTTGCACCGGTTTTCTCGCATTGGGTTTTTCCGGGGACGTTAGTCCAAAAATAAGTGTCCTTTGTGTGATTGTCTCATTTATTTTTCAGTACTTGATCTATATATTGGTGTAGGCTGCTTAGTATTTGCATTAATATTTTACTGAAGTATTCATAAAATGACTTGTTAAATTGAAAATACAAGTAGGTAATGCAAATCAGTTAATTGCACTAGGATTTCTGTATGGTTAGATTCAGAAATTTTCAAACAGAGAAGGAGAGGAAGAGCAACTATGCGCCACTACTATCGAACTTGAAGAAGATGAATGGTACAAGGACATTACCTATTATTTGAGCAACTTGTCTGCCCCTCCTCACCTAACCAACCACAAAAGAAGATACCTAAGACTAAAGGCCTCTAAGTTTTGCTTAACCCAAGATGGACTTGGGTGGATGAGCCCCGATGGGGTAGTCCTTAGGTGTGTCAACAAGGAAGAATTTGAGAAGTTATTAAAAAAGTTTCACGCTGGGTTTTGAAGGGAACATTACTCTGCCCGAACCACCACTCACAAAATATTGAGGGCAGGTTACTGTTGGCCCACTATTTTTGTTGATACCTTGAACTTTGTAAAACAATGCCAACCTTGCCAATTCTTCGCTAGAAAGAAGCATTTAGCTTCCATGCCCTAGGAAAATGTGGTAGTGGATGCCCCCTTTCAACAATGGGGCCTAGACTTCATCGGTGAGTTTAAAGATAATTCAAGTCATGGCCATAAGTGGATTCTCACAGTGACTGACTATTTCACTAAGTGGGTAGAAGCCATACCAACCAAAACAGCGACTGATCAAGTGGTTATGGATTTCCTTGAGGACAAGATCATTACCAGCTTCAGGGTCCCCGCCAAAATCGTGACCGACAATGCCAAGGCTTTTGGCTCTATGGCTCTCACATCCCCTTGCAACAAGTATGGTATAATATTGTCTCATTCCTCTAACTATTACCCCCAGGGAAACGGCCAAGTTGAATCAAACAACAAAAACCTCATAAGGATTATCAAGAAAACTATGGGCGACCATAAGAGAGATTGGGATATCAAGATCAAATATGCCCTATGGGCTGACCGAACCATAGCAAAGGCTTCCACTGGATTCAACCATTTCCAATTGGTATATTGGTATGAGGCCAAGTTACCTATTCAACTCCAACTACCTACCCTTGAGTGCCTAAAAGTCTTTCCCAAACAACGGAATGCTATACAGTCCCGTATTGACCAAATCATTGAAAGCGATGAAAACAAGAGAAAATCCCTTGATTAACTTGCCCATAGTCATGACAAGATGAAAATTGCTTTTGACAAACACACGCAAACTAGAAAATTTAAACCTGGGGACCTTGTACTCTAGTGGGATAAAAGAAGGGAGAAGCTTGGTATGCATAAAAAATGGGATAATCTATGGACAGGTCCCTTCAAGATAGTCGACATGGCAGGAATAAATTCATATCACTTAGAGACTAAGGAAGGAGAGTCTGTCCCCCTCTCTGTAAACGGACAACTCCTAAAGGTACTTGACACTGTACTATATGCATGTTAGAGTATGATGCATTGCATGTTGATTTGATGCATTAGAACTAATCTCATATGATATTTCTCATGATAGATTAGTTGCATTTAGATTTAAAAATTGCATATTTTTATTACTTGTTGATTTTATGGGTTGACATTAAGCATGGGTGATCATAAGACACCGTGAAAAAGATGCTACCCTATGGTTTTGATCGTTGATATGTGCAGATAACAGGCCTATGGTGACCAAGAGATTGTTTAAGTTCTTACGACCTCCTGTTCGAGTGGCTTTGCCCACCTCTTCGAGAGATCACGTCCCAATTGGAGCCAGATGTTACCCACCACTTCGTGGGTGTTAAATTTAGATAGACATGGAGTGTTCTATGCTTAATGAAAATTTACTTCAATCTTTCTTAGACCCGATTCAATTTAGCAATCACATAAACATGAAAGTAAAATGTTGATAGAACACAATAATGGATCAACAGAAGACAAGCCAATAATATAGATCAGATTTTACAATTATTCTTGTCTAGCAAAGATATAGGATAGTGTGTGTTACGGCAGTCAACAGGATGGTTCAGCCAACAAATTCTTTCTTAGATCAGCCAACCCTCCAAGTGTCACACACACAGCCCTCAAAGACAACTCATCAAAAGTCAACGCTGGAAAAGTCAATGCTGCAAATTTAGGGCTTCGGTCAAACTGCTCCTTTTTCCTCTATTTTTGTGCCCAGCTGTACGGCCTACAAAAATCAGATTTTCAGCAAACATTGGAGGTCAAACGATCAAGGGTTGACCACGGTCAACGCTAGTCAACGCTCAGCAAAACAACCCTAAACAGATCCACAGATTTTCCCCAGCTTCAGCTCCGCACGTGTGAAGGAAAGAGGCCTCCAAAGGCTATCGAACCAATCAGATCACAATGAGAGAATGTGTGATGAGTTGATGAGCAAATGACCGCCAAGTATCTCTAATTTATATCCATCAGTGAGGGTGTGTGAGTCGTGACACATCTATTAGGCTTGTGAGCCTACATTACAAATCTGACCGACCTTGCACATGTGTGGAAAATACAATCAAAATATATGTTCTGCTCATCCAAACAAGATGATCTTTAGATCAATCTTGCATCTCTCCGAAAGAGGAATCCAACAAAAATATGATCATCATCATATGAGCAGTGCAACATGGAGTTTGGACCTAGTTGCCCAAAATTAACACTCCCTCTCAACTAGGGAGAACTCCATTTGTCCACCTGTGCCATCCAGAGATTAGTACCATTGTGTACCATCATATAGCATCGTGCGTCATCTTGCTATAACTTGCTTTGTTGGCTCTTCTTCTCAAATAGAACAAAAGGTGAGTCAAAAAGACATCACACCCGACTCTCTTCGACTCAAAAAGAGTCTCATACTAACCCGAAGTCAGTTTAGAGGATAAAACCTCAATAGACTCAAAAAGAGTCACATACTAACCCGAAGTTAGTTTACTGACCCGAAGTCAGTTTAGAGGTAAGCGCCTCATCATACTTGATCCCAGATCAAGGTGTTGGACACGTGCCATCCTAGACATAGAGAGTACGGCAATCTCCGATGCGTCCATCAGTCTTGCTATTGGTCTCTATCCACATTTCCCACCTCATTGGCCAAATGAGAGGTACTTCCCATGAATCTGAAACTCCATGGGTAGGATGCATGCGGGGCATAGATCAAAGAGAGGTGAACAGCCTCAATATCGTAATGATGGGGCAAAAGCACAAGAAGCTTTGGCAAGCCTAGCTCTGTGTGTGCTTATAGCTCCAAGAAGTTATCCCCAAGCCCCTTGGAGCTCCTAAAGCTCATAGTCCAACTTAAGCAGAACCCTCAGAATAGGGTCTCTCCATGATTGCAAGCTTCTCACGGAAGGTTAGGAACTTGACCTTCCCTAGGGGCTTCGTGAGAATGTCCATGACCTGCTCATCAGTTCCTATATGATCGAGCCCTACGGTGGCTCGTTATACCATATCCCGGATAAAGTGGTACCTGATATCAATATGCTTGGATCGATCGTGGAACATGAGATTCTCAGAAAGATGAATCCCACTCTGGTTATCACAAAGGATAACGGTGGTATCTAGCACATGCCCAAACAGCTCACTGAAGAGCTTTCGCAACCAAACAGCTTCACAACAAGCCATACTCGCTGCAATGTATTCGGCCTCAGCGGTGCTCAAAGTCACCGACTTTTGCTTCCTGCTCATCCAAGATATCGAAGCAAAACCCAAGGTGAAGCAGCATCCAGATGTGCTCTTGCGATCCACCACACTGCCAGCCCAATCAGCATCAGTATATCCATGGAGTCTCAAACTCCCAGCAGTGTATCTCAGCCCATGGTTGATTGTGCCCCGAAGATATCTCAATAGATTCTTGGCACCAATCCAATGAATGTGATGAGGATCAACCATAAGTTGACTCAAAGTGTTCACTACAAAACATACGTCCAAACGGGAGTTCACTAGGAACATTAGGGCCCCCACAAATTGTCGATACTTGATGGGATTTCCCAGCACGTGCCCAGTAGCGTTTCCACACAACTTCTTAAAGTTGAGTTCCATCAGTGTCGACACAAATTTACAATCCACCATACCAAATCTCTCCAACAGCTTCACAACATATTTTCCTTGAGAAAGGAAAATCTCGCCTGGCCTCTGCCAGACCTCCAAGCCTAGGAAGTAATGCATCAGTCCTAGGTCTTTCATCTCAAACTCAGAAGCTATCTCCCTCTTACAATGCTGAATGAAAGGGTCAGCACCT
This sequence comes from Pinus albicaulis, assembly GCA_034641835.2. Taxonomy (NCBI): domain Eukaryota; kingdom Viridiplantae; phylum Streptophyta; class Pinopsida; order Pinales; family Pinaceae; genus Pinus; species Pinus albicaulis. Next base: position 709,228,321 of record CM076579.1, read on the forward strand.
GTCAAGAAGAGGTCGTCCACATAGAGAACTAGAATGAGAGGCCTTTCTCTATCAACCTTCAAGTAAAGGTTTGGATCAGCATTACTTCGAGTGAAGCCCAGCTTCACTAAGTAGCTATCTATCCTCTCATACCAAGCCCTGGGGGTTTGCTTCAACCCATAGAGGGCTTTTTTCAACCTGCATACATAGGTGTCTCTATCTTGAACTTCGAACCCCAAAGGTTGCTCCACATACACCTCTTCCTTTATAGAACCATGCAGAAAAGCGGTCTTCACATCCATCTGATGGAGACTCCATCCTTGCGTTGCAGCAAGGGCAATGATAGATCGGATGGTGGTATAGCGGGCCACAAGTGCAAATATATCTTCATAATCTATGCCTTCCTTTTGAGAGAAACCTCGGGCAACAAATCTTGCCTTGTATTTTTCAGCACTACCATCAAATCCATGCTTGATCTTATAGAACCATTTCGAGGTGACAACAGATTTGTCCTTCAGTCTCGGGACCACTTCCCAGAAATCATTTTTCATAATGGACTCATATTCTTCGTGCATAGCATCCTTCCAAACTTGATGCTTTACGACTTCTTCAAATGATCCAGGCTCAAATTGTACAATCGTACTCAATCGCTGCTAGATACCCTTGGTATCTATTCGGCTTCTTGCTTTCACGGAATGTCCCCCTTGGGGCAATATGTCTCTCGACATCTGCGAGAGTGTCCTTGAGCCATGAGGGTCTTTTCTTATTTGAATGAGGTGGATCAATAGGATACATAGGTCCTACTTCAACATCGGGCATCCTTCGACGCTTCTTGCTTCCATGCTTCTTCATCTTCTTTGTCTTCCTTGGAGCTAGGAAATTTCTCACTGTCTTGAGGGCAGCATCTTCATCGAAGGTGACATCGTGGCATATCTCCACTTCTCTTTGACAAGGCACATAGATTCTATATGCCTTCGAAGTTTCACTGTAGCCCACAAACACTCCCTTCTTTCCATAAGCATCCAACTTGCTTCTCTTTTCTTTCGACGCATGAAAGTAAACAGGGCAACCAAAAACTTTAAAATGAGAAACATCAGGTTTCTTACCAGAGAAGACTTCTTTGGGAGTTTTGGAGTCCAGAGCGAAATGCGGGCATCTATTTTGAACATACACAGTAGTGTTCATAGCTTCTCCCCATAGAAACTTCAGAAGACCTTGGTCACATAGCATGGCGCGGGCAGCTTCCACAATGGTCTTGTTCTTTCTTTCAACAACACCATTTTGCTCAAGAGTATACGCAATTGTGGTCTCCCTCTTAATGCCAGCTTCTCTGCAAAAGTCTTTGAATTCATTTGACTCATACTCGGTCCCATTGTCGATCCTCAAAACTTTGATTCTCTTCTCGGTTTGATTTTCTACCAAGGTCTTGAAGGTACGAAACCATTTGAATGCTTTGTCCTTCTTCTTCAAGAAATATATCCAGGTCTTGCGGGAGAAGTCATCTGTAAAAGTCATGTAATAAGAACATCCTCCCAAGGATGTCACGAGAAGCATACCAGATAAGAATGTATCAACTGTAAGATATCAGTGGTCTTTGTGACACTTGAGGGGAATGGTCCCCTTGTATGCTTCCCTTTGGCACAACCCTAACATATACCTTCAAGATCATTTTTAAATTCGGGCATCCCTGTCACCACCTTCCTTGCTTCAGGAAGGGTTCTGTAATGAAGGTGTGCAAACCTTTGGCTCCATAACTCTATTTGAAGAGTTGTATCACATGACATAGCCCCCAATGGACTTCCTCTAACCTAGTAGAGTGTATCAACTCTAAAACCACTACTAAGAGCTTCCTTGAAGTTCTTCTTCCAAACGCATACCTTTCTATCAACGAATGCCACCTTGAACCCTTTGTCTTCCATTGCCGAAATAGACACAAGGTTCTTCTTCAAATCCAGTACGTACAACACATCTTGTAAACGGAGGACTTGACCTTGAGATAAATGAAGGATCACAGTCCCTGTCCCTTTCATGGGATAGGTGGCATTATCTCCAAGGATAATTTCTAGATTAGTATCTGTCTCAATAAAATCAGAGAGGGCATCTTTATAACTAGTGAGGTGCCTTGAAGCACCACTATCAATCAACCAGACATCCAGGGTGTTGGGAGGAGATATAGTAGAGAGGGCAGATACAAGAATAAATTCATTTCTCTTATTATCAACAACATTAGACTCATCGTACCTTGAATTTCTTGACCTCTTGAAAGTTTGCCCATTTCCACTACGATCAAAGGGAGCCTTCCTTTTTCCTTTGAACCTGTTGTTCCTTTGATTGCCATTCCCCCTGGAGTTGTTGTTGTCATCATCCTTGGGAGAGTCCCTTCTATTAGGGCACTCTCTTGCATAGTGATGAAACTTGTTACAAGTGTAACATCTTCCCTTCCTTCCTTTGGACCCTGCTCTTTGATTTCTCGGACCACCATTGTTCCTGTTCTTTGCATGAGCGGTGAAGGCAGTAGGGTCACCTCCATTTCCATTAGAAGGATGATCTCTCTCCATCATTCTTGTCTCCTCTTGAGTGCATCTCGTCAATATTTCATCAAAATCAGGAATCACATTATTATTAAGAATAGTGGAATTGAATACATACCAATCACGGGGGAGACCTCCAAGCGCAATGAGAACCATCTCTCGATCAGTTATTTCTTCTCCAATAGCTAGAAGATTGTTCCTGATTTCAATGAGCCTCATAAAATAGGATTGAATGGATTCATCCTTGCCCTTCTTAATATTCTTCAATTGATTCTTGAAGAAAAGAACTTGATTAGCATTGCTAGCCCTCAACATGCTAACCAGCTTATCATACATCTCTTTAGATGTGCTCAGCTCAGAAATGTAAGCAACCAAGTGCTTATGAATAGAATCCCAGATAATCATCTTTGCTTTGATTTTCCCTTTTCTATACTTCATCTTTGTGGCAGCACGTGCATTTGATGGAGGCTCATGAATCTTCCCCTGCACATAGTCCATGACATCTTGATCTTCAAATGCCAAATCCAAGGACATCTTCCATGCATGATAATCAGACTTATCATGCAATTTATCGTCAGACTTGAAACCCTTATAGGTTGAGGAGGCCATTGGTAATTGATAGGATTTCCTCTTCGATGATTGCTTTTCACACTAGCTTGGACTTTGTCTTCACCTCAGCTCTGATACCATGTTAAATTTAGATAGACATGGAGTGTTCTATGCATAATGAAAATTTACTTCAATCTTTCTTAGGTAGTAATCACATAAACATGAAAGTAAAATGTTGATACAACACAATAATAGATCAACAGAAGACAAGCCAATAATATAGATCATATTTTACAATTATTCTTGTCCAGCAAAGATATAGGATAGTGTGCATTGCGACAGTCAACAGGATGCTTCAGCCAGCAAAGACTTTTTTAGATCAGCCAACCCTACAAGTGTCACACACACGGCCCTCAAAGACAGCGCAATCAACACTAGAAAAGTCAACGCAGGACAGTGAACAAAAAGTCAACTCTGCAAATTTAGGGCTTCGGTCAAACTGCTCCTTTTTCCTCGATTTTTGTGGCCAATTGTACGGCCTACAAAAATCAGATTTTCAGCAAATATTGGAGATCGAACGGTCAAGAGTTGAACAGTGTCAACGTTGGTCAACGCTCAGCAAAACAGCCCTAAACAGATCCGCAGATTTTCCCCAACTTCAACTCCACATGTGAAGGAAAGAGGCCTCCAAAGGCTATCGAACCAATCAGATCACAATGAGAGAATGTGTGTTGAGTTAATGAGCAAATGACCTCCAAGTCTCTCCAATTTATATCCATAAGTGAGGGTGTGTGACACATCTATTAGGCTTGCGAGCCTACATTACAAATCTGGCCGACATTGCACATGTGTGGAAAATAAAATCAAAATATATGTTTTGCTCATCCAAACAAGATGATCTTTAGATCAATCTTGCACCTCTCCGAAAGAGGAATCCAACAAAAATATGATCATCATCATATGAGCAGTGCAACATGGAGTTTGGACCTAGTTGCCCAAAATTAACAATGGGTGATATCCCTATGAGAAATTTTTTCTTCGTGATGGACCTTAGCCGGCAGCCCTCAGCTAGCTCCTTGTGCCATTTCTCTGCCACATGAGCCAGCCATGTGGTCCCTCACCCATCTATATTGATCGTATGATTGAAGGTGGGCCTCTCGAACCTAAAGGTATGTCTTGTCATTTGGTAATTGAGTATTGGGTTTGCTTATCATGAAAACTTATGGGCGTGGATTAATGGGGGGATTTGGCGAAAAGAGTGGGCTTAGTTTATGCTTCTATCCCCTTGACCTCTTTTGGGGTTTTACCCTCGGATTTTAGTCCCGTGGGATCTCCTTTACTAACCATTTGGTTTTAGGGTGATACTACTTGGGAAACCCTGACTTTGGTTGCATGGTCCCGCTCCCTTATCCAAATGTAATACTCTCCTTCCATTCACTATACCCCATTCATCATTTCTCCCACCTGGGTCCACATAGGGCTGGTCTCCCCATTCCCTTTCCCCCACCTTGGGTCATGCTTGGAATAATGCCTAGGAGGTTGAAGCAACTAAAAGAATAATAAAACCATAAATGGCCACATTCAACAAGAAAATGTACCACAAAATGCAAAAGATGGTCGGGACAAACATAATTAGCGTTGAAAAGTGTAACTAGGATCGGTCTTCATATTGACTATGTAATTATGTATTTATGTAAAGAAGAAGACAAAGATAATAAAATGTATTTTTGGTATGCTTGCTTCATGGGTTTCATGAGCAAGATTTTTATTATAAGTCAATAGACTTCTTCTTGATGTCTATTAGGTTTTGTCGTCTGATTGTATATGTACTCAAGAGTCATATATATGAAGTGTCTAGTCATAAGGATATGCTCCAAAGACCTTGTCATATAGCTGTAAAGGAATGGCTCAAGACAACCCTCATATAAACCTCATTAACGTTGGAAGATGTGCTCTCCTAGTCAGCCTATATACAGTGATGAAGTCGGCTCTCAAACATGTTGAAGGGTCGGCCTAAAATCAAAAGTAATGTACCCTATATATAAAGGAGTTACGGCTCATTTAAAGACAGAAAATTGCGAATAGTTCTAAGATACTACAACGTGACAAAGTCTTAAATATATGTGCGTTAAAGACAGTAAGGTGCAGATCTGTTTTGCGTACTGTGCTAATACAGTGAATGTGGATCAGAGAGAAGAAGTTACGAACAAGAGTACGATCAATTCTGTGATAAATACACCTGCAATCAAAAGCGGAATAAAGTTGGTACCCCATGTGTTGTAAGGACTATGCCTAGTCTCAAGAGGAGAATCACTCTGATGATATTATGCATCGTAATAAGGTTGATGAGCAGTCTAAGTGTTATGATAAGTAAACTCTGGATTGCAGTGGGAGAGAAGGAGAAAGGAAAATATGTAATTTACCTTCCTAATCACAGTCTATAAAAGAAAGTAATATATCTCCAAATTCAAGAATATGTGAAGTGAAAGATAAGATCTCAAATGATCTTGTTTCCAATAACTGAATAAACAAGGAGTGTTTGAAGATAAACTTAGAGATCGAGTTCTCTAGTGTTGGTGCACGATAGTGCAGGTTGGTGCAGAAAAGAAGGATCACCGTTGGAGGTCGACAAAGAAGCAGTGACAAGGTCTTGGAGGCATACATAGGCCAAGGGTCTAAGCCTTGGGTATTCCTCTCCAAGAGCGAGAGCTTTTTCCCTGGCTCAAAGAGACTAAATTTGTGTTTCTTGTATTTTGGTAATTGACTTGATGAAAGACTAAATAAGCTAAGAAGAGAAGACATAAGTAAATCAAGTAAGCTCACACGTAATTATCAAGAAGAGAATTTGAATCAATCATCGACCCTGCAAATTCTCAACAATTAACACATGGGAAAAAGCCAATACATGAGCTCTACCCCATATCCATTGCCATCACCCTAGTTCCATAAGCCCTAGATGAGCCTCCTTTATCATTCAGGAACCCATGATTGTCCCAACCCCTGGAGGGAAATAAATCTCCCTACCAAAAAGGGGGTAATCACTGTTATATCTTACACATCATGCTCTTGTCCTTTGAGCCCCAAGCAGTTTATCAAAGAAAAATCAAGGACGGGGCACCTCATGTACCACGATTTCTCCCTCCTACACATTATACACCCAAGTGTGGGCTTCCCTTTCTCTAGCTACCCTTGTGCCCCGATCTGTGGCCTAGGATTGCCCCTCTCATTCCCTATTCCATTTCACCTCTTTATCACATGCCACCACCATTTGTGGGATGTACCTTGGACATACTATCCCCTTTAAAGGTAGAAACCACCTAATAAGGTACCTGGCTAACCCCCTTTGAAGCTTGGAGACATTAGCACATGCCAAAGCCCACTATGGAAGGCATGCCATTATGAAGTGTCCACTTGTTGTCCATGGTTTGTAAGCTCCTTTACACGATTACTTTAATGACTTGTTGTACTAGAAGGCTAGGGGACACATTGGATCTTATGCAAGATTGCAAATGGTGTCCATTTGGGTTTGGTCTCCCCATACGGGGTCCTAACCTCCCAGAGGGCTACATTGGCACATATAGTGTGTGTGTAGAGAGTTATGGGCCTCCACAGCAACAGACAGCACTCTATGGATCCCCACAGATGTTCAGAGATTACTGAACATCAACCTTTTGGACGAGGAAGATGCACTAGGTACACTATGCCCAGTTGGCCCCACAGGTGTACTACACACTTGGCAGGTGTCATAGGACTTGTACGATGACATGGCAGCATTTATTCCATCATCTGATCCCTTACAGATGGTCTACAAGCATCTTTGACTCATATGGAGACCCATGGGGTCATTGGTGTGCCCCCACACCCACTGGGAGCACCACAGGCTTACTGTTTGGAGAACACGGGGCCACCCCCTTGTCCATCACCTTTTGAGGATTTTATTCATAATTATGGCACTTATGGACCTCATCAAGCCTCTTGGAGGGTCCCACAAAATGCATAGATTATTCTTTGACCTCCTTAGAGGCTTGTTATTTCATTTATGAGCTAGTTTGGTGGGCTTGTCACCAAAAGTTAGTCTATTTGCACATTATTTTATTTTTAGGGGCTAATGTGGGCCCATTAGCTAAATCGAACTCCTAATTGGTGTATAAATAGGAGTTAGATGGATTCATTTGTATCATCACTTGAATTGGGATCTCTCTCTCTTTAGAGAACTTCTCATTTTTCCTTGGAAGATATTTTTTTGATGATGGATGAATTTTGGTGTATGGATTGGGTTCTTTCTATCTTGGAGCTTCTTAATTGCAAATGTGATGCTAGTTGGATATACTCCCTTACATTGTAAGTGAAAATTTAACGTCATTTTTCTTTTGCTACATACATTGGAACTTCGTTATAATTAGGGTTAATTGTTGCATGTATTTAATGTGGAATTATGTGTCTATTTGGCTTATTCTATGTATGGGCCATTGTTAGATGAATGAAATGTCCTAGAGATCGTATTATCTTGATAAGCTTGCACCATTTGTATGAATTATAAATGCTTAAAAGTCACTTTTCCTCTGTTTCCTCTAACATTGGACAAAATTGACTTTTTAAGCCTCCTTGACCAAGAAACTAAATTCGTCTTCATCATTCTCCTTGACTCCATATCCCCAAGTGAATCAAGCACTGGTCCCTCAAAAGGGTGATCATTTTAACCCTCTTTTTCACTTTTTCCCCTTTTTCCTAGGACTAGCCTCATTGGGTCTCCTAGGGCATCAATTTCCAAGAAACTAACCACAGGAAAACTTCGATCTCCTAGGTACAACTGCACTGGTGGGTCCCCAAGCTCTCCTCCGAATTTGAAGCAAATCCAATGGTGGATTCTCCGGATACCCCAAGCCCAAGCTCTAAGATCAAATTTTGCCCTAATGTTCCCAAGGCAACTACCTAGTAGGATCAATTTGACATCTTTGGGTGAGAATTCTTGTTTGATCCTTTCCCCTCACGTTGGCCAGGTTAAGAACATCATCGGTTGTTCAAATCCATCCCCTATCCTGCGTTGGGTCCACTTGGCCTCATGTGGTCCCATTCTTCACCAAAGACTATTTATCAAGGACTACCAGGGAATCCAAGTTTCAAAGGGATTTTAGGGATTGGGAAACTTCCTATCAAGCCATATTCCTCTCCCTCAACCCTCAAATCCTCATCCCCTCTCCTTAGAAAGCCAAGTCCCTTGCTTAAAGAGCAAGCAATCTCCATCTTTCATTCTCTCTTAGGGAAAGGGTCTAAGGGGTCACTTCTCTTATATTTGTTGACATATCCCTTTATAAGTGGCTTCCTAAACCACCGAGTCTCCTCCCATCGGTGAAAATCCGTAAAAAGCAGGAAGCCTTAGTTGTGGTGACAGTGGGCTAAGTCTCCATCGTTTCCCTTGACCTAGCATTTGCCCTCTTAGGAACCCCTTTAGGTCCCCTGCTGGTTTGACTGATAACAGGCCTCAAGAGAGGAATTGTGGACAAGTCCTAGCTTTTCTCCTGGTCAAAGGAAAACATGGCTAAAGAGGATGTTGGTGGTGATTTGGTTCTATTTTCTAGATGTTCACCATATTTCATTTCCATAATTTTTTAATTGATAATTATATGTGGGTGTGTGTGTTTCTATATCCAATATGTCCTATTTCAAAGAGTCTACATACCTTGTAACAAATAAGTGTATCCCATATCTTGCATGTCACGTGACTTACACTACATTGAGAGATTTTAGAGTTAGTGACAAATCTAGAACTACTCTCAAGTCCCTACACCACTATCTCAAGTTTTTTTCACTTCCAATGGACATCCCTCTTTTTGTTAATTTGAGGTTGCTCTCATAGTGTTCTCCCTCAGCAGTTTTTGAGATGCATGAGCATTAGACAATCAAGCATGGAAGAGGAGTTCTTCCAGTGACCAATATTTCAAATCCTCATCTTGCTTCAAAAAAAGACTCACTCAACTCCATGAACCCACACGTTACAACTTACAACTATTAAACAAGACAATCTATCCTCAGAATTTGTGATCTCTCTCAATATGGTATCTCAATACTTGATATATATTGACTATGAAAATATTAAGCTTTGGAATAGCCCACAATTGTAATAATGGAAGATCAAATTGCAATGGCTACATTGAAATCGTAGGGATATTCAAACATAAATTATTATTGGCAATAAGCCTCCTTGTTAAATAAGATGGAGATAATATGAGCTAGATTGACTTGGGAATTTGGAAACTGACCAGGGGCATTGACATGACAAGTGGATGACTACACTTTGCTTTCATGCTCTTGATATTTAAGCACATCCCACTAGCTAACTTTAAAGCGGCTTGCAATATTTCATATCCATGCACATTCCATGCTTTTAAAACTCATCTAATTTCGCATACATTGCTTCATATAGTGTTTGTTTTGGCTTTTTCAGAAAAAGGCTTACATAAGTTTTTTATAGCACTTGCATAAGCTTTTGCCTTGGGTAAGCTCCTGCCTAAAGTAGTCATTGCTTTTGCCCATATAATAATCCTTTCAAAAGAAAGTAGCAGCCTCCTTTCTAAAGAAAGTAGCAGCCTATGCTATCTTATCTAATCCCATCCTCTTGCTATTTTGTTGCATTATCTTTGCTTGCCTGGCTTGCATACATTGGTTGGTTATGGAGTTGATAAAAGGAATGAAAGTAGAGGGATTTCATATTGCAGTAAGCAGCCCGTCTTGAACTCTGTTTGGAGGGAGGCTTCTCTATGATTTGGCTTCTTTAGTAGAATCTCAGAAAGATTAAGTTCTGCAAAGTGTAGAGGTACCAATAAAACTGGCTACTATTATATTGATTCTAGGAGTTAGTATGTCCGATATGGGATCATCAACTTATGAAAGTACTTGAATGGATGATAGCAAGTCAATGCATGAGAAGCAATTTGAAATGCATGAAATATTACTAATCTGTGAGATTTTATTAGAAATTGTAGATATGGTAAGAGCCCAGAAAGTGGATGCAAGCTATGTTGCATTGAATGTTCATTCATGAATATTTACAAAATAACTATGTCAAGAACAAAGAAATTCAATATAAATTCATGAATAATGGATATATTTCAATGTCATTTGAAATGTTACTAAAAACTCTTGTAGGCTTAATATTCTACTATTTCACAAAAGGTGCAACATAATACATATGGCATAATCCATTGACTGGTTTTGGACCTAGTATTGTTCTAAAACGTATAGTAGCTCTAGCCAAAGTAGACAACTTCACCCAAAATGCATTTCCAGATAACTGAACTTAGCTCTCAGTAACATTTCATATTATTTCTTAGGGCACTTCAACTTCTAACATATCAAAGGAATCGATCTAAAGCAAATCTTACTCTTAGAGGTGCAAGGTACTTCAAAGACAATTCTGACAATGCAAGGGCATTTCCAGTACGAGCTATTGTATCTGGGCTAAACCCAATTGCTTCACAAAGTTCATGACGACCTGTTTAATTAAAAGGAAGAAATTGCATGGTCTTAGAACAAATACAATAAAGCAGATATAGACATCATAATATCGATGAAATTATAAGAAACCTTATACATTTTCACATCCTTTCTAACACCTTAGAACTACATATATCAGGGGAAAAACAAACAAAGAGGACATGATAGGGTCTCATTAAAAAGAAATACATCATAAATATTATTTTTTCATTTCTTGGTCTAGACTAGCTTCCTTTTTTGAAAAATAACTATAAAACTTTCAGTTAAAAAGGTTAGGATTAATATATGTCACCTTTTCATTCTTCATACATAATTTCAATGCATTATCAAAATCTCTTATGAGTAACAATTAGAGGATTTTCGAAGGCTGAAGATGTACTATGTGAAATAAATTAAATCATGATTCTTTGAAACGAATTTTTTTGTCTAAAATGCTCCTTTTTTATATAAGTTAACAGTGAAACTTGTTCACCGAGTCTAGAGATGAAAACATGCTCTCCATTATCCTGTTGAAATGTGTATTGACAAATTCTAATAAAGAACTTCCTATAATTCCCTAGCAAGTTCAACGGGAACACCCTAAGGGAGTTGAATTCAAGTTGAATTTTTGGGGCTGTGTTACCTCCCAAATTGTACTTGATCATAAAATCTCTAAACGACAAGGAACAACTAGGACAGTCAACACTTCACCTGAGTAACCTATCCTCTTCACTTTAGGCTGGCTCTCCTTTGACTCAAGGATGGTATCCCTAGTAAGATTACTAAAGCTAAGCAATGAGGCACAAGATGATGTGACTCGTGAGAGAGGCTTCGATAATACAATATTTTGGTACTTTTAGGATATAAAAGAGTTTATGGGAGAAAATAGAGATTAGCACCAAATCCAACCAGGCCCATGGAGACAAGGTGAATCTAAGGGGGCTTATGTAGTCAAGAACAAACACCTCTTAAAAATGGCCTATTTTTTAGGGATGAGAATGAAGAGACTAGGACCAATGACTCAATAGTCCCCTATCTAATCAAGATGAAAATGAAGACCAAGACCCTACAAAGAAGGGGTCCTAAAAGGAGCACTTTCACTAGCAAACTCAACTATAGCTTAGCAATAGTAATTAATACCCTTGCTTGGATTCCTAAAGGATAGACAAAGCAAGGAATTAAATACTTACCAAACTAACAAAGGAAATAGGATAGGAGTTACCCCAAAATGATTTCCTCCCAACTGGCAGACTTTACCCTTTAATGGATCGATTTTGCTATCATTATAGAAGAATAGAAAATCCACAATCAATCTTTATGCACCAAATAGCAGCGAACAAAGAAGAGCCTCAAGAATTGACAACATGTTGCCTCCCCAGAGGTAACTCCTTCCAAAGGCACCCTTGCAAGGGGGTTTAGTGTTGCTAATTACACAAGCTCTCTTGCTCATATTCTCTAGACTCAAATTGCTCTTCAATTTTCTCCTTCGGACATGATTATACTAGCTCAACCATGGTATATCAGTTCTCCTCTCTCGCGGCTCAAACAACAAACGCATAAGTTTGTGGATGGTACATTAAGCTTTCATTGCACATGCTATGGTTCTTGGGTTTAAACTTTAGACTATTTACTTCACTTGTTCCATTTTCTCATGCATTGGTTTGATACTTAGACATATTGAAGTAACTTCAGAAGTAGTCATGAATGTGGTAAACATTGAATGAGATGTAATCACACTTCATAACATTAATAATTTTATTATTTCCTCATCATACTATGGAGGACATAATTATTCTTTTGAACCTCACCATTTTTTGAATCAAGTTGTACTACTAGGAATTTGGTTAAGGTATCGCATTCCACATCCTAACCATGCTTAACACTTTCCATTCTTCCCCATTATGCTTCCATTCCATTCATAAAAAATTTATTCCTACTCATTTGACTTGTCAATTGTCATTCATAAAGGTCTAATTAAGAAATCCTAAATCAATGTAAGCATAAGTACATCAAATCCATCCCCATGTCCTTCTTCAAAAAAAAAAATCCAAGCTGGCAGGTGCAAAAGGGGTACTTTTCGACCCAAAAGGACACATTGTGCTTTCTTTTTTCATGGAGCTTGGGAGTAGCTTCAAACAACCTCGTTGAAGGTTATGCCTCGTATCAAGGATTTCTCCTACTCTTCCCATCCATCCAAAATCCCACCAGTGTCAGGGATTCCAAAAACATAATACATTACTTATAGGTTGGCTCTTCCCCGTATGATGTCTGCCTACATTCAATCCTACACCAAACCAAAGTTGCTTTTCATCCCTTTTAACAAGTTTTATTCTTCCCCATCCTTCGAGTAAACAACCAGAGAGTGGATCTCCAAGCCAACCGTAAGTGGTGGAGGGGGTCCTAATTATTAACAAGAACCAATCCTCCTTCCTAATCTCGTAATGGACAGTTTTACATGGTCAGTTTGTGTTATATATGTGAACGGTACTCCAAAGTTCAAACCCCTACCACTTCTAGTCCTTTATCCACCTATAGCTTCATTTCGGTACCTCTCCCACACTTTCACTCAATAAATCTACTTTATAATGGTAGATCTCCTTGCCCATCTGCCTAATCATAATAGTTTGAAGGGCTCTACTCTGATTAAAAAACTAATTATTGTTGTTTTAATTAGCCACCGAGTAGTTATTCCCCTGCAATTCTTTCGTTCTCGGCTCTTGTCCCCTCTTGGATGACTTAATCCTTTCTCTACCATCTTAGTCTTGCCCACTTTGTATGCCCCTGTTTAGCCGTCTTAGGCCTAATGGCAAACAGAGCCAATTCATCTTGCAGGCCAGCTAAGGAACACTAGGTGGAAGAATTAAGAGCACAATTCCCAACATTGTTGCCTCCAAATTAGAAGTATGAGATTGGATTCTCGGGTTGAATTATTGCAGACATTCCAATCAAAAGATGAATGATGAAATCAAGGGCATTCACTCCTTAATTGAAGACCTTCAAACCACGATATTGGGAGATCAACAGGTGTTATCTTCTTTGGCCCAATTAGATAGCTTTTTACCACTATGAACTCAGCTCCTTCCTATCTTGAACACTCCAACTCTAGGAGAAGCACATGATTGTGGCACGATTCAATGGTGTTGAAAAACCAAGTGTAGAGTAGTTTAGACTTGATTTCTCTTTCTGAGAATTACTTGTTAACGTTATCAGCTTTCGTATTACTTATTATGTTCTCTTCATCAAGCAATTATACAAATGTTCAAAACAAAGGATTACAAAGAGACAAAGTGTTGAAAATTCTAACTAGGTTTGTTATTCATAATTAGCATTGTACTTGTATCAATATGCATTTCATGTAAAAAGCAAAAAACAAGAAAAATAAATTATTATTATTATTTTTTCATTAGTTAAGCATGTTTTCAGGCTTCTAGGGTTTATTGAGTCAAAAGAAAATTTGTCATGGGTCAATCTATTGTACTTAAGTGAAGTCCCATTTGGACTTTTGAAAGAAAGAGGAAAAGGAATTGTATTTGAGTCAAAAGAGTCGTTTTGTCACCCACAAGACCAAGTCAGCCCTGAAAGGGGCAAATTTGACCTCCTGGATGTGTATATATAAGAGCAGTTCGATCTCATTGTAGCACCAATTTCAGAACTTCGATTTCTATGCAAGAAAGAGCAAGAAGACAAGCGAGAAAGCAAGGAAAGAAGAGTGAAAGTCAAAGGAGAGAGAAGGAAGGTCTAAGAAAGAAATGTCATTTTGTGCCCTAATTCTGCCACAAGTGCGAGGATTTCAAACAGTTGCAAGGGCCGAAAATCAACGTTTGACTTGAAGAGCATTAACCATCTTTGACTTGGTTGGATTTCGCTTGATTGAGGAAGGAATGAAGGAGGGTTGACTTGGGTCTTGTGGGAGGTCTCGGGCTTGGTTTTTGGGTCTTGGATTTCTCACTTCGATTTTATTCTATAAGAAGAGAAGTTGGTTGGGTTTTCTCAATTGTGGGGTTTTTCCCTGGCTTGGAGCCTATATCTTGTGTTCGTTGTCTTTTGTTATCCTCATGTTTATGTTCTTGGTAATTGTTTAATGGAGAGAACATAATAAAAGAAATAAGCCAGCCCACGAGGCGTAGAGCAGTCGGTGATGGGGTGCACTCTTAAGGCACTCCGTTTTGCAAGGTCACCGGTTCGAAACCCGTGGGTGTAGGATTAGTCTAACCGAGCAAATAAATTTAAAAAAAAAAAAAAAAAAAAAAAAAAGCCAACAAGCAATTATCAAGTAAGAGAAATCAACCCTAATTTTCCAACACATTGGTTTCTTAACACAAAGAACACTATAAATTAGGCTCCAAGCCAGGGCAAAACCCCACAAGGAGGAAAACCCAAAATAAACCTCTTCTTATAGAATCAAATCAAAGTGAGATATCCAAGACCCAAGACCAAGACCAAAAACTTTACAAAGATCCAAGTCAACCGTCCAAGTCTCCTCCGATCAAGTAAAAGTCAACATTGGTCAACATTCTAAAAATCTAGTCAACTCCTAAATTTTTGGCCCCTGAAATTTAGAGCCTGCAATACCTCAGAAAAATTCACATGTGTGAGGAAAACGAGGGCAGAAAAACTCGTCTTCTCTCTCTCCTTTGACTTCAATTGTCTTCTTGTTTGGCACAGAAATCAATGTGATGATGTGAATGTATGAATGAGCTTCTGAGAGGTCGAATTGTCTTGTAGTTATAGCTGTCCAGGAGGGTCAAATAGCTGCCCTTAGGGCCGACTTGTGCAAGGAGGGTCAACTTGGTCTTGTGGTTAACATTTTGACTTTTTGACCCAAAATAAAATCTTTTTCTTTTACAAAAAATTCAAATGGGACTTGACTCAGATACATTTCTTTTGACTCACAATAAATTCACTTTTGACTTAATTTACCGTATAAGCATGAAGAACATGCTTTTACTAAGAATAAAATAATAATAATTAATATAATCAATGATAGAAGTTACATTTGATTACATTATGAAGACCAACACTAGTTACATTTTTCAACACTCCCTCTTAATTAAGGAGGCATTCATAATGACACAACAGGATACTATCAAGTTCAAATATTCTCATAAAAAGGGATTCGGATTGATAAGCATCAACATAACCAACATTGTCAAAAATGGCAAGGCCTTGACTAACAAGCTCTATCTCTCCACTAGATCATAGCACAATGTTGGGAGGCATAAATTTGTACACCACCGCCTCTCTAGGCACATACCCCATCTGGATGTCCACCAGCTATGTCTTCACAAGACTATTTTTTTCTTGGATACACATCCTCAAAGAATATCAGTCATCGGGACTATTCTTATCTTGGATACAAATCCTCAAAGAATATCGGTCCTAGATGTTTATCCAATCCACCATTATCCTTCGTGCCTTTACTAGGCTTACGGTCGTTATTCCTAGCCATAGTACGACACAAGGAGAATATAGCGTCAGTTGCGCCCATTTTTTCAACAATCTAAGGAAGCAGGATCTGAGGACTTCAAAGAATTTTTTCGAAGTCAGAATCATCTGCCAATAGTCTGTTCTATGTCATTGTAAACCCATTCTGCAAAATTGTAATGTAAATGTTGCTAGTACATCCATTTTATTATGTAACAACCTATGTAAGCCTATGATTTTGGCAACGAATTTCATCCTAGTTGATTTTCATCTCACTGATTCATCTGTGTTTCTAAACACGGATGATCTGCAGAGTTTTTTCTTCCAACTTCACCCCAAAGCTAGGGTGGAATTTATCGTCGAAGTCTTAGGTGAGTCCTAGTGTTTTATTCAAGTCGATTGTAAATGTGATTTCGGAATAATTTAAACTATTTGGCTAAATTATTTTGTTACAGATCACTTGGTCTACTAGATCATATTGTGTCCCAAAATTGGGTAGGTATGTTGAGGGTCTATAACGAACAGGTATTCCCCCTTTGAGGGTTGAATTTGTAAAATCTTATATAAAAAATATTTTAGTACATGGTCCCTCATACTTGGACACCATGGCTAATAGATTTGAGGGTGAAAAAAATAATCCATCCCCTCATGAGTCAATTAATTACTTTCTAGCAAAATTAAATTAAATCCTAAGCCATAAAATTATTTAATTTAGAATCTAAATTAAAGAGAAATTGTCCACAAAGTCTTGGATAGACGGTGATCTGGTGCTCCGTTAAGGTACTCCTTGATGTGAAGTCACTGGTTCAATTCCCCGCCCCGATCGGGGTGATATATTGGACTTGATGAAGCTGTAATCCTGCGAAGCTTACCAAAAAAAAATTAGAGAATTAATTTTTCCAAGAGGAAAATTTCGTGGGTCTAAAGGAAATTAATTTTTGGAGGTCCCCTACCAAGGGAATATTGGAAATTTCAAAAAAAAATGGACACTTGGACCTTGGTGGTTAAGTCAAAGTCAAATTTTTGAGGAAATTAGCTCAAAATAATCAATTTTGAGCTAATAAAAAATGGTTTTAATGAGAAATTCGAAAATTCTTCAAAAATAATTACTTTTTACGATGGATATTAAAAGTTTATCAAGGATTTATCGACGGTCAAGATTATTTTGACGGGTATCAAGCCAACTAGACGTTATTTTCCACTTGGAGGATTTTCTCTATAAATAGAAGGCATTTTGATTCTATTTTTCATCTTTTGATGAGCTGGGTCTGATGTAAATTGTAAACGCTGGTGCAAAGCCACTATTCTGCTGGGGACATTTTGATCATCATAATAAAAGACTTTAGGGTGCAGTTTATGGTGTCTTTGTCTCAATGATATGTGGTACATGTTGGGTATGTGCATTACTATATTATGCTTCAAATATTAATTAAATCATTATTTCATTTGTAGATGATAGGAACATTCTATTGGTAAGTTTTAGGTTTATCTTAGGTGATCTGATTCATTGTATGTTTTAACGGTTTCTTCTTGAGAAAATATACAGAGTTTGCAGGTTCTCCATCCCCTGGGCTCCAAGTTCACAAACTATGGGCACAGACTGACCATGTTTGGATTTTGAATATTTTATGTGATTTTCTAACTTCGATAAGGTTGTGATTTAACATTTATTTTTCATAATACATCTAGCCATCATCAAAATTTATTTTAAAAAAAAATTCCTCAAGAAATATTTTCAAGCATTGTACATTTGTATAATTTGTAAATTATTTTGTAAATAAATTTTATTTTCTAACCCTTGTTTTGTCGCAGGGGTTTGGGGTTTTGGTGTTTTGAATTTTTTGTATATATTGGAGTTGTTAGTGTCTGCCAATCTTGCCAGTCACCAATGATCAAATATGCTCTTACAAGGTTTTTTTTAGGCTCTTAGGTCAAATTTTTATGGTTTCAGTAGGTCTTCAAATAAAAATTTGGTCACTGGTTAGTGTGTTTAGGTGTGTTACTACTCCTTTAAGTTCATGTTTTAGTCATGCCATCACTCATTTGGAGGAGTCATCACTGAAATGTCTTCATCACCATCTCAGTCACATTACCATGGTCATCATTTCATGTAGTGTCATCATTACGTCATAGGGTTAAAATCATGAAAATTAGTCATTTCACCATCAAAATTAGCTTTGAAGGAGTAGTAATAGTTAAAAATGTTCAATAAAGGTTTCAAAAGTGTAATTTCATTTCTATTATGATGTAATATGTTTCAAAAGTTTCTAAAAGTTGCAGTTCCAAATCAAAAAATGAAAGAACATGGTGGGGCCACTACACCACTAAGGAGAAAAACAATTTCCAAAGCTATAAAAGACCAATGAGCATCTCATTTGCTCATTCCATCTTCAAGAAACATTTCTCCACCTTGAAAGACCATTTGCACCCTCAGAGCAACCATTCCTTGCCACCAAAGTGCCTCATCATTTGTTGCATTGTGCTTTTGTTGCACATTCGTTGCGGTTTTGCTACGTTGCGGTTTTGCTACGTTGCGCTTTTGCCAGAGGTGTTGCGCTTTCTTCAAGGAGGCAAAAAACTTCATTCCAGTGGTTTCTACATCAGCGAGCAGGTTCCAGTGTACCAGATACAAGTAAGTGGGTCCCTGAAACTACCTCTTTGACTTTATTTCATGCTTGGAAAGATCAATTCCCTCTTTTAGGGTTTTGGTTGCATTTTCTTGGTTTCATGATCTCATTGACAAATTGCTGAGAAAAACCCTAAGTTTAAAGCTCACTCATCTTCCCTCACCTTTCATATACCTTCCTAATCATTTTCCCTCACCCATATCCCTCATTTACACTAGTTTCCCACAAACCCTAGCCTAGACTACATTTTCCTAGGCTAGGACTATTTTTTCCCCTTTTGACACCCTTCCCCTCACTCATTCCCTGAAATTTCACTTCTCCCTACTCCCTAACATCTATCCCTACCCCTCTAAATTTTCCCAAGAATTTAGGAGACCCCTAACCCCTTCATCTCCCTTCATTTCTAAAAATTGCCCAAATCTCTTGTTTTTCCCTACACCAAGCCCTAATTTCCCCTCCCACTGAGCTAGGGTTTGCTATGGAATCAAAGACAATTGAGCAGGAAAGGCACAAGGGAGGTCAGATCAACAGATATGAGCCCACTTTAGCACATGAGATCATGTCCTCACCCTTCCTTAAGAAATCATTCCAACATGCAGGATGCCTTACCTTTTGCCAAAAGGTTGAGGAACTAGGTTTCAATGATAAACTTACCAGCACTTTTGCCACCAGTTTGAGGAAGGATAAGGTGACCATTGCAGGGGTTGTGTTCAATCATTCAGTGGAGACCATTGCCACAGCTACAGGGATTCCAAACAGTGGAGAAAATTGGTTCAAGAGTAGGGACCTTGACCTTGAAAGCTACAAAATGTATTTGAAACTTGCATACAAAGTAGCTCCAACACACATCTTTCCATTTAGACAGTTGCTAGACAAGTATGCCCCTCTCATGAAATTGATCATGAGATATTTTACATGTGAGGGCAGGTACTCAAGGTTATATCAGTATCATATGAGACTCTTGATGCATTTCAACAATGTAAAATCCTTCAACTTGCCTCATTACCTTTACAAAAGCATGGTAAAAATGGTAGAGAAGGTACGGAGATTAGGAGAAAATTATCATGTTAGTCTATTTCACCATGGCTTGGTGAAAATCCTAGTTTGCCATCAGATAGCACAGATCAATTTGTCTTGGGATGGTTTTATATATTCAGCTTCTCTTTTGTCTTCTCCAGCTCAGTCTAGCAGTCACTCTACACCTTTAACTTCACCAACACATCAAGAGGTTGCTTCCACAAGCAGACCTATCACAAGAACTCCTAGGGCAGAGATGACTAAGCCTATACTAGAGGAAAGAGGCTTGTGCTTTCTCAAGACATTGTTGAAAGGGCCAAGCCTACATCATGTGAGAAAGAAACATCATCACATCATGAGACACCATTGCAGGATGAGGGACCAGTGCATTTTGACACTGATATGGCAGATTTGGAAATCCACGAGGGAAAAACAGCTGAGCAGATCATCATGCAAGAGGTTGAGATTAGAGAGCTCAAAGATAGTTTGTCAAAGGCAAATTTCTTGATCTCATTCTTGCAACAGGAGAACATGCAGCTAAAGGTAAATCAACTGCTCTTAAACAAGCCCAAAGCAGATTTGAGCAAGAATGATGCCAAAGGTAAAGCAGTTGTTGAGGTTGATGATTCAAAGGATCAAGAAGAGCAGGTGAAAACAAGGAGACCAAGGACAAGAGGTCTCAAGAGAGCACTTGAGCAGCAAAAAGAAACATCTCCACCAAAAGGTCAAATGACTATTGATGAACTCATTTTGGCAAAAATTGAGAAAGACAAAGTAGGTTGGTTGGATAGGGTGAATTGCCACTTGGAAAAGCTTCTTAAGAGGGAAAACAGGAATAACAAGCTACAAAGACACATAGCTATGCATTATTATACAAGGAACCAAGTCTGTCAAATCAGGATCAAGCAGTTGAAGAAGAAGCCGAAGCAAACCCTAATGAGGCAAATAGAGAAGGATAAGTTTGATTTGTTGGCTGAAGCCTCCCTCATAGCTTGAAAACTCATCACATGGCTTCATGAAGCAATTTTGGGCAAGTTTTGAAGAAATTTTATGAAAATTTGCATTTTTGTGACTTTTGGGCAAATTGGAAATATCAGTTTCAGACAAAAGCGTCGCGCTTTTTTCTCAGACCTCCAAATGCCAAAAACTTTGCATTAATGGATAGATAATCACTCATACATAACATTTATGCAGTTTTGGTGCCTTGTCAGCAAATTAGTTAAGAGAAAATGCCCAAAAACAGGTCAAAAAGACACTTTCTGCCACCTTTCTGGACTAGGCGCAACGCTTTTGGGAGTAGTTGTGGGAGAATACGGTTTTCTCTGTCATGGAGTGTCCATTTTGCTTGCTTGAGGTGTCTATTGACAAATAGACATCCTCAGCTTTCCATTGGATCTTACAGAGCTAGATTTGGAGCAGTAGAAGGCCTTCAAAAGTTCCTTCAAAGCTAGGTGTTGCGCTTTTGTCTGGAGGCGTTGCAATTTTGCAGAGTGGCACTGCGCTTTTGCCTGTTAGTGCAAATTTCGAGTTTTCTTCAGTCAATCTCAGTTTTCATGATGTAATTTCTCTAGTTTTGTGTTGATTTGATGTAATAGAAGGTAAATGGACTTGTTATAGTCATTTTGGTATAATTTTGGACCTCATTGATGAGGAGCAGGTCAGTCAAAGTCTATATGGAGGATTTGTTTTAACCTCCCTAGTCATTAGGGTTTTGTTGAGAGATTCATGTAAGTTGTTCCTACACAAAGGGATTCGATCCCTAAGAGAGGGGAAGTTGTTTTTGGTCTATATGTATGTGGTTTTCACTCAATCAAAATGTTGGACATCAGAGGGTGAAAGTCTTGTAGTTTGTACTTCATCACTTTTTACAGGAAATCAAAGGATAGTTGCAGCTATTATTCAGGAATTCTTGTGTTGTGAGTTTGTGATAATGTTTTTCTCTCTGTTATAGATATATATGAATGATATATTAGTCTCCTTACCATATCTTTGATCTTCAGTGATTTTCCTAAGAGGTTTTAAGCAGAATTCTTTTAATTAAGCTTTGTTTTGTTAGGAATCTCATTTTGTGTATTTTGACTTCTTGAGAAATGAATTCATGGTATACATGCTCATTTTGATCTCCTTGCTCATTCAAACCCTACACTACACCGACGAACTTCTTAACCTATCACAAAAGCATACTTACCTTGCTCCTCTATATTTCTTGCAACTGAAACCTTTGATGTTTTGATCTAGTTCCCTGATTTTCACTGCTGATCTAGCAAAAAACCTTAAAATCTTTCAAACCCTAGAGCTGAGCTATCTAGCCTAAAATCCATTGTTGTACCAATCAAATCCTTGGTTATGTTTTTCATAGAGAGAGCCCTCTCTAGTTTGGTAGGGCTAGCTGCCAACCTAAAAGCTTGGTTTGAGGTTACCTTCGTCGATCTCCTTTCAACCTTGAGATATTGTGGAAGTTAACAAGGGTTTTGGGCACTTGTAAATTTATTTTTGTAGGTGAGATTTTCAAGAAGATTTTTTGGATTAGAGCTAGATCTAGGCCCTTGAGGATAAGATCTAGCCACTAAATATTTTGCAGGGACAACAACTGAAGAATTTTGCAATTAAATTGAAGATCTAAAGAAAAAATAATTTCTGGCGAGGGTTTTGAATTTTTTTTGGGCCTCTAGGCCCAGTGTCCTCCTTCTAGCCTAGCCATAGGCAAATTTTGGCCTCCCCTTCCTTGTTGTGGGCCCCTTTTGGCCTTGTCATCAAGCCCTAGAGGAGGCTCTCCTTAGTCTCAGGCCCATTAGGCCTTGCGAGTGCCCTGCCTTGACCCCAGGCCTTACGGCCTCCTCCCTGCCCCTTCATGGCCTCTGCCCTACCTCCGTGAGCCTTCATCCTCCCTTTCTCCCTCTAGGCATCCTTGCCGCAAGCCTGCCCTGCCTCTGTGAGCGTTCATCCTCCCTTTCTCACTCTAGGCATCCTTGCCGCAGGCTTGCCTACCTCCGTGAGCCTTCATCCTCCCTTTCTCCCTCTAGGCATCCTTGTCGCAGGCCTGCCCTGCCTCCTTCCTTCGTTGCCCCTCCTTCTTCCTCCTTTGCCCTCCTTCTTCCTCCTCCAGCACTCGGCCCTCTTCCCTTCTTCCTCAGCCTCCTCCGCTAGCTCCTTAAGCCCTTTGTGGGCTTTCCCTCCTCAACGCAGGCCTATCTAGGTATTTTCTCCTTGGTCGTGACCTCTCTTGGCCCTAGCATGTGAAAATTCCAAACCAGAATCCTATTGCGGCAACTAGAAATTATTCTACTAATTGTTAATTTAATTTAACAATTTATGTGTTGTTTGCTACGGCAAATACTGAATAAATCACACTGCGATCTACACAAATAAAATTGTGAAAAAATAAAATGTTGGAAGCTGAAAAATGCTAGCACACACACATAAAATATAACACAATTATTTTTGGGCAAAAGTCCTCGGAAAAACACAACTTGGGAAAACTGGTGCAGCAGTGAGGGTTTTTATTATTATGCGGCATTGAAATTTTGAGTACAATCTGGATGACTAAAACTGGAAATCCACAACAAGAAAATCTCGGCAAAATTATTAAAGGGAATTTGCCCTTCCTCCACAAGCAATCCCGGCACAACTTGCCTATCGAAAACTTGGCCTCCTGAAGCTACTGCGTCACCCTCTGCGCTGGACTGCGCAGTCACTATGACGTCAAGCCTCCAACTAGCCTCTGATGAAGTCGTTCTGCCTTGAGCTGCTAAGGCAATCGCCTCTCTGGCCTATTGGATCCTCTGCCTGGCCTCTAGAACTGAGATCGATTTTCTCTCTAGCAAATCGAACTGCCAATCTGAAGCTACTGCACAGGGCTCTGCTGCGTCACTTGGATAACTCAGCCCTATTATTGCTACCTCTACGGATCTGGAAAACTTCCTTCGGATCATTGTCCCTGCTCCTCACTCACTGCTTTGATCTTTCGCTCTCTTTAGCAACTAATTACTGCTACTCTGGAAATCGATCTGCCAAGAAATCGAACTGCTCAAGTGATATCTCCATCACCACATCAACCTCCTCTTATAAACCTTTGTTAGAGCACCAACAGCCAAGATTAAAACAAAATCGATGGCTAGAGGATCATCTTTGGATATATCCGTGTAAGTTTTCAGACTATTCTCGCCTTGACTTAATTAATACTGATTAATTAACCTGTTTTCCTAAGTTTAGACTTAGGAAACATTAAAAAAATTGGTTTTGGAGATTTCATGTATTCTAGCCTCTCCACAAAGTTTCATGGCTAGAACATATCCGATGCTACAAAAACTAACACTCCCTCTTAGCAAGGTATTGTTGCACATTTGGTAGCAACACCCTGTTTTTGCACCATCTCCTATCACGTTCTTGATGTTTGGTTGTTGTTGCCCACCAACTACTGCGCAACTCTGATATGCGTTGCATTTATGCCACTCTTGACCCTGCTGAACTGCTGCCAACACTGCATCTGCACTGCAACTCTGTTGTTGTTGCTACTGCAACATTTGCAACTGAAAAATATCCAAAATACTAAATCAACTGTGATCAGTATAATGCATCTGTCATCCAAGTCTCTCACTGCTACTAGCCTTTTCACTGTCCACTGAAGACTCTGCATTGTTCCCAACTCTACACTGCGCTCCCCAGCATTTGACTGTAACTAGTCTCTGCAACTGTCACCCGAGTATCTGACTGCATCAACTGTCACTAATCCATCCTGCCACTGAATATTGTGAGCCCCCGTAGCCAAGTACTGATCCAGGAGATGGACTCCTCAAGGACCCTACCCATCTGTAGCTCTTTGGGGCTACAACTCCAAATCCTCCCACCTCACCCTTGGAGGTATATGAGCAATCATTGCAAAGTCTTCCTCCAGCTTGGAGGAAAGCCTATCGATCTTTGCAGAAGCTCCCTGTTGGTCCTGCTTCTCCACCTTGTCCTTCTTCCTGAGAGGACATTGGGTACTGCAGTGGCCAAACTCTCCACACCTGAAGCACTTGACCTTCGACAAGTCCTTCTTCTTCCCTTACTCCCCCTGTCCCTGACTAGGACCCTTAGATGCAAGGGCCACATTCTCCTCCTCCTTTACCATTTCGATCTGATGTTTCTGCCATTGATGGACCTGTTCAAAAGAGCTCATCTCAATTCCTACTGTTGCAAATCAGCCCACACCCTATCCCATCTGGGTAGCGTGTCTCTGCCCAATATATTTTGGAGTTTGAACAAATACCTGCCACTCTTCTGAGACATTGTTGAGAGCTAATTGCACTAGCTCTGAAGGTTGAGGTGCGACCCCAAGAGCTATTAGCTGGTCTCAGACCTCCTGAACCCTGGTAAGGTAGGGGTCTATGCCTTCCCTCTTGTGCATCTGGATGAGCATCAGCTTCTCCTCGAGGTACATCTTCCGCTGCTCAGAAGTAACCTAATATAGCATGGCGAGAGCAACCCACATCTCTTTGGTCGTCCCCTTGGCCGCTATATGTGAGACTATATGATCTCGGACTCCATCCAAGATCAATTGCTTCAACTTCGCCTTCGCCATTTCTTTTTTGTACTCCTTCAGCTGATCTACATCCGTAGGAACTGCCACTACATTATCAATGTAGGCTTTCAGGCCATATTCATCTAGAAGGAAGGACATCCTTGCCTTCCAGATGACGTAGTTGGAAGCTCCATCCAACCTGTCATGATCACGAAGCCCAGCAGTGGCCATCTTAACAAATTGTCGAACACTCCCTCTTTCCTTCTGCTCGATTGTTGCTCTGCTACTCGCACTCCCTTCTAGAGTGAGAAGATTTGCTCACAACTACTTCCAATCTACAAGGAAATATCAAACTTCTTGAGACTAGAAGTTCCTTCAGAGAAATTTTCCCTTTGTGTGTGCTCTTCTCTCTTCCACCCCAACATTGGTTTTGCACCAGCAAATGACTGCAAAACCCTCTGCGTCCAGCTAGAGATCTTTCCAACGAAAATTTTGAGTTGCTCCCTCTGCCTCTGGAATCATTTGATCCGAAAGGATCGAATTTTTATGCCCCTCTCTCAGGAAAAACGAACTTCCTCAAGCAACTCGGCCTCTTGGCAGAATGATTGCGCTGCCCTTGGGAATTTTGGCATGTTGCACACAATGAGCAGCGAAATTCCTTCTTTTCGCCTATGAGCTCTCCGGCTGATCAACTGCGCTATGATACCATGTGAAAATTCCAAACCAGAATCCTATTGCAACAACTGGAAATTATTCTCCTAATTGTTAATTTAATTTAACAATTTATTTGTTGTTTGCTACGCCAAATATTGAATAAATCACACTACAATCTACACAAATAAAATTACGGAAGAATAAAACGCTAGAAGATGAGAAATGCTAGCACACAAACATAAAATATAACACAATTTTTTTTGGACAAAAGTCCCCGGAAAAAACCCAACTTCGGAAAACCGGTGCAGCAGTGCGGGTTTTTTTATTATTATGCAACAGTGAAATTCGAAGTACAATCTGGATGACTAAAACTGGTGATCCACAACAAAAAAATCTGGGCAAAATTATTGAAGGGAATTTACCCTTCCTCCACAAGCAATCTCGGCACAACTTGCCTACAGAAAACTCGGCCTCCTGAAGCTACTGTGTCACCCACTTCGTTGGACTGCGTAGTCACTATGACATCAAGCCTCCCACCAGCCTCTAATGAAGTTGTTCTGCCTGCGATTGTTGAGGAAATAGTCTCTTCAACCTACTAGACCCTCTGCCTGGCCTATGGAACTGAGATCGATTTTCTCTCTAGCAAATCGAACTGCCAATCTGAAGCTATTGCGCAAGGCTCTGCACTGCCTCACTGGGATAACTCTGCCTTCTTGCTACTGCCTCTCCAGATATGGAAAACTTCCTTTGGATCACTGTCCCTGCCCCTCACCCACTGCTTCGATCACTGGCTCTCTCCAGCAACTGACTGTTGATACTCTGGAAATCGATCTGCCAAGAAATCGAACTGCTGAAGTGATATCTCCATCACCACATCGACCTCCTCTTATAATCCTCTGTTGGAGCACCAATGGCCAAGACTAAAACATAATCGACGGCTAGGATCATCTTTGGATCGATTTGTGTGAATTTCTAGACTATTCTTGCCTTGACTTAATTAATACTTACTAATTAACCTATTTTCCTAAGTTTAGACTTTAATAATCTAATTAAGTCACTTATAGGCGGAATTTCCAGAAATGATTTCTGGGTTCTGGACATCTCATGTACTCTGACCTCTCCACAAAGTTTCGTAGCTAGAACACATCCGATGCTACAAAAACTAACATAGCATCCCTAGCGTCTAGCCTTGTTGGCCTCTAGTCCTTCTCCTAGACCCTAATCTTGCCTATTTTTACCTCTGTGATTTGTCATTTATTTTATGAGCTAATTTGTGGTGTATCTTGCAGTGAAGTTGTGTTTTCAGGTGGCATGGCTACTAAAGAAAGTTGGGTAAGAAGGCTACTCCCCTCCTATGCCTAAGGCCTTGCATGGTTTGTCATTTCTAACCCTACTGTGTCACTATTTACTACAACAAGTTAATCACCTCATAACAATGATAAAAACATGCATGAATATGCTCTAAAATAAATTCATAAATGTTTTAACACATTGGCTAATCATTGGAAAATTTTGATAAGGATTTCTTAACCTGTTCCATGAAAAGTGAATGACAGTCATAGGCATCTTAAAGTCTGTTATATATAGCAGCAACTGAAGCATTTTTCATGAGTTACATTATATGCTAATTTCTCTCATCTGAGTCAAGGGAAAATTAATAGTTTTAGCACTGTTTTGAGTTTTGAATATAATAAATATACTGTTGTCATAAAACCCAATTATTGAACATAAGTGCTCTCGTTGATTTACATCCTAATTGTTAACTTGTCTAATGGTTTTAAGTTCTATTGTTGCTAAGCATGGTCATTGGAATCTAATGCTTGCTTGTTTCTTGTAAGTTTGACCAAAATCTCTGAGAGCCATTAACTTTTCACTAAATTCACCCATACAAACACTTAATCCATAAATAGAATATCATTGTGTGTCTCTTCAGTGAATTTGTGAGGCATCTCATAATAATCAATTTATCTTGTCTAATAATTGAAGAATATTGGCTAAGAACACTTGTAACCTTATTTGCATAGTTCTAATTGTGCATCATTGAGAAATTTGTGATCTTGAGGTTCCAAGGGTCCAAGTGTTCTTCACTTAAAGGCTTCTAATCTAATTGAGCATCTCTTGATAATTGGCATTGAGTAATATTGGTATAAAATCATCGATAATCTTGTGGTGATAATCATTTGCATCTTGTTATAAATTGGCTAAATTATTCTAATTAGAGATTTTGGCACATCCCGTAGTTGTTGAAAGATTGTATCTTGTGGGTTCCTATCATATCTCATTTGGCACATTTTCTTATAGCTAAGATTGTAGCTTATTGACAAGTACTTATTGATATAACACATAATCAAACCATAGCTAAGTACTTAAAGAACACTTGAGCAATCTTTCTTTAAGAAACACTCGCAATCCTTGCATATCATCCTAAGCTAGTCTTTTTAATAATTTACCTCCAAGCATAAGCTTGGTCGATAAACATTTAGGACCACCCTTTCTCAATTTAGCTTGAGGAAATTGGACCCTCTTTAGTGGTTAACACGGTGACCTTGCAGTCGTCAGAGCCACAGTCTTTATAGCGCTGGAGGCATCGGGTGGTTGGAACAAAGAGGGAGGTAATGTTAATCAAGCCTTTGCTTGCTTCCCGTTGGCTTCCATCCCACAACCTAATCTAGAGACTAATTCCAAAACAATTAAGAGGAAGGTCACATCTAGAATAGGCATCTAATTTAAAATCAACCAAGATCTTGCATCACACCTAGGTTTTAGAATTTGCATTTCATATACGATAGTTAAGCATTCAAGCAGCGATTGTCCATCTGGTTACTTGGCATTTAATTGATAATAAGCAAGAAGTTGACTCCATAAGGCACTAGTCTAGCAATTCAATCTAATCTAATCTTTTAATCTTGCTAAAATTAACCAAGTAGCTAGGCCACTCAATCATGTCTCTCGAACTTGTTAGTTGCCAACTTGTCCTTCGTCTTCACATTTCCATAGGGACTACCCCCAATACCCTGTTGTTGGGAGACAGCTAAAACGGAGAGGTCAGGGATCAGAGTGACAGCCCCCGACCTGAGTCATTGTCGCATTGCCTGTACAATCTAAGCGACAACAACGTCCACCCTCACTCCCTCTCAACCAAGGAGGAGATCCTAATTCCCTCTCAAACAAGGAGAAACAATCACAAGCCCAAGCTTGTCTCAAAAATATACATCAATGCATCAGCCACCTGTTCTTTCGTGAGATTTGTTTGTAGCTCCTTTGCTTCTATTTGCATCACATCATAATGAGTTTCAACCTTCTTGGTTTTCTAACAATCTTCGTATCGAATCCAACATGTCATCAAAGAGTTCATCAAATGCCTTGTGGAGCCAAACTTCTTCATAGCTGATTTAAACAAACCTTCACATCTTTCTTTGTGTTGTAACAGAATTATGCTCCACATTCTTCCAAGAAATCATACCGGCTCCCAATCATCAATAGTATCTCTATAATCATCAATATTGTCAACCCAATCAATGTGTTCTTGAATCAAACCAATCAAAGCTCCCTCTTTCCAGTTGAGGTAGGTAAACTTTTTGTACTGCCATCTAATCGACTTCTTCTTCTTCCTTCTTAATCTTCATGCTTTGCCATGTTCTTCAAATTCTTCCATCTACTAATCAATCTTAGATCAATTTTGTCTTGGCCCATAACTTTTATTAGAAGACTAAAAGAACAAAAAGGAAAAGTACAAAGATAAAATAGCAGTAGTAGTAATCAAGGGGATGTAGAGTACTTATCAACTTCCTCTTAATCTTGGACTTGTTCACCAATCTTGTTCCCAAATCAACATAGTGTCGTTCCTATCATTCTCAAGAGCTAGGTTTTCTTTTTACAGCGAAAACGATTAGTGTGGGGTTTTGTTCCTAGGGTTTTCTAAATTAAATCTTTGCTAAGGTTTACAAACCCTAGATTCTCGAAGTCTTCAAGATCTGCCATTTAAGAAATTGCAAATTCTACAAGAATAATAATAGGTTAGTTTGCAAAATACTAGAGACATTATCAACAAGCCTACTATACATGAGACTTCATCCATTGACCTATGCTTCATAAGGAAATAATTTGAATGTTAACATACCAATTATGTTAATAGTCTCTAATATATATATATATATATATATATATGCAAACCCTTTTACTATCTTTCAAAAGATCATCACCATGACCTAGAGGACTTAATATAATCAACATAGATCATGAAATGCACAAAAATTATACATACCTCTTTTGACCTTACCTTATCTCTTCTTGCAAAGATCAGATCGTTTGACTTATCTTCAGTTGTCATGTACCAACTTTCTCCAACAAAGGTGTCTCAATCCTTCAACCATTGCACGAACCATAGAAATTTCATTGGATTGCTTGCTTTGTCTTAGTTCCTTTGGATTGATGTAAATTTTCCTTCTTTTATGTATAGGAGAGTAGCAGAGCAGCTTTACATACTAGTGCCATTGAAATGAGCTTCATGGGCATTCAGATGTCTAATCGTAGTTCTTTCACAAAGTTTGCAAAATCACAGAGATGGTCCTTTATAGTTACATGTAACGACTAACAGTCGTATACGCAACAGACATATTAAAATACTTCGTAGACAAAGACATCCACTGTAGGATAGAAACTGTAAATTGTATATTATATAAAGAATTGATGACAGTATGAGTACAAATGGAAATGAGGGCCAGCTTATATACCCTAGGCATGTGCCCTTTCGCGAATGGTCATGTCTCTAAGACATGCCTATTCATTACTAACTAACTAATCATTACTTAATTACTTATTATGTATTTTTATATTTATATTTATTTCTATATGAATTATATTCATAACATAGCCTCTCTCTTCAAAAAGCTTTGTCCTCAAAGCTTACTGATGAAAGACTTGATCTCCTTTTCTGTTTCGAATGTCTTCCTGTCTCGGCATTGTCATCTTCGTTGATACAAGTTGATATGATCCTCTAAGTGACAAACAAAATTGTCGCACTGAGAAGGGATTGGACCATCCTAGATTGATCTTCTGAGGAATCAAATTTTGTGTTGAATAGTTATCATAACATTGGATTTTGCAAACTTTAGTATCCTTGGGAACATAATTTTGTCATTTATTTTCTGAGCAATATTGGTACATAACTTGATTGGAAAGTCTGCTCTTGTGATTCAGATATCGATAAATAGTTCTTCTGATTGGAATTTCCCTTATCATGTTAGTGGTTGTTTCCTGATTTCCTTCAGGCGTTGTTGTTGTTGAGTTGACGACTAAATCCTCATTTGGAAAGTCAATCGTTTCAACTGCAATTTCTGAATGTGTCTTCACTTCAGTAGGTCTATCCTCTGATTGAGTTACAATTTTGACTCGATCGATATTTGTTTCCTTATCTACAACTTGGACTGAGATGATTTAAGACTTCGATACTACTTCTTGAAGTTGTTCTAACTTGTCATTTAGTGATTTCTTGTCACTTTTAAGCTTCTTTATTTGTGTAAGGCTTGGTTATGATTCCGTAGACGTGAAAGTTCACCATTTTCTACATCGTTGATTTTGTCCTTAGTATCATCCTCTTTATCTTTTAAATTTTTTATTTCGTCTAATATTTTTTTATTAAGGGTTTTTAGGCACAAATTTTCGTTTTCTTTTTCTGATAGATTCTCCTTCAGCTCCTTATCAGAACTTTCTTTTTCTTGTTTTAGTCTTTGTTTCTTGACCTTGGACTTTTTTATCTGTGAAAGTAATTTCTCATTGTGGTCCCTTAGACGCCAAATTTCTTCGTTGCTTTCCGTTGATTTTTCATGAAACCGATCTTCGAGATCTCTATATTTCTTTTCTGATGTTTCGTTCTTTTGTCGAAGTTTTGTGATTTCTTCCTTTAATTGTTTTATTTGCATCTGCTCATTGTCTTGATGTTCTTCTGTACTAAATAATCTTCCACACCTTGGACATCTTAAAGTGCATTTTTTTTAATATATGTATGAACTTGTCTGTTCTTCCTTCATCATTTTCGAATTAGGCCCTATTTTCCTTGACTTGATAACTTTTCTTGGTATTTTTTTTTTGCAACTTTAATAATCTTTTTTTCTTTATAAAAGATTATATTCCCAACACCTTTTAATAAAATACCCCTATTCCTTATAATACTTCCTTTATATAACCTTAAATATAGGCTTCCTTTAGTGATGAGTTCTTTGACTAAGTAAATTCTAGTTTTATTTATTTATTTTTATTTATAATATTTATTTATTTTCAACAAAAAAAAATTTAACTCTTATTTTTTTTATTTTTTTTATTTTGAAAAGTTACAACCCTAGTGAAACGTGGCTATTCAGCTCTTTGGGGTATAATATAAAATATATGTCCACTTATGTGCCTTTGACTCGGTTAATTTTCTCCACGTAAAAAGTAAAACTTACCATTCACATAAAAAGGTTTTGTATTTTTTTTTCTTATTTTACCTTGAAAATACCATGGGCAATTACCATGGGTTTCTAAAACCATGAGCTCGTAAACCACTTAATGAAGACATTAGCTGGTTCGAAACATCGACCAAATCCTAATAATGTGATTAATCCGAAAGACATTTTTATCTACACTTAATGAAGAATCAAAATAATCTGATCTACTCTTCCTTCTCTTACGTATAGTTTTTTTTATCATGCACTTTTTATCAATAATGTAGAACCCTTTTTATTTTATTTTTTTTATTTTTCTTTTGGAACTATTTTCTTTAAAAAAAAAAAATTCCTTTTAATTTATTTCCCTTTTATTTTACTTTCCTTCTCTCTTTTATTTTATTTTCTTTTTTTTAATTTTAATGGCCAAAGGCCTAGCGAAATGGAGTAACTCCAAAATTTAGTGTAGTGAATGCTTCAATTGTGATGGCAACAAGGTTGACAACTAGTTGAAGGCCAAAGGCTGGTGATCGGAGAACGTAGCTCTGATACCAATGTAACGACTAACAGTTGTATACGCTTAAAATACTTCGTAGACAAAGACATCCATTGTAGGATAGAAACTGTAAATTGTATATTATATAAAGAATTGATGACAGGATGAGTACAAATGAAAATGAGGGCCTGCATATATACCCTAGGCATGTGCCCTTTCGTGAATGGTCATGTCTCTAAGACATGCCTATTCATTACTAACTAACTAATCATTAGTTAATTACTTATTATGTATTTTTATATTTATAATTATATTTATTATTATTTCTATATGAATTATATTCATAACATTACAACATTCACTTTATATCATTGACAAGATGTCACAAGTTTGCTATTTATAAATGTTTCTTAGGTTCTCATATATAGTGCCTTAGAGTTCGCAATCTTCATCATTTTGAGTGCTTCAGAGAATTGTTGCCATAGAGAATTTTTGTAAACTTCAATGCTATAGTAGGTGTTGTTGTTTGGTGTCATCATGGATGCTTGTTCCTATAGCTCGCATTACAAATATTAGTCTCCTTATAACTCAAGTCATTAGAGATAATGTTCCTCATGTAGCGTGTATCATTGCAGAGATAACAGACTTCCTCATATGGCTTCTATACCTCTGAAATTTTATTGTACTTCATACTTGTTGCTTACCTCAACGAATTGTTAATTTCTTCAAAAATGCTTTAGTGACTATTCATAATAGTATAGTCCACAGATCCTTAGAAACTTTGCATATAGTGTCATAGCAGATTCGATCAAGATGCCATAGAATAGAGTCTCAAATTCTTCCACAAAAGAAGTTCATTTTGTGTATTCTTAGACATGTCTACACACAAAATCTTGTATGGTTCGTGTAATGTTCCTAACAGAAATTTAAAGTGATAACCAAAGACATGCAATAATTTCAACAAATAAAATTATTTAGTGAACACACACATAAACAGAGATTGTACCCTATACACCAAATTGGCCAATTTTATTATATATAATGACTAGAGTACAATGGGAAATGGAGTGAGTGCACCTAGGCTTGCACAAGGCAAGATACAAGCCTCAAGTGATCAATACAAAAATGCCCAACTGCTATAGAAGTTCTATCCTCCTAAAAACTGTGTTGGCCCAGTAATTATGAACTGTTCGCTGACTTGAGACCCTGATTTTCCCCCTCCAAACTGCCTAGAAAACTTTGTAAAATTAGGGCTAAACTCCTTGCCAAAAACCCAGAAAGGTTTTTCCCTAGTTTTGACCTTCCAAATTTGGCCTCTCACAGCTTGGCCCCCCTCCAAACCAGAAATCTGCACCTGTAACTAAATCTTCCAAATCCTGCTCCCAAAACACCAGCAATATCCTCCAAATAAGCCTCCAACCAAAATCCCAGTAGCCTAGCCCCTCAATCCTCCAGTCAAGGCTCTCCCCAATTGACCCACATCAATGACTGCGTAGTCCTGTAGGGGATGACATAGTCTTGTGGTTCAGCAATCTGCTCTGCATATTGAACTGCCTCCTTTGTTGAAGCCTCACTCCTCCAAACTAGAAATGGATCAAATGATAAACCAGTGACTCCACAAACTCAATCGCAACACCTCTACTCTTGCAACTGTGTGGTTTCCTCAACTGCGCAATGGCTGGCACAGAAACTGCGTGAATGCCTGAAAGTTGTGTCTCCTCCAGTCTCAAGATAAAAAGAAAGCCTTCCTAGGGTGGCACTCAAGGTCCACTGAAGAAAGGATGAGCTTCACTCGTTGGGAAGCTCTGGTGCTAAACAGCGCAATGTGGCTCAGCTGAACAACTAAGGCAACTATGAATTTCGAATTATCAAAAGGCCCCAAATGATGCTTCTTTCCTCCTATGTATGCTTGTTGGTATTAGGTCTCATGTGGCTCCCTCCTATGATTTTGATCTCACTTAGGAAAATCGAATTCTTTACCAATTAGTGCGTATTATTTTGTGGGTGAGTGGCCCCCAGATTCCACTAAAAGCTCTTCGACCCACTTTTCCTAAGTTTCTCCTCCAAAAAAATTCCCAACACCCACATTGCAAAAATGCAAATTCTTCTTAGCAAATTAATTTAATTGGGGCCATTACAGTTCTCCCCACCAAAAATTGCTTGTCCTCAAGCAATGCCTGAACAAGCACCCTCTTGATCCACTGACCCCAACAGTCTCTGCACACAATACCAGAGTCCCAAATGTACCACCCAGCCATCCCTGATCTCTACCCTGCCTTGCCAGAATCCCAAGCCATCTTGATCAACGTGAGGCATCCCTTGCTCCACTCGTTGTCCAGCTCAGCGTAGGCACCAGACACCCTCAGCAGCCTGCCACTAAGTAGAGAATCATGGTAGTATAAAATCCTGGCCATCTTCTCGTGAAACTACTCTACTAAATATTCCCTCTCATGCACTTCAATGTTGAGAAATCTAGGGCTTTTGCATTAGTTGATTTCTCTTCATTAGTGAATGTTTGTGAATGATTTTTACTTCTTTAGATTAAATCTTTTCTTCTTAGCTTATTAGTGTTCTCTTCATCAAGCAGTAACCAATACATAAACATAATAGACAAGAGACACAGCATGTAGGCTCTGAGCTAGGGCCAAAACCTTTCACTCTTTGAGAGGAAAACCAGCATCAATTCTTCTTATAGAGATTCTAATTGACGAATACCAAGACCATGACCCTTGACCTATTTAGCCACTCCAAGACAAAGACACACGTTCTCCTTGGCAATCCTCTTCTTGAATCCTCTTCCTTCGAGACCTTCATCGTTGCCTTGACATCGAGATCTTCACCACTGCTCTGGCATTGAGATCTCCACTACTGATTTGACACAGAGATATTTATCACTGAGACTGTTGTATCACAGAGACCATTGCCACTGTACTGATATCACTGATATACGTTGAGATTTATGCACCTATGATCATTATTGTTATGTCATTGCAAATTAAGCCTTTTAGAGGGATCTTATTCCCATCGACTTATCACCATGTTGTCCGAAATAGAGAGACCCTTTGAGGTGATATGAAACAGTCTTACCACGAAGACTAACAGAGATATCCAAAGATTGTGATCCGAGCTCATCCCAGTGGTATGCCCTTGCTGTCTCCTTATCTTCTTAGTTGTCCTTTCACAGATGCCATCCAAAACACCACAGATTTGAATTGTACTTTATGTTCTTCTCATCCGAAAGCTCAGAGAGATCTGAACCATTCTGCCTGTAATTTATGTGAAATCCACATGGGTATATATAGTGGTTTTCCACATAGAATGAACCGACATGACCTATTGAATAGTTTTGTCTTCACATTGAGCCGACTTGAGTTTGTTCATTCTTTTGCTTTGAGGCCGACTTCAAGGAGAGACTAGTGCTTGACTTTTGGAGGGCTTCTAGACATTTCTAAGTGTAAAATGACTTCATTTACATGAATCTAATTATCTTCATGACAAGATGACAAAATCCTAAAGACATCAAGAAGAATTCTTTGACCTATAAATAAAATCCTTGCTCATGAAACTTGCGATGCAAGTAATACAATAAATATATTTTATTTTCATGTCTCTTCTTTACATAAAATCATAATTACATGTCATTATGAAGACCAATGATTTATAGACACCTTCATCATTGTCTCTCCTGGAACATACCCCACCCAGGTTCTCTCAGAGTATGTCCAGGACTATTCGTATCTTGGATTCCCAGTCCTCAAAGAATATCGGTCCTTCCACGACTACTCTTATCTTGGATTGCCTAATATATCCTCAAAGAGTATCGGAAGACAGATGATTACACAATCCTCCATTCTGTCTTCCCAGGTGAAGACCAAAATGATGTGTCTATCTCTCTCTCTCCTCATGGCTGCCACTAAGACTTACAGTTGTTAGTCCTGGTCTGGTGCATGACACATGAGATAGAGAACCACAATTGTCACTCCCCGAGGGATGACCAATCCATTCCATAAAGGAATGTACCCAAGCTCCCTCTTAATCAAGGACTTGTAGCAGCTTCATCAATGTGAATAATGGGACACCCAGCTACTCTGAAGAACTCCTTCCTTTGATGTCATGAATTTCTTCTTTGTTGAGGAGTCTTCATCTTTGGGATCGCTTCATAGGGCACAGACCATCCATCATTTTTCATCCATGAGTCATGTCGTCATTCCATCGAAGAGTGATCCATCAGCCTTCTCATCTGGCCTAGCTTCATGTCACACTCCTATCTCCATACCATATTTCTTTCAAGGATCTTTCATCCTGCCACATGGTTATCAAAGGTGGAAGACATGTTCCCTTTGGCATCCCTGCATAAGCCCATCCAAATATAGTTCAAAATAAAGATGAACATTTAAATCAAAATTACCTTTGCGATGCTCTTTCATCATGACATCTTCATGTAGGTATCAGCATCCTTCAAACATGTTGACACATCTCCAAAAATATGCATTTTCAAGGGACTCCATCTTTTCCAAACTTCCATCAGAGTTTCCATATCTTTCCAAGAGACTTCCTAGTCAAGTCTTCTTGGTCTTCGTGGATGTTGATTCTCTTTACCATGGTTGCATGTCTCTATTGATTTGTGGTAACATCAGATGTGCTCTAAGTCTCAAACTTTGTGGAGAGGCTTAGACACATGTTTTCCACATAACCCAGAAATTGTTTTGGGAAATTCCACCCGGAGACAGTTTTATTTGATAGATTAATTATGTTTAATGAGACCCTAAATATAAACTTGGGAAATTAAAATAATTAATGGGTATTAATCTAAATTGTGGATGAAACTTCTAGAAAAAAGCAGATCAAGTCAAAATGTAATCTTAGTTGTTGATTGGAGATCTAATCTCGGTTGTTGAAGTCTCAACAAGAAGACTATAAAGAAGACTTGAGGGTCATTTGGAAAAGATACACCGAGAGGATCAAGTAATCGATTTCTTTCGTGAGCAGTGCTCAGAGAGAAACTTCGATCTAGAGATATTTTGTAGAGAGGGGAAGAGACAGTATCCGGAGAGAAATCTTTCTCAGTCGGAGAATCATCAGCAAAGAAGGGCAGAGAGAGATCCAGCAGCTCCAACGCAGAGCCACCCAGGGCTACGCAAAGGTTGCGCAGAGGGCAAGAGGAAATCCGAAGGGTTTGCTGAAGAATCAATTTCAGGAAGCTGGGAGTCGGGGTGTGAGATCGGTAAGTAGAGATCGAAATTTCTGAGCAGATCGATTCACAAGTTGAGTGACGCGGTGCCTAGAAGGGTTGACACTGGGATTGTGCAGAGGCAGCGCAGAGCCTGTCAAAGGCATCTCATTCAGTGGTCGGATCAGCCGGGATTTCCAGTGATAGTGTGAGGTAACCTCACTAATTTTTCTATTAGTGATATTCTTTGTAACTGAATTGTTCGTAGTGACATTAAGAGATGTATTCAGGATTTACTGTTGCTTAATAATAAAACCCTCAAATCTGCTGCATCGGTTTTCCCGCATTGGGTTTTTCCGAGGAATTTGTCCAACAACAACAATGTCTTATGTGATGTTTTTCTTTTGCTCAATTTCCTATTCCTGCATACAAATTAATTGAGGGTTGTAACAGTAATTACTTCAATGTTTACGGAAGAAATCTGCAAATAACTTGTTTGCTGCAGTGAGATAGTTCAATTAGCTGCAGTAGGATTCCAGATCTAGGACTTGGAATTTTTACATGGAATCAGAGCTTGTGGAGCGTTGCAAGTGAAACAGGAAGCGCAAATCCAGCGCTGAGCAGGAGGTCGAATAGCTACAGAAAGCAATAATTCGAATCCCCAGATGGATTGCGCAATCCAGGGCAGAAGGGTTGAAGTTTCATGGAAATTCTCTCTCTGAGTGAGTCGACATAGAGGTAAGGCTTCCATATCGATATTTTGCCGAGCCAGAGGGAGCAGCGCATAGTTGGTGGGACGCAATTTTCCTGTAGGCAATTTTTGTTGGGCAGAAGGTCGTCAGAAGATAAAGAAGAAGCACAGTGAGGGAATTTTCTTCCTCAGGGAGTTCCTAGTCGAGGAATTCCATTTTTTCATGATCTGAGCAGCAAATCCGAGTGGCAAATCTACAAGCTCCAGCAAGGAGTGCATAAGCTAGTCAAGTGTTACGCAGAAGAGGGAGCAGATTTGACATTCTTAATGGCCATGGCAACTCACGGGCTTACAGATCAAGACCGGTTGGAGGGAGCCTCCAACTATGTAATCTGGAAGGCGATAATTACATGACTTCTAGATGAATATGATCTCAAGCTTTTCGTGACAAGTACAGTAGTTGTCCCTGCAGATCCAGTTCCGCTGAAGAAGTACACGACTGATATGGCGAAGGCTAAGAGGATGCTCCTTAATGGAGTCAAAGATCATATTGTGTCCCACATAACCAGCAAGGACACAGCAAGGCAGATGTGGGAAGCCTTGGCAGCGTTGTATGAAAGCTAAATTGAGGATGATGCAGAAACTGAGGATGCAGAAAGGGGAGCGTATTGATTTGTTCCTGTCGAAACTTCAGGAAATCCATGATCAACTAGGAGTCGTGGGGTCCACACCTTAGCCTACCGCGATGGGCGATGGTAAGGTTGGCCCTCAACGCATTCATAGAAGAATGGCAGGTTTTTGTCCAGAGCAAACTTGCCGAGCTGGGAAGAGTTGTGTGTTGTTCTTCAGCAAGAAGAGCTAAGGAGAGACTTAGTCAAGTTCAAACTTGACGGCAACAGTAGCAGTGGGTCGAAGACAAAGGAGGAGGAAAACGCAGCCCTTATATCCAATGTTATTAGAACCGAACCAGTCATTGAACCAGAAAACCTTGTGGATTGAGAACTGGTCCGAACCGGACAGGTACTGGGAAAAAAAAAAAAAAAAAACCAGTTTACTAAAAACACATAAAATATTCATATTTTAAAGAAAAAACAAATATATTCAGGTGCATCCATATGAATCCAAACCATTTATACACAAATATGCAAAAGTTCTCATTTATATAGCAAGTAATAGTGCATACAACCAAAATAGCACTTAGTGCAAAACATCGTTGAACCAAAAATGTTACAAACATCAAGAAGCACGCTCTAAAAGGCCTTTATAGTCCAAAATAACATCATAGATCATAGTATTATACTACAAGCTACAGCTACAACAAATCAATGATCAAATCATCAATTATCAATCATCATCTTGAACATCCTCCTTATTCTCATCTGAAGAATGAGGAGCATCCAAGTCTGCATGGGATTATGGCTTGATTCCCATGGCGCTAGATTTACCCTCTAAAATTTAGGAGAAAGTCAGCTCCAAAATCCTTTGAAATCAACTATGTAGTAGCCCCAACAAAATAAAATAAAAAATCTACCACCAGTTGCAAAAACCATTGAAGAAAACCCAAATATCTCTAGGAAAAAAAAAAATCTTTGAAGTAGCTCGAAAATCTGCCAACCCAACAATTCTCCAAGACTCTAATCAGCTCTTCAAATCTACAAAAAATCTCCCTCAAAACAACCCTACAAAAAACTCTATGAATTCTCCCACCTAACTCAGCTCAAGAATTGCAAGAGACTCGAATGAATAGTGTGAGTGAAATAGAGGGGGTGGGGATGTTTAAGTAGCTTTAGGGGGAGCTAGGGTAGCGTTAGTAACTAGGAAAAACAATAATTAAAAAAATAATAATAATAATAATAATAATTTAATGCCCAAGCTTGTAAACTGGTGGAACCGGTACTGAACCGGTCGGTTTGGTGCTGAAATCGGCCGGTTCAGTGCCGAAACCGGCCAATTTGGTACCGAACTGGTCATTTCCAGTTCGGAGGGCCAATTTGGACCGGTTTTGCCTCCAAACCGATCGGACCGGCCAGTTTTTCGAAACCGATTCGGTTCTGATAACACTGCTTGCATCTAAGGGGCAATAAGAGCAACGAAGACGAAAGAAGGATGTCTCGAAGATAAAGTGCTTCAGATGTGGTGAACTTGGTCACTACGCTACCTAGTGTCCTTTGAAGAAAAAGGACAAGGACGAGAAGCCCGATCTGAAGGTTGCGCCCGCAAAGATCGAGGAGGATGAGTATGCCATGAGTGCCCACGCATCTCGAGGAGGGAGATGGGGCGACATTCAGCTGTAAGTTCGCAAGAACTTCAGTTGGGCAGGATCCTTGAGGATTCCATCTCTTGGATCATGACCTTGCTATGGGTGCCAAAGATCTGTAGTAGCAAGCTCAAGGAGTTTCAGTTGGTGTAGAGGGGTGTTGGGGCAACAGATGTAGTAGTTAGCAGCGCAGCGCAGAGTTGCAGTAGTGCAGAAAGGCACGGCGAAGAGCAGTAGTAGCGCAGTGCTTCAGAGGGGCAGCGTGGGACTACTAGCAATCAGAGTTTCAGTATCAAGATGCATCCTGAACACTTGTTCAGATTCATGGATGTTTTTCGGTTATTTCTCTCAGCAACTGAGTTGCAGTGCAAAGTTAGCAGTGCCAGTGCTAGCAACAGATGCAGCATTTGAGAGGGAGTTGTAGTATGGATGCAGTGTTGATCGTGGCAGTGTCAGCAACAGTACAGTTGCAGCAGCAGCGCAGTGGTTGGTGGACAGCATGTCAGACATTAGCACCGCAGAGAGAAATGGTTCAGAGTCAGAGCAGTGTGCAGCAGGGCATATTTGCTAGAGCACATTCCTCGCTGAGAGGGAGTGTTAATTTGTGGTAGCATCGGATGTGCTCTAAATCTCAAACTTTGTGGAGAGGCTTAAACACATGTATTCCACATAACCCAGAAATTGTTTTGGGAAATTCCACCCGGAGACAGTTTTATTTGATAAATTAATTATTTTTAATGAGACCCTAAATATAAACTTGGGAAATTAAAATAATTAATGGGTATTAATCTAAATTGTGGATGAAACTTCTAGAAAAAAGCAGATCAAGTCAAAATGTAATCTTAGTTGTTGATTGGAGATCTAATCTCGGTCGTTGAAGTCTCAACAAGAAGACTATAAAGAAGACTTGAGGGTCATTTGGAAAAGATACGCCGAGAGGATCAAGTGATCGATTTCTTTCGTGAGCAGTGCTCAGGGAGAAACTTTGATCTAGAGATATTTTGTAGAGAGGGGCAGAGACAGTATCCGGAGAGAAATCTTTCTCAGTCGGAGAATCATCAATAGAGAAGGGCAGAGAGAGATCCAGCAGCTCCAACGCCGAGCCAAAGAGGGTGATGCAAAGCCACGCAGAGCCCGAGAGGGTGACGCAGAGCCACGCAGGACTACACAAAGGGCAAGAGGAAATCCAAAGGGTTTGCTGAAGGATCGATTTAAAAAGTCGGGAGCCGGGGTGTGAGACCGGGAGGCAAAGATCGAAATTTCTGAGGAGCAGATCGATTCACAAGTTGAGTGGCGCAATGACCAAAAAGGTTGACGTTGGGACTGGGCAGAGGCAGCGCAGAGCCTGTCAGAGGTAGGCATCTCATTCAATGGCCGAATCAACCAAGATTTCCAGTGATAGTGAAAGGTAACCTCACTAATTTTTCTGTTAGTGATATTCTCTGTAACTGAATTGTTCGGATTTTGGTTGCCTGCCTTGATTTGATTGATGATCCCAAGACTTCTTATTGAGGTGGACTTTTCTACTTCAATGTAGATCCTTCACTTTGTTGTTATTATCAGACCTCCTTTTCAAATCTGGTAAGGAACCAAATTTTGTGAATAATGTGACTGTGCCTACAGCGTTTGATTTTAGCACTGAGATTTGTC
The DNA here is from genome assembly GCA_034641835.2 of Pinus albicaulis. NCBI lineage: Eukaryota > Viridiplantae > Streptophyta > Pinopsida > Pinales > Pinaceae > Pinus > Pinus albicaulis. Next base: position 709,270,761 of record CM076579.1, read on the forward strand.
TTACCTCTGTCATGATCCGAGATCTTATTACGATACTGAAATTGTTTCTTTAAGATAACACTAAAACTATATCCCTGTGATTACAGTGATTGCATATGTTTCATCTTTACTAAAAGAACACTGAATTATATAGCACCAAAGTGTGTACCTGTAGCAGTGTTAATACCGAACCTAAAGTAGCACTGAGATATAGTGTCGAGATAGTGAGGAGAAGTCACTGTGGTACTTAGTCACCGAGTTCGGCAAATTTTAACGTTGAAGTTCGAAATTTGCTGAACTTAAAGCATAGTCGAACAAATACGATTAAGTTCAGCGAACTTAATCCCGAACATGAATGCGAACACGAACAAAAAGGCGAACTTGAACAAATTTTTTTAAAAATTCGTTTAAAAATCGCTAAAAAATTAAAAGGTTTGGCAGTCGGCGGAAGGGTTTAATTATGTTTTGTTTTGAGGCTAAAAAGCCCAACACTGTCTCACTGTCGGCTCTCACCCTCACGCTCTCCAATCTGCTCTCACCCTCATGCTGTCACGACTCGCAGCCAGTGACCACAGCTGTTGTCGACGACCGTGGTTGTCTCCTCCGTCATTGCCTCCTCCGCGGACCGCAACTGCCTCCTCCAACGATGCTCCTCCACAGCTACCTCCAGCGTTAGGACTCACGACGCTGATCCTCCGCAAGTTGCAACTACCCCTCCAACGCTGCTCCTCCGTGGCTGCCTCCAACTCGGAGCTCCTCCGTCCGCGCTAGTCCTCCTCCTCCGACTGCTGTCGTGACCAGTGTCCATTGTCGGCGGCCGCTCCAGTGTCGAGCTCCACTGCAGTGACTCTATCGCTCCAACCTTCAGGCTACCTCTCGCTCCAGCGTCCAGCCTCAACTTCCCTCAAGCTGCAGCCTACCGGTCCATTGCTCCAGCGTCCAGCTCCTCTGCCACTCCAACGTTCCAAACTCCAGTAAACTTACAGTCACAGAATCCAGGTAGGCAACTACAATTTTTTTTTTAAATAAGTTTATTGTTTATAAAAAAAATTAATGTTTACAAAAAAGAAGGGAAAAATTACTGTTTATATACAGTTTTTAAAAAAATCACAGTATACAAAAAATTATACAATTTTAAAAATAATTATTGTTTACAAAAAATTTCATGTTGCAAAAAACTTAGAACAAACTCAAACATAAAATGCAGACACTTCAGCAATCAAAACCTTCAGATCTCAATGGCACCCCCAAAATCAACTGTTGTAGCATGGAATTTTGTCAAAAAAGAAGGGAAAAAACTTTTGTGTCAGCTGTGCAGAGATCAATTCACTGGCTCTTTAACTAGAGCAGTGGATCACCTTCTCAGTATTAGCAATGAAAGTGGAGGTGGTGTTGAAGGCTACACTAAGATCTCAGATGAACAAAAAACCACAATGGAGAAAAACTATTTCACTTCAAAGATGGAAAAGGAAAAAAGGGAGAAGAAGAGGCAACGAATTGAGAGGGAGATTTCCATGTTTTCCTCAAACACCATTAATTCAATCTCAGCCATTGGTGGATCAAGTTCTACAATAAAAACAGGTGGAACCAAAACATTAAATCAATTCTGGAAACCTATGGAGAGACAAGAAGTTGATGATGTTGTTGCAGAATTCTTTTATGCATGTGCAATGCCCTTTAATGTGGCAAGGAGTCCATATTTTAAAACTGTAATTAAAAAGGCCATTGATTTTGGGAAGGGCTATGTTCCTCCCGGATTTGAAGCTTTAAGTACCACTTTGCTAAAGAAAACAAGAGACAGAGTGACAGAAAAATTGTCTGAGATTAAAGAATGTTGGAAGCATACAGGATGCACAATTTTGAGTGATGGTTGGTCAGATTTGTATCATCGCCCATTGATCAATGTGCTTGTTTACGGTCCTCAAGGGGTACTTTTCTTGAAAGCAGTTAATGCAATGGATCAGGTGAATACATCAAAATTTATTTTTGGAATTTTGGATGAAGCAATTCAAGAGGTTGGGGAGAAAAATGTGGTCCATATTATTACAGATAATGCATCAAATTGTGTTGGTGCAGGGAAGATGATTTGGAAAAGTATAATCATATTTATTGGACCCCTTGTGCAGCTCACTGCTTGGATTTGATGTTGCATGATTTAGCCAAATTTCCTTGGGTCAATGAGACAATACGATGAGCCAAAACAATTGCACACTTCATCATCAACCACCTTCTCACTTTGAGCATATATAGGAAGAATGCATCTAAAGAGTTGTTGGGGCCTTGTGATACAAGGTTTGCTACTTTTTATATTACTCTGAAAAGAGTTGTTGAGGAAAAAGCAAGCATAAGAGTTGTTTTCTGCAATTCTGAGTGGGAGAGATCTCCCCTTTCAAAAAAAACTAAGGGGAAACATGTTGAACAAATAGTGCTCAATAATGACTTTTGGGAAAATTCAGACAAGGTTCTAAAAATATGTGGCCCAATTGTTAATGTGCTCTGCATGGTTGATAGTGACAAACCTTGTATGGGTTTTGTTTATGAAAGCATTGATAGTTGCAAAGAGGCCATTGCAAGTGCTTTTAATAATGTGGAAGCTGATTACCAGGAGATATGGGAAGTAATTGATCAAAGATGGAAGATGATGCATAGTCCATTACATGTAGTAGCATGTTATTTGGACCCTACATTTTTTGGATTATCAAGACATACGGATGAAGAAGTCATGAATGAACTTATCCAGGCTATGGAGAAGCTAAATCCAAATCCAACAATTGCAGGTTTGGTCAGATCTCAATTAAGGGCATACAGGTTAGAAGAAGGGCTATTTGGTACACAATCAGCAAAGTATGATAGGAGCAGAAGTGATCCAGTAGTATGGTGGGAGTTTTATGGTCCAAGGGCACTAGAATTGCAAACTTTTGCAATTTGTATCTTAAGTCAGGGATCAAGTGCATCAGCGTGTGAAAGGAATTGGAGTTCCTTTGACCACATTCATTCCAAGAAAAGAAATAGATTGTTATCTGGAATATTAGAAGATCTTGTTTATGTTTGTAGTAACTTGCAGTTGACTTTGAAAAATGTGCCTAAAGAGTCATCCAATTCCTCTACTTCATGGATCGATCATGTTCCTAATGCATCAAGGGATGAAGTTGATTTTTACAATGATAGTGACATTGACAGGGAATTGAGTGATGAATCTGACGCTGAAGCATCTAGCGGATTCACAACCCCTATTGCTATTGATGATATAGAACTTTTTGATATCACAAGTGGGCCACGAGAACATCAAGAATAAAACTTGTGTTCTCGTTTTAGACTTCTAGTTTACTTTTTGCATGAACAATATTCTAAAATTGCCAAACTACTTTAAAGTTTATATTTTGAATAAATTTTTTATCATATTGTTTTCAATATATGAAATCTGATATAGCCCATGGTTTTGTTGAATTTGATAGTCTTATGGGTGCTAGACTCTAGTAGCTACTGCTAATGGCTATGATGAATTTCTCACCTTGTTTACTATGTATGGAAGACTGAAGTTGGTTCTTTATTGGCAATTTGGCATTCGCTTTCATGATTTATATGTGGAAATGATGTAAATGTTTGAGCAATAATCATATGCGTTTTCAATGTGCATTATGCACTTTGAAAATTAACATGCTTATTTGTTTATGTGCATCATATTTGTCTTTCAGCATGCTTAAAATTGTTATATATATATATATATATATCCAAATTTCTATATGTCGAATTTATACCGAACTTTATCGACAAAATTTTAGGTGCCGAACTTTATTCGAATTTCAACATCGTCGAACTCGAACAAGAACACGAACTTGGTGACTTAGCTGTGGTGTACTCGTACCTTCTGCATTCTAATCTCTATGATTTCACCTAGATCCAGTGTTGTCTTGATTGAGCTTCTTCCAGAGATAGCATCCAAACTGTTAACTAATTCTTAAGTGCCTCTTAGATGCCCTTCCTTTGACTTTAGCACCATAGCTCTGATACCATGATGAGAAATCTAGGGCTTTTACATTAGTTGATTTTTCTTCCTTAGTGATTGTTTATGAATGCTTTTTACTTATTTATATTAGGATATTTTCTTCTTAGCTTATTAGTGTTTTCTTCATCAAACAGTAACCAATACATAAACATAAGTAGACAAGAGACACAGCGTGTAGGCTATGAGCCAGGGCCAAAACCTCTCACTCTTTGAGAGGAAAACCCGCATCAATTCTTCTTATAGAGATTCCAATTGACAAATACCAAGACCATGACCCTTGACCTATTTAGCCACTCCAAAACTAAGACACACGTTCTCCTTGACAGTCCTCTTCTTGAGTCCTTCCTTCGAGATCTTCACCACTGCTCTGGCATTAAGATCTCCATTATTGATTTCACATAGAGATCATTATCACTAAGGCTGTTGTATCAAAGAGACCATTGCCATTGTACCGAGATCACTAATATACGTTGATATTTATGCACCTATGATCACTTTTGTTATGTCATTGCAAATGAAGCCTTTTAGAGAGATCTAATTCCCATCGACCTTATCACCATGTTGTCTGAAATAGAGAGACCCTTTGAGGTGATCCAAAATTGTATTACCATTGAGAATAACAGAGATATCCAAAGACTATGATCTGAGCTCATCTCAATGGTATGCCCTTGCTATCTCCTTATCTTCCTCATTGTCCTTTCACAGATGCCATCTGAAACACCACAGATCCGAACTGTACTTTATGTTCTTCTCATTCGAAAGATCAAAGAGATCTGAACCATTCTGCCTGTAATTTATGCGAAGTACACCTGGGTATATATAGTGGTTTTCCACAGAGAATGAGCCGACATGACCTATTGAATAGTTGTGTCTTCACTTTGAGCCGACGTGAGTTTGTTCATTCTTTTGTTTTGAGGTCGACTTCAAGGAGAGACCAGTGCTTGACTTTAGGAGGTATTCTAGACATTTCTAAGTGTAACATGACTTCATTTACATGACTCTAATTATCTTTATGAATAAAATCCTTGCTCATGAAACCCATGATGCAAGTAATACAATAAATACATTTTATTTTCCTTCGTCTCTTATTTACATAAAATCATAATTACATGTCATTATGAAGACCGAACCTAGTTACACCTTTCAACATTCATGAGTAACTCCTAAACATATAACCCAATCCCCGTGGGGATGAAGCATGGAATTCCACTGATATTCTCGTGCTGGCCAACCTGCCATGCTGATGAAGTCTCCATGACATCAGCGAGTCACAAAATCCCGATGGAAAATCTGAGTGATCTTTCGTTGTATAAATCAGCTCATCCCCAAGGGTAGTTGTACTTCCAAGTCCTGTGATGCCCGGATCCCATGCTAGTCTAAAAAGGGTGCCACCATGTTGTCGTTGTGAAACTCTTACCATGACGGTTTGCCCATCATGCGCTAGCTGTATCCCCCTCCCATGGTACCTGATGGCAAAATATCTATAGAGCCCCAACGCATTTGGCCCAAGTATCTCCACGACATCACGACCTACCCATCCAACAATCACCCTAATCCGTAGCAGCAAGGAAAACAAGTCATGCCATGTGAAAACGGCCTCAACGCTCCCACTCATGTCAAACCAAGTGTGAGTTGGGTCATTCTCTGCCATGCTCCCGCTCATCACAAAACTATGTCCAATCAACCAACCAAATCCCTGGATCCCACAGCCAAAACGGTTGCAACACAGTCCTAACAGCTGCTAGCACCAACCTGTACCATGTCTCAGGTCCCTGCGTGCAATTAATATGTGGGCTCCATACATCATGAACCAATCCGGTGCGTGCGAACTGCCCTGCTTCAGCCATATCACACAGTGGAATCTATCGTCCTGCCTCCTGAAAGCACCCCCCAATACTGCCTGGAGTCTAAACGCCCACCAACGAGTAAGGTCCACCAACCACTGTAGATGCTCCTAAGACACCTCAGAATGTCTCACCAAAAGGGGGTCATGCATCTCCTTGAGTGTGGGCTCAAGAGTGGTGCAAGTGTTACCTCTACAAAAGATTGGACTACCCCCAAGCCTACATCCACCAACAGGCACCCTGACCATATGCCACAACTGGAAAGCCTCTCTCTCGATGCACCGTGTCCCATCCAACTGTCTGAGATGAATCTCCTAGGTCCTGTTGCTCGTGATGAGAACATCAAGAGACGATATCCAAATCCCATGTGTCAGTGTTCAATGTTTGAGAGTGATAAATGGAACCTCACGATCAGCCCTATGATCAACTTGCTCTCCAAATCTGAGTGTGTCAAACCAAATGGTGTGTCGTATGCCCTCGTCAGGAGATCTCTCCAACGTCAACACTCCAACAACCTGTTGTGCATCATCATGCGTTGCTGCTACACACAAATATGTACCCCTACACTCCTCTACGTAGCATTGAACTCCATGGCACAACTCCATGCACCATTGGATACCAGCGCTCAATGTCGTGCCACCATGTACCATAGGGCATCCCATATGTGCCCATGCATCCACCACTATGCTAGTAAACCCACCACAATGTGGTCTACACCTCATCTACCTAGGTGCACCTAAGTGGCCCAACTCCTCACATGCAATCAGGAATAACATTATCATGCCAAACCTCAATAGCTTTGCTACCCAATACATCAATGAGAGAGCACTATCTCCATATGATGCCTTGTTAGGTGGCCTGTCGATGCCACCTCCTCCTATCCACTCTTTCCAGAGTAGGTTAATCACCCTGTGATCCCAGGCTCGATCAATATGACACTATAAATCGTGAAATTTGCATGCTCTCCTGTCAAACCATCCTGTCACTAGTGCTGACATAGATCTGAAAATGTGTGTGCCCAATCATCGAGCCCATCACGCAGCTACTATGGTCACCTACAAGCTCTATGATGTGATGGGAAACCCCACTCGGATCCCAACAACAGTCTGGCCCGCAAGCCCCTCTGGTAATGCACAACCTATACTGAAATGCAGTCATCGATGTACCCAACTGCCTAACCTGCTCCATCTATGACCCTTGTGCCCCATATACCCATGGGAAATCCTCCTCTCCATCCAAGGAACTATCTGGTGGCCTATCGATGCCACCTCCTCTAACATTCTCCTGCCAAGGGACGCTATTGATCCAATGCCCCCACACATGGCCAACATGCCAAGACAACTCATGGAGTCTGCTTGCTCCTCAGTCAGCTCGACCTGCCACTTGTGTTGTCCAGAACTCTAGTGGGAATATGAAAATAGGGGTGAGTCCAATCACAGCATCCACCATCCTACTAATACCATGACTAACCCAATCCATGGAGTGGTGGGGAGTCCCACCTAGGTCCCCACGATGATCCAACCACACTATTAATCCAATGCTGCCACACACGGCCAACATGCCAAGACAACTCATGGGGTCTGCTTGCTCCTCGATCAACTCAACCTGCCACTAGTGTTGTCCAAAACTCTAGTGGGAATATGAAAATAGGGGTGAGTCCAATCATAGCATCCACAATCCTGCTAATACCATGACTAACCCAATCCAAGGGGTGGTGGGGAGTCCCACATAGGTCCCCACAATTATCCAACCCTCGAGCTCCTCTGGAAAACCATGGCCCCTGCTGAACTATGCTCTCGTCCCTAGATGTATCCAAAAACCTAACCAACCTGAAGCCAACCCCATCAGGTACCAACTCAATACCTCTCGCCATCCAACCCTGAGGGATGGATCGAGAGCAAAAACTCCCACACACAGAACTGGCACCCCATCCTGCGAACACTGCCCCCTAGGTAACTCATGTTGCCTCGTCTCACTGGTCCGATCAACATATACAATTTGTGTAAGTAACTCAGCCATTGTCCCTCCAACGTGCTGAGGTAACCTAACAATACTGCTAGCCCCATCTACATAAGCCTGAAGAGAGATACTAATTGGAAGTACTGCAACTTTGCTAGTTGCATGTGCATCTAGCTACTCCCTGTTGATGGCAGGCCCAAAAAATGCTTAGCCATCCTCCTCCCTCATGGGTTCAACCAGAGTCCCGAGCTGCCCCCCAACAGGTATCTCCTCAAGCATAACATCCTCATCTAGCTCACGCTCATCAAGGTGCTCTCCATGTTGTCTTAGGTGGATGTTGTTTCAGAACTCTGTCACGGCTCTAGGTACCTCTGTGCCCATCAGCACCTCACTAATGGATGTGTCTCTAGGTACCTCCTAATCTGTTGTGGGCTACCATCTCCTGAAAATTCGGACGCGGTCTTGGACACCTCATCAATAGATACCTCAGCAACAGATGGTACCTCATCAATGACGAACACCACATCATCGATGGCTTTATGCATATATGCTCCACTCCCTTCGTCAAGATGTCAACTTGTGTTATAAAAGAGGTCTCCAACAATAGTGACTCCTGTGTCATAATGGGTATATCAATGTGCCCCTCGCCATCCTGCATGTCCTCCTGCTCAACCTCCTCCTCGAGCTTCTAACATCTAAAGCCCGATCTCCACCAGCAGAAATGCCAACTAGTCTCATCCTCTAACTGCCCACCTCTACATGATGATCTAACCCCTGAAATATACTTCTCCTTCTCCTATTCATCCAAGGAATGAGGCATGGTAGGACAGTCAGACTGGTCATACATTTGGGTGTATACTGCTAGGATGTGTGCGTATGTGCTTGGCTTATGTGTTGGTTATGTATCATTCGTTGCATCCCCTCTAGAATTTGTTGGTTCTACCTCACCAAATGTTGGCTCTGCCTCATCAAGTCCTCCATGATCTTGCTAGCACCCCCCCCCCCCCACAGTTGGCCAAGATCATGCTCTGATACCACTCTAATGTTCCTAATAGAAATTTAAAGTGATAACCAAAGATATGCAATAATTTCAACACATAAAATTATTCAGTGAACACACAAACAGAAATTGTGCCCAAAACACCAAATTGGCCAATTTTATTGTATATAATGACTAGAGTACAATGGGAAATGGAATGAGTGCACCTAGGCTTGCACAAGGCAAGATACAAGCCTCAAGTGATCAATACAAAAATGCCAAACTGTCGTAGAAGTTCTGTCCTCCAAAAAATTGCGCTGGCCCAATAATTTTGCACTGTTGGCTGACTTGAGACCCTGATTTGCCCCCTTAAAATTACCCAGAAAATTTTGTGAAATTAGGGCTGAACTACTTGCCAAAAACCCAGAAAAAACCCAAAAAGGGTTTTCCCTGGTTTTGACCTTCCAAATTTGGCCTCTCACAACTTGGCCTTTCTCTAAACCAGAAATTTGCACTTGTAACTGAATCTTCCAAATCTTGCTCCCAAAACACCAACAATCTCCTCCAAATAAGTCTCCAACCAAAATCCCTGCAACCTAGCCCCTCAATCCTCTAGTCAAGGCTCTCCCCAATTGATCCACATCAATGACTGCGCAGTCCTGTAGGGGATGATGTAGTCTTGTGGTTTAGTAATTCTGCTCTGCATATTAAATTACCTCCTCTGCTGAAGCCTCACTCCTCCAGGCTAGAAATGGGTCAAATGATACACTATTGACTTCACAAAATCAACCCCAACACCTATGCTCCTCCTGTAACTGCGTGGCTTCCTCAAATGCACAATGGCTGGCCCAGAAACTGCGTGAATGCCTGCAAGGTGTGTCTCCTCCAATCTCAAGATAAAAAGAAAGCCTTCCTAGGGTGGCACTCAAGGTCCACCGAAGAAAGGATGAGTTTCACTCCTTGGGAAGCTCTGGTGCTAAACAGCACTATGTGGCTCAGCTGAACAGCTAAGGCAACTACGAATTTCGAATTATCAGAAGGCCCCAAATGATGCTTCTTTCCTCCTATTTATGTTTGTTGGTTTTGGGTATCATGTGGGTCTCTCCTATGATTTCGATCTCACTTAGAGAAATCGAATTCTTTACCAAGGGGTGCGTATTATTTTGTGGGTGAGTGGCCCCCACATTCCACTAAAATCTCTTCGACCCACCTTTCCTAAGCTTCTCCTCCAAAAAAATTCCCAACACCCAAATTGCAAAAATAGAAATTCTTCTTAGCAAATTAATTTAATTGGGGACATTACAGTTCAGATCTACATGTCATTGATGCTTTCAACAAGATATCTTCCATGCTTAGTCTAGTTACAAATTTCCGATGTCATACACGGTCTTCTTGTTCATAGTTTTTATAAAATTCAAATGCTTTCTATTGTTCAGTCATTTTGAACAGTGATGAGGTATGATACAGACTTCAGATTTCTCTTAATCATCTTTTAAGGACATATGTCATAGTTCTTTAACCTGCGTAGTCCCTCAAGAATTTTGTCCTGGATATCATGATATATTTGTCGTAGGTGGCTCGCACGAACCTCAGAGAAGTGTCATAGGACTTGATCCAAGTTGCAAAGGTATAAGGCCATAGTTACGAACTGTAGATTTATTGCTTAAGTGCCAAAATCGACTCTTTCACAAAGCAACATTTGTTCTCATGAATTCTTATTCATAATTGTCCACAAGATGCCACGGAAAAGTTCTTTAAGAAATTCGCATGTTGTAGAGTTATAGTGCCTCGATTCCAGAGAGACTTTGTAGTCCACAATGCCTTAGAGACTGTTTATGCCATAGTGTTGTAGAGACTTTTCATACCATTAAAAACCTTGCATAGGAGATTTGTATAAACTTTGGAAAATATCAAATGCCAATTTTTGGTCTTCTTATCCATTTGAATGAGAGCTAGCAGAGACCAATTATTACTTTTGTTTTTGTCCTTCAATAGTCATTCTTCTTCGTCTTAGATATAATATGGATCGCCTCAGACATGTAAAATGTGTTATAAAGTGTCATAGAACTCGGATGCTGCAGAGACATAATGCTTTCCAGAGATAAGTAATTTTGATATTAGCCCAGAGAGATCTGTCATAGGAAACTCACTTTATCATGGAGAGATATGTTACTGAAACTTGTATTATCACAAAAACTTCGCATTACAAGTAGCTCTGAAATTCGCATTATTTTCCACAGAGAATTATAACTTCAGGGGATTCGTATCATTACAGAGACAAGTATCTTTTTGATCCTTTATATATTTCTAATATTATGAGCCTTAAACCCTTCATACCACATATCTGAATTTTCTTGGCCTTTATAGGTCTTCTTGCACACTAGACTATTGCTTTGATTTCTTCCAGACTTAACCCTACTTAGGGCTTCTTAGTAGTGCTCTTGTCTTCTCCATAGCTCTGATACCATATTGATAAACCAAGTATAGAGTAGTTTAGACTTGATTTTTCTTCTTGATAATTACTTGTGAAAGCTATCTACTTTCTTATTACCTATTATGTTCTCTTCATCAAACAATTATATGAATGTTCAAAACAAAAGGATCACAAAGAGACAAAGAACACCAGAAATTAAGCTTCAAGCCAAAAGGCGAAACACCACAAGGGGGAAATCCCAAAAAAATCCTCTTCTTATAGAATCAGATCAAAGTGAGATATCCAATGTTGAATTTCCATGACCTTGGGTCTAGGTTATAGTCTTAAATCTTTGGCGCTACCAAACCAAGAATCTCAACCACTAAACTACTTTACACAACGGAAACATAAAATAGTAAATCACATATACACAAATATACACAGCTTTTCAATTTTTTCAACCCAACTTCGTTATATTAACAACATATAATACAACAGGTTAGGGCTCTCGTACCAGGGATAATGGCCCCCATACATCCACTAGTACAAGACAAGATACTCTAACCATCTGGTTGTAGCATGGTCTAACAACTCCTCTTGGTCGTACCATGTACCTGCCTGGTCCTTCGGCTCCCAATCTGCATCCACTAGTACAAGACAAGATACTCTGACCATCTGGTTGTAGCATGCTCTAACAACTCCTCTTGGTCGTACCATGTACCTGCCTGGTCCTTCGGCTCCCGATCTGCAAAACCTGCCTCTATCAAAGCTCTAATTCCATCTGGCCACTGAATCTCGGCTATCCAATCTGCTCTCTAGTTGTACCTTCATCCATTAAGGGCACAACACATCGAGACTCCTGTCTAGTTGTCCACGGCTCCACTTAAGAACAATTCTCAATTTGCCCATTGTTGCTCCTCAGCTACTCAAAGACTTCAGCCCACTATGGTCTTCCTGCGTTGCTCCGATGAAGACCAGCATAGGGCATGGAGGGCTGCCACTTATCACTGCAAGATGTCCATCTCCCACAATGAACACAAGCTAGGAGAATTGCCCATCATCTGCTACAAAATTCCTTCTCCACACGCAAGTCTCGGGCTCCACAATCCTGCTCTTGGTTGATAAGGCCCTTGAGCTCCAATAATTGCCAGGCTAGCAATCACCTTTGTCCATCAAGGTGTTGCACTTCGACTTCTACATGGACACTGTCACACTGTCCTCCAGCAGACCATAAGTGTCTAATCTCGTCCACACTTGGTCCTCTCTCACGCTGCCCTCCAACAATCCACGAGAGACCAAGTCCATGCTGTAGCATCTGCTCCTAGTTAGGGTATCCCCACACCTGGGAGACCCTTACACATGGTTGCCCACAGACTTCACCAATCCTCCCTTTGTTTCTACATTAGAGAAGCTATTACACAAATCTGGTCACCAACAACTGCTACAACATCTGCCCACTGACTAGGGCATCTGACAGTCCATGTCAACCCTATCTCTTGGCTGCTACAGTCCTCCAATCTAACCGATCAAATACTGATCACAAATTGTAACCCACCACAAGTCAAAACTGGAGAAATAACATACCTTTGTTCTGTTGTTCATGGGCAATATTTTGATCACTGGTTAGGGCATCACGGTAACCTATAGCAACCTAACCTCTTTGACCAAAATACACTTCAATTGACGCAGCCTCCACTCCTCTACATGCTAAGTGACCTTGTTGTGTGAGGAGGCACCTATAGCTCCTTGTTAGGACTGTTTTAACCCTTAAAACATTACCTACAGGCCTGCGGCCTAGTCATCACAAGAGGTCTCCTTCTCAGCTTGTTTTAGGATGATTTTGTTGCGCCCCTTGCCCAGAACAGTCTCTCATCAATGCGGCCCTCCAGCAAGGTATAACAAGCTGCAAACATACCTTAGGTCCAGTGTTCAACCTGTTGTGGCACTGTGACTTGGTTAGGGCATAACCAAGGTCCACTTCAGACCTTTAAACTACCACATTGGCCTCTCTACACCTGTGGCCTTGTCCTCCTATACTTTTGTTCCTCTTGTTGTTGCTCAGGGCTAATTACCAGCCCTTTAATGTTGAAAATTTGGTAGGGCGGTGTTTAATTCAATTTTCTTACTTGATAACTGCTTGTGTGATACTTGTTATGCTTCCATTACTTATATCTTATCTTCATTATCTTATTGTGTCTTTCATCAAGTCAATTATCAAAACACAAGAGACACGGAATTTTGGCTTTTCAAGCCAAGGCCAAAACCTCTCCCTCTTGGAGAGGAAAACCCGATAATCATTCTTCTTATACATCATCAATTGACGAGTACCAAGACCATGACAAAGACCTTTGACAACATTATGCCTCCAAGACCCTTATCACCATGCTCTTCTAGGCTTCTTATCTTGATCTTGCTTTTTTGCACCATGCTACACCAACACTAGGAAAACTCGGTTCCCAGCCTTAAACTGAGATTTCCTTTCCTTGATTTGACCTCTGCCTCTTGCTGTGATAGGCTATGTCCTCTATGAATGGATCTCCATTCACTATGATGATTGTCTTACTTGTTGCCTTCTTTACGCTGTAAATATATTATTGAGCTTAGGCAAGGGTATAAGATCAATGACAAAGGCTAGCACTTCCTCTTCTCCGTATTGATCTCAGTAACCTTCTACGCATATCATTCCAGACTTAGACAGCCTTCTCTATATCCTCTTACGCACTGCAGTTTCGGATCACTGTGACAGACCTTAACCAGAAGATTGCTCTCCCAAAACAGAGGTCCGAGAGGACCTTTCTTCCTTTCTTGAGCTGACCCTTCTTCTCGTTGTATTACCTTTCCTTTTATCACCAAAACAACAGACTTATATCCGCACTTCCATTTCAGAGTTGTCTAAAAACCTGTGTTCCAAATGAGGTCGCTGAGCTTCTATATATAGGGACAGTCTCCCTTCTTTTAGGCCAACTTGTTTATCTATATGTAGGCCGACGTGTGTTCTTGAGAGGAGCCGACTTCTTCCAACAACTTTTAAGCAACTTCAAGGAGCATATTTGACAAGGCCTTGGAGCATATATTTACATTAATAAATTATCTTTACAAGTGTAACACCTCTTCATATACATGACCAACTTATATATTTACGACAAGATGACAAACCCCTAAAGACATTAAAAAGAAGTCTTTGACCTATAATAGAAATTCCTTTCTCATGAAACCCATGAGGCAAGCATTACAAAATACATTTTATTAGCTTTGTCTTCTTCATTGCATAAATTCATAATTACAAGTCATTATGAAGACAAAACCTAGTTACACTTTTCAACATTTAACACCCTCACCGTACCCTGTTCTAGGGAAGGTATGGCTTACAGCCTACCTCTTCTTCCTCCTAGGGCTGTGGCCTTATGAAATAGGGTATGACCCATACAAAACCACTCACAAACAGTGCGAACCCTTTCCAAACAAACTCAGCCTGCAACCTGATCCAACTCGGCCCTCAAACAGTCCCAAGGAACCATACGTTGCTCCTTCTATCTTCATTGAGGTCTGCACCTAAGATCTACGGCCCAAACAAAAATTATCTTCCCTTGCTTGAACGAGCTCCTCTCCCTTGTGTTGCCACCAAAATGGATGCCTCTAACACAAGTGATCACCCTCCTTTTATAGACATAATGAGGGGCTTCTGAAAACGTCACAATGAGGTGTTGCCAACTGTCATGAGCCTAAAACCACTTTAGGTCGACCTACATACACATGCAAACCCATCATTTACCTTCAAAAATTCATAACTCCTCAAAGACAACTTGGAATCGAATGATTCTCGTTGCGTTGGAATCATATCGTCGATCACTATCATCCTCATCCATCACATGTCGTACCTCCATCACGGTTTTGGCCCAAATCACGATGGCTGCAAAACCCCCAAGCTTGGACCTCAAGCCCACAGGCCCATTTGTGGCGCTTTGACCTCCAACTCTCGATCACCAGGGCTTGGAGTACCTGCCAAGCTACACAAGAATCAACACTCCCTCTTAGCGAGGGAGGTACTTCCAAACCTAGGAAGCAATCATCATCTCCGGCGCAACACTAGCCCATCTGGCATCCATCACTGCAGCATACCCTGTGGATGAATCCAACAATCTTGGTAGTGCCTCTACCTCGTCACATCTGAACCTGAAGATCCCGAACCTCCATAGGGATGCTCCCTCTAAGCTTACATGATCTCCACTGGCTCAGTCTTGCAAGCACTCGTCCTCCTGGATCAAATACCAATCGTGCAAATCCCACCAATCTTGAATATGCAACACCACGATCCGATGAAGACTCTAGCCTGCCAATATCTAGTCCATCACATGAAGCCATCTCGATCAACCTAATCGCATCCAAGCCAAAGAAACCCTCGAGCTGTCCCAACCATCCATGGCACATCAATAGAAGTCCATGATCAGCAATATACCCTACAACAAACTAATTTTCACCAAGCTCACCACCAATCCACCAGAATTCCCAGCCCATCTCGCCATGTAACCTGTCAAGACCACATCTCCATGTCTTCAACTGCACCCTCTACTCCAAGATTCAGACACCGACAACACCCTCTGAGTTGCTTCATTAAGCACACTCTGATTCGCTATCCTCCAAAGTAGCTCAAATATGTTATGATACCATGTTGAATTTCCACGACCTTGGGTCTAAGTTAGAGTCTTAAATCTCTGACGCTACCAAACCAAGAATCTCAACCACTAAACTACTTTACACAACAGAAATATAAAGCAGAAATCACATATAGACAAATATACACAACCTTTTAATTTTTTCAACCCAACTTCATTATATTAACAACATATAATACAACAGTCTAGGGCTCCCGTACCAAGGATAATGGCCCTCATACATCCACTAGTACAAGACAAGATACTCTAACCATTTGGCTATAGCATGCTCTAACACCTCCTCTTGGTCGTCCCCTATACCTGCCCAATCCTTCGGCTCCCGATCTGTAGCTCTTGCCTCTATCAATGCTCCAAGTCCATCTGGCCACTGAATCTCAGCTATCCAATCTACTCTCTAGTTGTCCCTTCATCCATCGATGGCACAACACATCGAGACTCTTGTTGAGTTGTTCATAGCTCCACTTGTGAACAACTCTCAATCTTCCCACTGTTGCTCCTTAGCTACTCAAGGACTTCAGCCCACTATGGTCTTTCTGCACTACTCCGATGAAGACCAGCATAGGGCACGGAGGGTTGCCGCCAATCATTGCAAGATGTCCATCTCCCACAATGAACACGAGCTAAGAGGACTGCCCATCATCTGTTGCAGAAGTCCTTCGGCTCCCGATCTGCAGCTCTTGCCTCTATCAATGCTCCAAGTCCATCTGGCTATCCAATCTACTCTCTAGCTGTCCCTTCATCTATCAATGGCACAACACATCAAAACTCTTGTCGAGTTGTTCACAGCTCCACTTGTGAACAACTCTCAATCTGCCCACTGTTGCTCCTTAGCTACTCAGGGACTTCAGCCCACTATGGTCTTTCTACGTTGCTCCGATGAAGACCAGCATAGGGCACGGAGGGTTGCCACCAATCACTGCAAGATGTCCATCTCCCACAATGAACACGGGCTAGGAGGACTGCCCATCATTTGCTGCAGAAGTGCTTCTCAACACGCAAGTCTTGAGCTCCACAATCCTGCTCCTGGTTGATCAGACCCTTGAGCTCCAACAACTGCCAGGCTAGCAGTTACCTTTGTCCATCAAGGTGTTGCATTTAGGCTTCTACATGGACACTATCACGTTGTCCTTCGGCAGACCATAAGTGTCCAATCTCGTCCACACTTGGTCCTCTCTCACACTGCCCTCCAACAATTCACGAGAGACCAAGTTCATGTTGTAGCATCTGCTCCTAGTTAGCGTATCCCCACACTTGGGAGACCCTTACACATGGTTGCCCACAGACTTCACCAATCCGCCCTTTGCTTCTGCAATAGAGGAGCTATTGCACAAATCTGGGCACCAACAACTGCTGCAACATCTGCCCACTAACTAGGGCATCTGAGAGTCCATGTCAGCCCTATCTCTTGGATGCTACAGTCCTCCAATCTAACCGAACCAATACTGATCACAAACTGTAACCCAACACAAGTCAAAACTGGAGAAATAACACACCATTGTTCTATTATTCATGGGAAGTATTTTGATCACTGGTTAGGGCATCACGGTAACCTACAGCAGTCCAACCTCTTTGACCAAAATACAATTCAATTGACACAGCTTCCACTCCTCTACATGCTAGGTGACCTTGCTGTGTGAGGAGGCACCTACAGCTCCTTGTTAGGACTGTTTAAACCCTTAAAACATTACCTACAGGCCTGCGGCCTAGTCATCACAGGAGGTCTCTTTCTCGGCTTGTTTCAGGATGATTTTGCTGCGTCCCTTCCCAGAACAGTCTCTCATCAATGCAGCCCTCCAGCAATCTATAACAAGCTGCAAACATACCTTAGGTCCATTGTTCAACCTGCTGTGGCACTGTGATCTGGTTAGGGCATAACCCTGATCCACGTCAGCCCTTTAAACTTCCACACAGGCCTCTCTATACTTGTGGCATTGTCCTCCTATACTCCTGTTCCTGTTGTTGCTGCTCAGGGCTAATTACCAGCCCTTTAACACCCTCACGGTACCCTGTTCTAGGGAAGGTATGGCTAGCAGCCTGCATGTTCTTCCTCCTAGGGCTGTGGCCTTATAAAACAGAGTATAACCCATACAAAACCACTCACAAACAGTGCAGACCCTTTCCAAACAAACTCGGCCTGCAACCTGATCCAATTCGACCCTCAAACAGTCCCAAGGAACCATACGCTGCTCCTATCTTCGTTGAGGTCTGCACCTAGGATCTGCAGCCCAAACAGAAATTATCTTCCCTTTCTTGAACGAGCTCCTCTCCCTTGTGTTGCCACCAAAATGGATGCCTCTAACACAAGTGATCACCCTCCTTTTATAGACATAATGAGGTGCTTCTTAAAACATCACAATGAGGGACTGCCAACTATCATGAGCCTAAAACCACTTTAGGCCGACCTACATACACATGTGCAAACCCATCATTTACCTTCAAAAATTCATAACTCCTCAACGACAACTCGGAATCAGATGATTCTCGTTGCGTTGGAATCGTATCGCCGAGCACTATCACCCTCATCCATCACATGTCGTACCTCTATCACGGTTTTGAATCACAATGGGTGCAAAACCCCCAAGCTCGAATCTCAAGCCCAAAATCCCATTTGTGGCGCTTTGACCTCAAACCCTCGATCACCAGAGCTTGGAGTACCTCCCAAGCTACACAAAAATCAACATCCAAGACCCAAGACCATGACCAAAAACTTCCACAAAGATCCAAGTCAACCATCCTCCAAGTCTCCTCCAATCAAGTCAAAGTCAATGTTGGTCAACTTTCTGAAATCTGGTCAACTCCTGAAATTCCAGCCCCTAAAATTTTGGACATGTGAGCAGAACCAGGGCAGAAAAGCTTGTCTTCTCTCTCTCCTTTGACTTTGATTGTTTTCTTCTTGTTTGGCACATAAATCAATGTGATGATGTGAATGAATGAATGAATGAGCTTCCAAGAGGTCGAACTGTTGTATTTATAGCTGTCCAGGAGGGTCAAATAGCTGCCCCTAGGCTCGACTTGGTCTTGTGGTTGACATTTTGACTTTTTGACTCTAAATAAAATCTTTTTCTTTTCTTTTACAAAAAGTCCAAATGGAACTTGAATCAAATATATTTATTTTGACTCACAATAGTTTCCCATTTGACTCAATTGACCCTATAAGCATAAAGAACATGCTTTAATTAAAAATAAAATAATAATAATGAATATAATCAATGATAGAAGTTACATTTTATTACATTATGAAGACCAACGCTAGTTACATTTTTCAACAAATGGTCCCCTTCAATCTCGTATCCCTCTGAATAAAGTGCTCTCTTGTTTTAGTTTTAGAAATATACTACAGAGAATACTCTATAAAACTCTAATTTGAATATATGTATCCCCTTGCAATAGTTAGGAATAGTGCTATCTTTAAGCCAGAAATTTTGGAATGGCTATTTCTGGCTGTAATTCTCAAATTTTGTACTTTAGTTGCATCATCTTAACACAAATTTTACTAATATTAATCCACCAGTTTAAAAAAAATATATGCCACTAGCATATCCAAATAATTAATATTTTGCTATTAATCTTACAATGTTGGCAATAACTTGCATAAGTTGCATTGTTGACAACTCCATACTGGTCCAACTCATAATCACGCACTTTTAACTCCAGCTCAAAGGGTCTAGCCATACTGCATGTCCAGTGAAAACAAAATCATACTAAAATCTTAAGCAATTGATACAATCAAAAACAATCTTACAACTTCAAATGCAACAAAGTTAATCGCTAGTCAATCTATCATTGTAGACATTGCGACTAAGTTTACATAAATGCATTACATGTTTGCAATGTGCATGGTAATATTTAGTTTAATTTGATGTCTTAAGTCACAAATCATCTTGCCTAGATATTTCACAACAAGAGCTCATCAAATATTACTAGATACTACAGAGACAAAATTCATCAAATACTAGTAGAGATAATGGAAAAAAATATCAAACACTAGGAGATGTGACAAAAGATAACAACATATGTTGAACTAAGAGTAGACTTTCTAAGGGTTCCAACAAAATGTCATATATCCATCTAAGTGGGATTTTACTTAAAATGCTTGAAAAACATCTAAGCTAATCTTTAATGGAACGATCCTAAGACATCATATGCAAAACAAATAAATCCATTGCCTACAAATACAAGATCATGTTCCTGAAGCCAAAAAGTAATAAAGTTCTTTTTTATCATGCGAAGAGAATCCTTAGTTGTTTTTATGCTTTAAAAGTATATTACAAATGTGAAGTATCACATGTTATGGTATTCATGGTTTCACGGTTCACCCTAACGTGAGATGAAGAAATTAACATGTAGAAGCAAATATTCTCCAATATTCTAATGTTTCACATAGTACTAGGGATATAATATAGGTGAGTGAACTTCAAATTCATCACATACCAAGATGTTACTAATTCAAACTTCAACTAGTGTTTTATTTTATATGCATATGAAATGGTAGCTAAGAATATACCTTTCACAAAAATAGGGCACCGAGCCACATTAATCAATTCAAATATCAATGTTGAATGTCATGTGTCATATATCAATAAGATACTTTCTTAAATAACCATCCTTTCTAGTGGATAACCTAAGCATAATGCACTTATTTTGGAGTTTATTAATAGAGTTCTCTCTCAAAGCACCTTCAATGCAAGCTCTAAACGACCTATTCATGCTAAATTCGACCAAATTATTGTGATTTTTTATAGATGGAACAATTCCAATAAATGAAATAAGCTCTAACTCTTATCTTTGAAGTATTCACCACATGCCTAAATTAGTAATTCACCAAGGTCATCATGCATTTAACTTGTTTGCAACTTGACTCATTCCATCATGATCCTTAGATTCCAACTAAAGGATTTTAGGTTATGTTTTAACATCAATTATCACATACCTACATATCCATTGACTACATTTTCAAAAGGTTAGTCATCCTAGTACTACTCTTAGCAAAGTAAAATCAAATCTATATTGTAGTCTTGCTAGAAACATTTAGTTGATTCCCAAAAAGACATAACCATAGAATTTAATCACTATTGTGATTTTATGTAAAACAAGATAAGTAGTTTTTATCACTCATATTTATCCTCATGGAGAAGTCTGTTGGAAATGTTGTCATTGATGGCAAAGGAGGCAGCAGAGGCAGAGACAGGCAAAGGACAGCAGCAGAAGCAAAGGAGAAGACAGCAGGTAACATTTACAGGGAGCATAAGAAGAACAAAAGCAGAGGCAGCAAAGAGAGAAGCAAAGTAAAAAGATGAAATAGTCGAGCAGCAGAGAGCATGAGACATGAAGCAGAGGCAGTTGTAGAAGGGCCATCGAACTGAAAATCTGGCTAGGACAAGCAGTCTTGTAAGTGAATTCATGTGTCTATATAATGAGGAAATTGATTCTATACAAAGAAGAATCCTTTTAGAGAAGTTGTGTTAATAATTGGCATGGAGTCTATCGATTTGGCTACAGTTGAATTGATTTCGCAAGTGTTTATAAAAGGAACTAATTGGATTCACAAATTGAGTGAAACCGAGCTGGAATCACATTGAGTCTTATTGAACTAGATGCCTTTGTGCAAGGCATTGGCAGCAAATTGAATTTGGGGGTTCACTGTCTGAAGAAGGACCTTGGTTCTAGTTGAGGGTTCTGAATTATATATGCAAGCGTGGGTGAATTAGGCTCGTGAAGGAAACAGAGAAGTAACCAGTGGAATTGTAGAATTTGCGCATCAAAATCGTGGAGTTATATGAGCTTCGAAGGCACGGAAGTGATATGAAGGTCTGAAGAGGATCGATGAAGAATAAAGCTCGACTTGGATCGATTTCCATTCCATCGCAGTGAACCAGCATTATATACTCCATTTTTTAGGAGTCGAGCTCGGGATTGGCAATAGAGCAATGGCACGCAAAGTCTACAGAATCATCGAGGGCTTTCGACTTACAATTAAGGGTGGAGTTATGTTTAAAGCATGATGGATAAAGAAATTATATGCCACAGCATTAACATAGAGAAAGACAAGGTTGAAAGAAACGGAACCTGGAACCGTGAGTAAGAGGAATTGGAACCGTGAGGAACAGTGACAGCGGGTTTGCGAAACCAACCCCACCCATATCGCACTGCCTTTGTACGATAAGCGGTATTTCCAAATCGAAAGCGATCAACGCCATCGGCTAACACGTGGCCTTAAGCGGTTTGGAGAACCCGCTCTCATTGCGAGTTAAAGCCCGTGCATCTAACTCGTGTGATTGCCGTAGGATCGGAGGGTTGAAGCGCAAAAAGACAGCGACCGTTGGATGTGAGCGGAAGTTAACCACCGAGCCCCAGTTCATCGCTTAAGTTCGAAGGACTAAACTTCGTGCGATCTAACTACGCAACCACCGTTGATCTGCCAGAGGGGAACGCAATAAGACCACAGTCGTTGATTGAGGAGGCACTGTTATGTGAAGTCGGAATTATAGGTGTTATGTGTGAATTGTGGCGGACCCGATGTGTTTATGAACATGACTCATATATGTTTGAGGTCCGGCTTAAAAGGTATGCCATCGCATCAGAAAAGGGCGGAACATCGGAACATCCCATAGAAGGATGCGATTGCGATCAATCGCATTGAGACAATTACAAAGGATCCAATCACAATCGGAAGAATTCAGTTGCGATTAACAGTTGTGGGGCCCGAACCTTTCAAATGTTAGAGTTGGTGATTCGATTTATTTTGGATTGGATCGTAATATAAGACCCAAGGCTTATCTAAAGTCTTACAACATTTGATTGCAATACATGAATATAAAGCAGCCAATACATAATGCAATTTATTATAAAGGACAGAGGTCAATATGACTTGTGATGCGGGCTTTAGACAAAGGGTGAATATTTATTCGAAGACGCAATAAAGCGATAGCTCGACTTGGAGTTAAGCCGAAATATTGATGCATATCAATATGCATACATAGTGATATATTTAT
Organism: Pinus albicaulis; assembly: GCA_034641835.2. NCBI lineage: Eukaryota > Viridiplantae > Streptophyta > Pinopsida > Pinales > Pinaceae > Pinus > Pinus albicaulis. The sequence goes on from CM076579.1 coordinate 709,293,606, forward strand.
ATATAACAAAAGAGTGAGGGTAGTCCGGACATCAAGGAGCTTTAGCAAGGAAAATATTCTGCCCAGATATAAAATTATTTGGGTTACAACAATGATTTTAGCCTCTGATGGAGCAGCTTCGATATTGATTCAAATTGCCAGTGCAGAAATTAAAAAATATTGAAATTGCCTAGATCGAGAGTTGTATTGAGTACAAATTTGCTGTATCCATTTTATATGCACAAAGAGAGAGAAAGTATGGGGCTGACAAAGGTAAACAGAGATTGCAAGTTTGACAGGTATACACGCACAGGTACATAGAGTTGCAGTAAACAGAGGTATGCAGGACAGTTGCACAACAGCAACAGAAAAGACAAAACCAACAAAACAAGGGCTGAGCGAAGTTTATGTATTGAAACTGAAAATGTAAATATTTAATTGTTTTTATACTGTTTGTGATGCAAAGGCAAGTATCCTAAGGAAAAGAAAAATCCCGCTGCAACATGGAAACTTGTACATATTGCTATATTTTTAAAATGAGTTGGGCAAAGGAATGAGAAGACAGAAGCCAAAGAGTCATGGCTGTTCACTCCAAATTCCTTGTGGAATACAAACAGTCATGTGATGAACTCTATATATAATATCAACTTGATATGCATAGTAAGGTTAGAGAGAGTAAGGATAGAGAATGCAAAGTATAGAAGATTGAGGCAGAGAAGATAAGGAAGAGAAGAGCAGAAAGAGATGCTACAGAATAGCGCTGATATCTGAGGTAAATCAGCAAACATTTATTTTGATAAATTGAGGAAGTTGGAGCTTCCCTATCAAGTTGAAGCTTGATCGCTGTCAGTTGTAGCTGACTGAGGTTGGAGCCTCCTGTAGGTTGGTGCCTGCAGAAAATTGAAGGGAGTTGGAGCTTCCTTGCAAGTTGTAGCTTGCAGAATTGAGGTTGGAGCCTCCTGTGGGTTGGTGCCTACAGAAAATCAGTGGTGAGAGGGAGTTGGAGCTTGCCTTTGCATCACAACAATAATAAGATGTGGTTTTCTCCCTTTATGAGTTTCCACTTATATCTGGTGTCTCTGTGCATGTTCCCTGTGTGCTGAATGGTTACCAAATGCAGCAATGATTGCTATATGTAATAAGTTTGATATCATTAAATTTAATACTTATAAAATATTAAAAGCATTCTTATACTAAGGTTGGTTATAAAAGTAAGCTGTAAATAAGCTGATGAAAAATTTAAAAAGCTCATGTATGTGTTGAACTGATTCACCCCCCTCCCCCCCTCTCAGTGCAACTAAGAATTCAACAAAGTCACCATAAACTCCTTTAAAAACTTTGAGTGAGCAACTCAAGAACAATGTCCATGTCAATGTCACAAGGATCATGAGACAACCTTGCTGAACCACAAGTTTGTCACTGATCATCCAGGAAAATAAATTTTCAGGGTCAATCAGTTCAAACTCTAGGTTGGCCCCAAGTTTGGATCGCCTAGGAAATCATAAAACTCCTTGTAAACTGCAAATTTTTCATTTTTACTTTGTTTGAGGATTTATTCTCTCTACCAGAATCACTATAAGCGACAAACAAACCAAAAGGAGGACAAAGTAACATATCTATGGCCCCCATTGACACTTGTTGGTCATCCACCAATGCAATTGGGCATCTATGCCATCAAAACAGCAGGTTTCTTTTGAGGTTTTACTCAACAATTGATTGTTTTAGGCCTCTTACAGCTTCCTCTCCACCCTTGGAGATACCTCTACATGTTGTTTTTGTCCTTTATTCATTGTTCTTTGCTATTTAGTGTTTATAGAAACTTTCACAGGAAATTTTAAGGGGATTTTAGGGATTTTTTAAGTTGTTATTTATGTTTTTTCTGTTATTGCTTTTTTCAAGCATTTAAAGGTTGTATCCTTTCATTGGCAATCATGACCAGAGAATACATCAGCCTTGAAACTTGACCTGTAGGTTGTTACCTTTTTGTCTATCTCCAATTTCATAACAACGATTTGTTGAAAAGTGTAACTAGGATCGGTCTTCATATTGACTATGTAATTATGAATTTATGTAATTAAGAAGACAAAGATAATAAATTGTATTTTCTGTACTTGCTTCATGGGTTTCATGAGCAAGAATTTTATTATAGGTTAATAGACTTCTTCTTGATGTCTATTTAGGGTTTATCTTCTGTTTATAAGTGTAATTAGTGTCATGTATATGGAGAGCCTAGTCATCATTAAATACTCCAAAGACCTTGTCATAAACCTTGTGGAAGAATGGCTTGAAACAGACCTAACTCAACGCTGGAAATGATATGTTGAAGTTGGCCTATTTGCTGTGAGGAAGTCGGCCTACAACTTGGTGTAGGGTCGGCCTAAAGGCATGTCAAAGAACAGTATATATACCCTGGACCTGCGGTCTATTTGACTCAGAAAAATGCGGATTCCTCTGCGGTTTACAGTGGTCCACAGTGCGGGTTTAAAAGAAGAAACAGTTTGTACTTAAGGGAAGAAAAGGAAGCGGATATCTCTGTAATTTATGCAGTGAAGCAGTGCGGATTATCTGTGCAGAGGAAAAAGGTGCAGATTAAGTGTGGATTCACCACAGTAAAAAATGCAGACTGCTCTGTGGAATAAAGTGCGGATTTCAGAAGGTGAAAGAATGCGGATATAAGTGCAGATTGCTGTGATCAGGTACAGGGTTATACTGCAGATTTGTTTGAAACTTTGAGGTATCTCAGCATCCATTTTCGGATCCTATCTCAGGAAGAATATGCAGACATCACACAGAGGTTTTGCATACCGAGTAATGCAAAGAACCTGAATCACAAGCAATGTTAAAGGCAGCGGACAAAGACTATAAGTGCGGATATGTTTAAAGGACTTGCTAATTGTGCCAAGGTTAGTTTGCAGATCAGTTTCCATCTACCATACATGAAGTTGAGACAGTGACATAAAAGAAGAAAGCAATCTTAAAGGTTGGAAGCAGAAGAGAAGGATCAGTGTTGGAGGCAGTCAAAGAAGTAATGATAAGGTCTTGGAGGCTCTCATAGGTCAAGGGTCTAAGCCTTGGTCATGGTACTTGTCATTTGAAGATCTATAAGAAAAATTTCTCGTGGGTTTTTGTAAATTTTTGTAGATGTTCTATGCTAGGAGCAATTTCACTTTTCTTTCAGCAATCATACAAGTAGTTAAGCAAAATGCAGATAGAACATATAAGTAGATCTTACAGAAGACAAATCAGAAACAGGAAAAATGTGTGTGTTCGTTTCGGCGGTCAACAGGATGCTTCAACCAGCAAAGTCTCCTTGGTCAGCCAGCCCAGCATGTGTCACAACAGTCCTCCAATCAGAAAATGAGTCAACCCAAGTCAACTCTACAAAAGTCAACGCTGTCCTGAAAAAGTCAACGCATGGCAGCAAGCTAAAAGTCAACGCAGCAACAAAACGGTCAACCCTTTGACCTCGATTTTTGTGCCAAGTAGTACGGCCTTCAAAAATCGAACCTTCCACAAGTTTTCAGCTTGATTGGACCATGCGTTGACCAAAGTCAACGCTGGTCAAACTTTATGCGAAACCCTAGCAGCAGAAAATCGTACTTCAGCTCAGCCGTACGGTCTGTCCTCTTTCTCCTTCCCACGTGTGGCTGAAATTCGTCCTTCAGGTAGCTCGTACTATTTCAGATGAGAGAGGAAGATGTGAGTTGTGTTGTGATGAAATTCTCTCCAACTTTTCCTGTATTTATATCAATCAATGAGGGTGTGTGACACATCTGTTGGGCATGTGAGCCTACATTACAAAACTGGCCGACCTTGCACATATAATTTATTAAGAATAATAAATTCAAAATATAAGTTCTGCTCATCGGATTAAGACATATTTTATATGGATTTTACACCTCTCGGAAAGAGGAATCCAACAAAAATATTAGCCTCTTAATCTGAGCATCTTAATATGGAGTTTGGACCTAGTTGTCCAAATTTAACACTCCCTCTCAACTAGGGAGAACTCCATCTATTAGTGCAATCAACATCGTGCGTCATCCCGCCGAAACTTGCTTTGCTGGCTTCTTTATTTCAGAACAGAAGTGGGTCAGTCACAAAGACATCATCCCCCGACCGACATAGTCAGTCCAGAGGTCCCAGACCTCACAAATCTTGATCCCAGATCAAGTGGTTGGACCGTGCCATCCTAGATAGAGAGTACGGCAATCTCTGATGCGTCCATCAGCCTTTGCTAATAGTCTCTAGCTTTTCCCACCTCATTGGCCAAATGAGAGGTACTTCCCATGAGCCCTGAACTCAATGGGTAGGATGCATACGGGGCACAGATAAATGAGAGGCGAACCGGCTCAATAATCACAAGGGTGGGGCAGAAGCATTATGAGTGCTTATAGCTCCGAGAAGCTATCCCCAAAGCCCCCCAGAGCTCCCAGAGCTCATCGTCCAACAGGACCCACATCATAGGGTCGTTCCACGACACCAAGATTCTCACGGAAGGTTAGGAACTTGACCTTCCCAGGGGCTTAGTGAGAATATCCGCGACCTGCTCATCAGTTCCTATATGATCGAGCCTTACGGCGCCTCGCTGTACCATATCCCGGATAAAGTGGTACCTGATATCAATATGCTTGGATTGGTCGTGGAACACAGGATTCTCAGTCATACGAATCCCACTCTGATTATCTCAGAGTATCACAGTGGTATCTAGCACATGTCCAAACAGCTCACTAAAGAGCTTCCGCAACCAAACTGCTTCACAACAGGCCATACTAGCAGCAATGTATTCGGCCTCCGCGGTGCTCAAAGTCACCGACTTCTGCTTCCTGCTCATCCATGAGATCGAAGCAGAACCAAGATTGAAGCAGCATCCAGATGTGCTCTTACGATCCACCACACTGCCAGCCCAATCGGCATCAGTATATCCACGGAGTATCACACTCCCGGCAGTGTATCTCAGACCATGGTTTATCGTGCCCCGAAGATATCTCAAAAGATTCTTGGCACCAACCCAGTGAAAATGATGAGGCTCAACCATCTGTTGACTCAAAGTGTTCACTGCAAAACATATGTCCGGACGGGTGTTCACTAAGAACATCAAAGCTCCTATGAGTCGACGATACTCAGTAGGATTGGCCAAGATAGGCCCAGCAGCGCTGCCACTCAACTTCTTAAAGTTGAGTTCCATCGGTGTCGACACGGACTTACAGTCCACCATCCCAAATCTTTCCAGAAGCTTCACAATATATTTTCCTGGAGAAAGGAAAATCTCTCCAGGTCTCTGCCAGACCTCCAGCCTAGGCACCGTGTACCCTAGGTCTTTCATCTCGAACTCAAAGAAGAAGCTCCCTCTTACATTGATGAATGAGAGTGGTCATCACCACAAGAGTCGGCTCCACATACAGCACTAGAATGAGAGGCTTCTCTTTCACAACCTTGAAGTATAGGTTCGGATCAGCATTGCTTCGAGTGAAGCCCAGCTTCATCAAGTAACTATCCATCCTCTCGTACCAAGCTCTGGGTGCTTGCTTTAACCCATGGAGGGCTTTCTTCAACCTGCAGACATGAGTGTCTCGATCCTGAACTTCAAATCCCAGAGGTTGTTCCACATACACCTCTTCCTTTATTGCACCATGCAGAAAAGCGGTCTTGACATCCATCTGATGAAGACTCCATCCTTGCGTAGCAGCAAGGGCTATGATTGATCGAATGGTGGTATATCGTGCCACAGGTGCAAATATGTCATCATAGTCTATTCCTTCCTTTTGAGAGAAGCCACGGGCAACAAATCTTGCCTTGAAATTTTCAGCACTTCCATCAGATCCATGCTTGATCTTGTAGAGCCATTTCGCGGTGACAAATGATTTGTCCTTCGGTCTTGGAACCACATCCCAGACATCATTCTTCATTATGGACTCATATTCTTCGTGCATAGCATCCTTCCAGACTTGATGCTTTACGGCTTCCTCAAAAGATCCAAGTTCAGATTGTACAATAGTACTCATGGCAGCTAGATACCCTTGGTATCTACATGGCTTCTTGCTTTCTCGGAATGTCCCCCTTGGGGCAGCATGACCCTCAGCATCTTCGAGGGTGTCCCTGAGCCATGATGGTCTCTTTCCTAGTGAAGGGGGTGGATCAATAGGGTCCATTGGCCCTTCAATATCAGGCATAGTCTCATCCCGGGGTTCTTCCAGATTTCCAGGTCTTTCTTCATGATTTTCTTCAGATCTAGGAAGATCTACTACTTTCTTCAGGGAAGCATCTTCGTCAAAAGTGACATCATGGCTTATCTCTACTTCCCTTTGACCAGGTACATAGACTCTATATGCCTTAGAAGTCTCACCGTAGCCCACAAACATTCCTTTCTTCCCAGTAGCATCCAGCTTACTTCTCTTTTCTTTCGGCACATGAAAATAGACAGGACATCCAAAAATTCTAAAATGTGAGACATCAGGTTTCTTACCAGAGAAAACCTCTTTGGGAGTTTTGGAGTCCAGAGCGGAATGAGGGCATCGGTTTTGAATGTACACAACAGTATTTGCAGCTTCTCCCCACAGAAACTTCGGTAGACCCTGGTCACATAGCATGGCACGGGCAGCTTCCACAATAGTCCTATTCTTGCGTTCAACAACACCATTCTGCTCAGGAGTATATGCAGTAGTAGTCTCCCTCTTAATGCCAGCTTCTCTGCAAAAGTCTTTGAACTCATTTGACTCATATTCAGTGCCATTGTCGGTCCTCAAAATCTTGATCTTCTTTTCGGTCATATTTTCCACCAAGGCTTTGAAGGTACGGAACCACATGAAAGCCTCATCCTTCTTCTTCAAGAAGTATATCCAGGTTTTGCGAGAGAAGTCATCAATAAATGTCATGTAGTAAGAACATCCCCCCAGGGATGTCACGGGCAACATACCAGATAGATCAGAATGGACCAGTTGCAATATATCAGATGTCTTTGTGACACTTGAGGGGAAAGGTCCTCTTGTATGTTTTCCTTCAGCACAGCCCTTACATACACCTTCATGATTATTTCCAAAGTCAGGCATCCCTGTCACCACCTTCCTTGCTTCGGGAAGGGCCTTGTAATGAAGGTGTCCAAATCTTCGGTGCCATAGTTCGGTTTGTCGGATAGTATCACAAGTCATTGCTCCCAGCGGACTTCCTCCAACCCGGTAGAGTGTACCAACTCTAAAACCAATCGAGATAGCTTCCTTGAAGCTCTCCTTCCACATGAGCACCTTTCCATCAGAGAATGTTACATTGAACCCTTTGTCTTCCATGGCTGATACAGACACAAGGTTCTTCTTCAATTTGGGTACATAGAGTACATCTTGCAAACGGAGGACTTGTCCTTGGGACAAGTGGAGGGTCACAGTCCCGGTCCCTTTCACAGGATAAGTGGTATTATCCCCAAGGATAATTTCTAGATTAGTATCCCTTCCAACCATGTCAGAAAGTGCTTCCTTGAATCCGGTGATGTGTCTTGAGGCACCACTATCAATTAGCCAGACATCCATAGTGTCGGGCAGAGATGCAGCTGAGAGAGCAGATACCAGAATATACTCATTTCTTTTATCAACAACATTAGACTCCTCATACCTAGTATTTCTGGACCTCTTAGAAGGTTGATTGTTTCCTCCAAAGTGAGCCTTCCTCTTTCCTTTGGATTTGTCATTTCTTCGATTCCCATTCCTTCAGTTGTTATTGTTATCGTCACCATCGGGAGAATCCTTCTTGAAGGGGCATTCTCTAGCATAGTGTCCAGGCCTATGGCAGGTGAAACATTTACCCTTCTTCTCTTGAGTCTTTGTCCTTCCTTTGTCCTTAGAACCACCAGAGTTCTTCTTTCGGGAATGAGCACCATAGGCAACATTTCTTTCATTATCGAATTCCTTCATCCTTGTTTCTTCTTGCATACATCTAGACAGAAGCTCATCAAAGTTAGGAATGGTATTATTGTTGAGAATGGTAGTTGTGAATGCTTGCCATTCATATGGAAGTCCTCCAAGTGCGGTGAGAACCATCTCACGATCAGCTATTGTCTCCCCAATAGCTAGCAGATTGTTCCTGGTTTCGGTCAACTTCATAAAGAAAGTTTGAATAGACTCGTCTCGGCCCTTCTTCATATTCTTCAACCTGTTCTTGAGGAATAGCACTTGGTTCACATTGTTTACTTGGAACATAAGTATCAATTTGTCATACATCTCCTTGGATGTACGGATTCCCTGATCAGCAGCTTTGCTCTGATTTCACCCTTCTTATACTTGTTTCTAACAGCAGCAGAGGCATTGGATGGAGGTTCTAGAATCTTCCCTGTCACATGATCCAAGAGATCATGATCTTCCAATTTAAGGTCTAATATCATCTTCCAGGCATGGAAGTCATCACTTCCAGTCAGCTTGTCATTCTCCTTGAATTCAAGACTAGAGGAACCCATTTCTTCGGTGATGATTGCTAAAGATAGAGTTTGTCTTCACCTCAGCTCTGATACCATGTAAAGTTTTGTATATGTTCTATGCTAGGAGCAAATTTACTTTTCTCACAGCAATCATACAAATAGTTAAGCAAAATGCAGATAGAACATAAGAGTGGATTTTACAGAAGACAAATCAGAAACAGGAAAAATGTGTGTGTTCGTTTCGGCGGTCAACAGGATGCTTCAACCAGCAAAGTCTCCTTGGTCAGCCAGCCCAGCATGTGTCACAACAGCCCTCCAATCAGTAGATGAGTCAACCCAAGTCAACTCTACAAAAGTCAACGCTGTCCTGAAAAAGTCAACGCAGGGGCAGCAAGCTAAAAGTCAACGCAGCAGCAAAATGGTCAACCCTTTGACCTCGATTTTTGTGCCAGGTAGTACGGCCTTCAAAAATCGAACCTTCCACAAGTTTTCAGCTTGATTGGACCATGCGTTGACCAAAGTCAACGCTGGTCAAACTTTCTGCGAAACCCTAGCAACAGAAAATCGTACTTCAGCTCAGCCGTACAGTTTGTCCTCTTTCTCCTTCCCACGTGTGGCTGAAATTCGTCCTCCAGGTAGCTCGTACTATTTCAGATGAGAGAGGAAGATGTGAGTTGTGTTGTGATGAAATTCTCTCCAACTTTTCCTGTATTTATATCCATCAATGAGGGTGTGTGACACATCTGTTGGGCATGTGAGCCTACATTACAAAACTGGCCAACCTTGCACATATAATTTATAAATTCAAAATATAAGTTCTGCTCATCGGATTAAGACATATTTTATATGGATTTTACACCTCTCAGAAAGAGGAATCCAACAAAAATATTAGCCTCTTAATCTGAGCATCATAACATGGAGTTTGGACCTAGTTGTCCAAATTTAACAGTTTTCCTCTCCAAGAGGGAGAGGTTTTGCCCTGGCTCTAAGAGCCTAACTTTGTGTCTTTTGTATTTTGGTAATTGACTTGATGAAAGACTAAATAAGCTAAGGAAGAAAAGACATAAGTAACTCAAGTAAACTCACTAGTAATTATCAAGAAGAGAATTTGAATTAATCACCGGCCCTCTAAATTCTCAACACAATTAACCAAGGAAAACAACAGAAAGAAATGCTGCGGTAAACCATCCTTCCCATGAAACAACGGAAATAACATTAAGCAAACAATCATAATGCCAAGGGAGATGGACTTTGCTTGGAGTTACAGCAAAATGATTCTGGGATCAACTAAGCTTTAATTTGAATTTCTCCATACTCCTTGTATTGGCAACATTTTTAGAATCGAATTCCACTTTACCCATATTCCTGGCCATGACATTGGTTCTTGCTCATGTGTTGACCAAGATGTTAAACACTACGAAAAATTGGTCATTGACACCCTCAATAAGGTTAAGACCAAACAAGCAAGTAAAAAAATGTAGAAATTCCAAATCCCCACGGTGGCCAATCATCTTCTAATACCCCCATATTGCCTCCCTCTATTAAATCCACAAGGTCAGGCCCAAGTTTTGCATACATGCCTCAAAGTCAAAATCAAAGCCAAATACTGCCACCTCCTCCCATTCCTATAAATTTGGGCCATGGAGGTGGAAATATACACACTTTCTTTGCTCCCCACATACAATCCAATTCCCAAACTAGCCTGGATGGCACAAATTAGAAAAGGAATGTCCATATTCAAGCAACGAAGGCCATTGCCATTTTTTATACTATCAGCATTCCATTCAATTGTATTTGTGCTAGAAGGTTGAAGACTTTATAGGTAATCAATGATTGATGCAATCATTGTTGTAGGTCTAGGGTTCAAAGTCCCTACATCTAAGAGCCTTAGGACAAATTTGCTTTTAAAAACCATTGATGATGTCAACTTAATACTTGTTGAGTATCGTTCATCATGAGAAGAATTAGGCTGCATCATCATGGGTGATGGATGGACAAATACAATGAACAAAAACTTAATAAATTTAATCTTGACCAAAAAGGCACAATGTTTCTCAAATTAATGGATGCTCCAAACAAAGTTAAGAGTTCCCAACTGATATGTGAAATAATGGAGAAAGTTGTTAAGGAGGTGGGCGAACAACATATTGGACAAATTGTTACTGACAACATAGCTAATTATATTGTTGCAGATAGATTTTTCGAGCTTAAGCACTGCTCCATATTTTGGACCTCGTGTTTCACATTCCATAGATTTAATGCTTGAGGACATTGTCAAATTGTTTGGATGTGAGATGTTGTGCATAAGGTAAAATCCATAACCAAATGCTTAGCACCATGAGAACAAATAGTAAAGGCAAGGAACTTGTTCATCCTACAATGACCAAATTTGCAATGAACTTCATCTCCTTGCAATCCGTGCTTAACCAAAAGATAAATCTAAAGAGGATGTTCTTGAACCCCAGTACATGGAATCTAAACATAGTAGAACCCTCAAAAGCATTGAAATACTTTCTCTTGTGTTTATTCATGGTTTCTACAAAGATGATAAAGAGAATATTGTTGTGATAGAGTCACTTGTCAAAGTGCTCTTGAACCCCAATACATGGAATCTAAACATAGTAGAACCCTCAAAAGCATTGAAATACTTTCTCGTGTGTTTATTCATGGTTTCTACAAAGATGATAAAGAGAATATTGTTGTGAAAGAGTCACTTGTCAAAGTGCTCTTGAACCCCAGTACATGGAATCCAAAAATAGTAGAACCCTCAAAAGCATTGAAATACTTTCTCTTGTGTTTATTCATGGTTTCTACAAAGATGATAAAGAGAATATTGTTGTGATAGAGTCACTTGTCAAAGTGCTCGAGTACTTAAACTTTTTCAATGTTCAAAAGTCAAACTTCACTTCATATTCACATTTCTTGAAAATTCGCATGTTTGACAATTGATTTTGAACATTCAGGATGGTTGATGGCGACAAACACACTATCAATTACATATACGAGTGGATTTTTCATTTATAGGAATAGAAATTTTGACTGTGTTTTAAATTTTGTGGAACAATTTCAGGGATACTTATAACCTATTTGACATTATGGACTTCCTTTAAATTTTGAAATTTTATGAATATGTTCTACTTCATTTTGCAATTTAGAGACTTGTAGTAGTATTTGTACTATATTACATATGTTCAAAATTTGATCATGTTTTAGATTTTGTAAATTTACTTTAAGGATTACAAGTTTTGACATTTTGAACATATAGATCCTTTAAAATTTTGAAGTTGACAAATATGTTCCACTTCTTTATGCTCATTTCTTATTTCCTTTTGTGTATTGATACTCATTTCTTATTCTTTATGTTCTTTCATCTTATATTTCATCTAAATTATATATATATATATATATATATTAGAGAAATGTATATAGCCAAACCCCATCTGAACCTTATCAGAAAACTTGAACCCCGATCAAATTTAAAAGTTGTTGAACCCAAACCATGTGACTTAGTATTAGAACATGCTCTATGCTAGAAATTTGCTTGTAGACAATTTATGGAGGCAATTCCTAAATTATGAGCTAACCACATACATTCAAATTACACTTTTATGCACAAATCAACCCTATAAATCCTAGCACCTACCCTAGCTGTCTAGGAGAGAGAGAAAGAGATAAATTTTAATAAGTTTCTTGATTGATCAACACAATCTAGAGCAGCGCCTTATCCTACTATGGCTTAATGGAGTCTTTAGGGAAAAATTTAAGCCAGGTATATTGATGGAGTAAGGAGGGATGCCTATGGCATCCACTTTTCTTTTCTTTTCTTTTCTTTTTTTCGAGGAATAACTTGGCAGATCCACCCAAAGGGATCACATCCTGTCGACTTATTAACAGGGCCTAACCCCGAGGATGTCAAGGAAAATTGACCACATGACCTACCATTAGCAAGGTGCTTTAGCGACGAGAACTCAACCAATTGAGTTAACCCTCGAGGCTCAATGGCATCCATTTCTTAAAACCCTAGCTATTGCTCTTGTGAGGAGAGAAATTAAATATAGGTTCAACACATTAAGATTTTCCCTATAAGCCTTAGAGGGGGCAATTTTACATGCAATATTGAAGCAAAATTTCAGCAATAATGAAGCATTTAGTCATGGTACAATTGAAACCCTACTTAAAACATAAAGCATGAAAAATATCAATAATATGACAATAAAGGCAATTCTTTGAATCCCATAACAATGACTCCATGCAAAAATCACATCCACAAGAAACTCGCACCAAGAAATATCACATCTTGTCCACTGTAGCAAAAGAGATTAGTTTGCACTCTCTTAGAGAGGAAAAGAATTCAATGTATGATGATGAGAAAATGAAATGAGGGGAGGCTCTATTTATATGAGACCTATTCCACTCATTTTTTCCAATAATTCGACGAAGAAGGCCTATTGACAAGTTTAAGTGTTCCACAAGAAAAACGTTACAAGCCAACCTCATAGCTCAAAAACACAAAAAAGTGCCATAAATGCCCACATTTTTGGGATAAGATCCTCCTCAAGCATGATGTCATCCTCCAAATGAGTTCTAGATGCTACAAAAAGGTGTCATGTGGGCTAATGAGTGCTCCATACTCCAAGATGTATCTCCTAGATACTGTGCAATCCTCCAAACTGCCTCTCTACCAACACGTCATATCCATGGTGCCCAACGTCACCCTCAAAGGAGCAAGGGGGGTGATGTGGTACTCTCTAGCTAAAGCATTGGAGCTCCAAAGTGATGTGCAAACCCTCCCCTATCATCTCAAGGATGACCATCATCACTCCGTAATGTTCCCTATTGATCAATTGCCCACGGGAGGACGAAATAGCCTATACAACCTCATAGGCTATAGTCTTTGATAAAGGGGGACACCCATTATCCAATGTTGTGGGCAACATTGGGTAAATTTTGGGGTAATTGGGGAGTGGGCTACACTTGCAACCACTCATGTTAGATTAAGAAAGAGAAACCCCGTGAGGAATCCATAAATAAGAGAGAGATAAGATAATTTTCTCATCATTGAATTGGATTGTAATATCTTTGTTTTCTTTAAGCTTGGGGCCCTAAGGGTTTTAAGACCCCTTCTTTATCTTGATTGGTTTCAAAGGTGATGATCCCAACCAAGCCAGTCCTTTCCTTTCTCCCATTGTTTGACAAATTCTTTGATATACCTCATCTATTTTTTAGCATTCAAGGAGGAGGATATGTAGACTGTTTTGATTTCTGTGATTTTTGTGGCCTAATTAGGGCGGCGAAGCCATTGAAGAGGACGACGAGTTAGTTCTAGGCATTTTTTTAGGACAGCAGCCCCCTTTTCAGCGTTGTTGCATAGTTGAAGGTGACTTAGGTTTACGAATGGTTCCTCGAAGAGGACTTCTCAGACAACAATAATTTTAAAACAAATTTTGGTGACAGAAACCTCTGGGGTAGAAATTCAGGCAATGGTTTTTCTTGCCAGGGATTTCCTGTGGCAGTCCCAACCAATTAGGGCAGCAACGGCCCATCCAAGATAGGTAGTGAAACCCTAACCTATCAGCAAAAGCACTCCTATAACAACAATCTTAATCAAAGTGCATCTCTGTATAATTTTGTTGGGCAAGCATAACCCTTTGAGGAGGCAGCTCCCTCGGATCTGAAGCAGCGAAGTAATAGTGGTATAACAGAGTGTTCTAAGAAGTGAATTATGATACTCCTTAGGTATTGTAGTGGTTGCAGAATATCAGTGGCTGCACAGGAACTGAAGACATTCTTGAATTGGCAATAGAAGACGATTGGACAAGCAACAAGCTCACTTAGAAGCCCACAAATTCAAAGTCATTTTCCAAGTCAAAACTAGAGTAGGGCAGCAGGGACTATCTGGTACAAAAGTTTTAGATAGGAGTAGTTAATTGGACTTGTGAATTACTTTATTATGAAGTACCTATGTGCATTCCATGTTACCTAATAGTTTAGGAGTCATATAACAAAATTGGATAGTACTAGTGGAAATTGTTATTGGAGTATTACAATTGGAATATTTGTGAAAATTCGTAATCCTGAATCCCTACTGCAACAATCTGATATTACTTCTACTTGTTAATTTCATGCAAGTTATTTACTGTGTTAAACTGTAAATATCGAAGTAAATACAACTACAGCCTTCACTAATTAAATTATATACGGAAAGAAGAACTGAGCAAGAAGAAATAAACACACACAATTGACACCGTTATTTTTGGACAAATTTCCCCGGAAAAACCCAATGCGGGAAAACCAGTGCAGCAGCTGAGGATTTGTATATTATGCAGTATTTTTGAATACAATCTTGGATGCCTTACTGGCTATCCAATACAGAGAAAATAAATGGCGAGAAAGTTAGTGAGATATCCTCACACTAGTACGGGAAGATCTAGTACTGATCAAACTGAAGATGAGACCTCTACGCAACTCTGCATCACTGCTGTTGGGACTGCGTCACACCTCCAATCTGACCTTCTGCTGGCTGGAAACTCGATCAACTGACCTCCCGATCTCACACCTCGGCTTTCGGTACTGTATCTTAGCTGCTCCTTAGCAAAACTTTGATCTCCCTCTTAAGCACTCTGTTGCCTCTGCGCTATCCAGCGTGGCTCTGTGTTGCCTCTTCTGCACCTCTCTTTGCCTCCTTTGTGTTGTATCCCTGGCTCAGGAAATATCCAACCAAAAAACTATCTTTGCACCTCACTACAAGAAATCTCCTCGATGATCTCTCCAACAACTGTTGCGCTACTCACTTGAGAAATCGATCTCTTGATCTCACTCGACGTGTTTTCCAAATGCCCATCAAAGTCCTTCTTATAATCTTCTTGTTGACAAATCAACGGCCCAGATTAGATTCTAATCAATGGCTCAGATCATATTGACTTGATCTCCGTCTTTTTTTTTGGAGTTTCACACCAACTTAATTAATTCACTTTAATTATTTTAATTTCCTAAGTTTAGACTTAGGCATCCATTAAAAATAATTAATTATTTTAATAAAACCTCCTCCGAGTGGAATTTCACAAAACGATTTCTGGGTATTATGGAATACATGTGTCCTAGCCTCCCTGCAAATTTTGAAGCTTAGAGCACATCTTATTCTACCAGAAATCAACACTCCCTCTTAGCGAGGAATGTGCTCTAGTAATGCAACCTGTTGAAGCATCACCCTAACTTTGTAACATCTCCCTCTGCGCTGTTGATGTTTGACATCACTTCCCACCAACTACTGCGCAAATGTAGCATCTGTGTTGTTGTTGACTATGCTTGTTGCTGCCAACTACATCTGCACTGCAACTTTGTTGATATTGCAATAGAAAAACATTCAAAATATTGAACCAAGGGTGTTCAGCATGATGCATTTGTTGTTGGAGATCTAACTGTTGCTAGCCTCTGTGCTGACCTTCTGAAGCCTCTACGTTGTTGTTGACTCTGCACTGCTGCCAACTCTGCTCTGTGTTGCTCAGTCTCTGGCGCCCCTAGCCACTGCACTGTCACTCTGGCACTCATCTGCACCAACTAACACTGGTCCATCCTGCTACTTCTAATATGGGCTCTCGCAGCAAGGTATTGATCCAAGAGGTGGACTCCTCATGGATCCTGCCCATCTACAGCTCTTTTGAACTACAGTACCAAATCACCCCAACTCTCCCCTGGATGTATCTAGGCAATCATCGCAAACTCCTCCTCCTCGATCCTTGTGGTTGCAGCCTGCGGATCATGTTTCTCATCCTTGTCCTTCTTCTTGAGAGGACACTGCGTAGCATAGTGACCAAGCTCACCACACCAGAAACATTTGATCTTTGAGACGTCCTTCTCCGCCTCCGCTGCTCCTACTGCCCCTTTGATGCAAGGGTTGCATTCTCCTCCTCCTCCTTGTGGTTCGTCTCACTGCTGCTGCTGCCATCAAGCTTGCACTTGACTAAGTCTCGCCTCATCTCTTCCTAAAAACATTAAGGAGATGAGCTTTCTCATCAGTAAGTGGTTTTTGTCATAAATTCTTAGCGCACCAGTAGCTGAAGTGTTGATAACACCCAGTTTTTTAGCATGGAAATGATGGAACTTAGCATGTAGATATTGCTCTGTATGAGTTTTCTTTCAAAATACCTGGTGGGAGAAAGAACAATCAACCTTCTTGGAAATAAGGACGTCAAGGAAAGGCAAGTTGCCATCGACTTCACATTCCATAGTAAACTTTATGGAGCTAGACTGATTGTTAAGGTGTTGGAAAAAGAGATCCAACTTTCTACAACCATTAGGCCAAGACGCAGGTGTCATCCACAAATCTCTTCCATAGTTTTGGTTTGAATTGAGTTGAGGACAAAGCCTTAGATTCAAAGTCCTCCATAAACAGATTGGCTACTATAGGGGACGAGGGGGAACCCATGGCAGCACCACGTGTTTGTTCATCGAATTCCCTTTCAAAGTTGAAGAAAGTAGAAGACAAATTTCAACCAATTCAGTGGTATCTAGATCCTCTTAATGTATGGCAAGAAATGACATTGGCTCATTGCAAATTGGAGTGTGATGATGTTGCTCAAAAGCTAGATGTATCTCTGCATGTTTAAACAAATGGGAAAAAGGAGTTTGTGTGCTTATTCAAGGTTTAAATTTAGTTGGAACAGAGTCTACATGATTGAATACATGGAATCGTATGAATTTTATTGGAAAGTTGCATAAGGGCAGGATATTACTTTGAATCTGTGAACAAGGCCTGGAAGATGTCGAGTTATTATGATATATCATTAAAAGTTAATTCACCTTGTTTACCTTCTTTGAAAATCCTGCTAAATCTAAAGATGTCAAGCCTTGAAGACTAAAAGTTTCTCTCTTGATAAAGTCATATTAAGTGGTTGCATGAATGTTTGAGTATAATACTAAGACCTAGATGATGAAGTTTGTTGCAAGTTCTTACGGAGCTGATGTTGTTGTCGTTGCAATGATTTTATTAAAGAAGGGTTTCTTGATTTGATTAAATCAAGGTCCATCTAGGGTTTGTAAACCCTAGTTGGCAACATGACTTGGATAAGAAAGCCCTAAGGTTTATGGACAAAACTCTAGGATTGATTGCTTCTGCTGAAAGAAGATGTTGAAAAGTGTAACTAGGATCGGTCTTCATATTGACTATGTAATTATGTATTTATGTAAAGAAGAAGACAAAGATAATAAAATGTATTTTTGTTGTACTTGCTTCATGGGTTTCATGAGAAAGATTTTATTATAGGTCAATAGACTTCTTCTTGATGTTTATTAGGGTTTGTCTTCTGTTTATAAATGTAATTAAGAATCGTGATTATGAAGTGTCTAGTCCAAAGAATATGCTCCAAGACCTTGTGGAAGAATGCCTTATGACAGCCCTCATAACAGCCCTCACTCAAGGCTGGAAGATAAGCTCCATATGTTGTGATCTAGTCGGCCTATTATACAATGTTAAAGTCGGCTTATGTGTTAGCTGGATGGTCGGCCTAATAGCAGAGGAGGAGCCTCTATATATACCCCCATCTGCAGCTCATTTGTGCGAAGAAGAACGGACAGCTCATAAGTAAGGAAAGATGCGGATCTCTCTGTGGTATCACAGTGATTTGAATGCGGACTCAAGATCAAAAGTAAGTGTGGGTATAATGCTGAAATAGATGCAACATATATCTATGATTAAGTGCGGTCTAAAAGATAGAAAGAAATGCGGATTGCTCTAAGATAAAAGTTTGTAGTTACATCTGTGATGCATTGCGGATTTTAGGAAGGATTAAAGTGCGGATATTCCACAGCATGACAAAGCCTAATATAAGTGCGAGTTAAGGCAATGATCAGTATGGTGCGGATCTGCTATGGAGCATCCTGAAGCAGAGTATGCGGATCAAAATGAAGGAGCTGTAGTCAAATGGAGTGCGGTCAAACCTCATGGAAAAAGGAGGAAGGTAAACCTATAATTTACCTTCCTACTCACAGTTCATAAAAGAAAGGTCAGTGCAGGTTGGTGAAGAAAAGAAGGATCAGCGTTGAAAGAAGACTTAGAAGCAGTGTCAAGGTCTTGGAGACATTCATAGGTCAAGGGTCTAAGTCTTGGTCATGGTACTTGTCATTTGAAGATCTATAAGAAGAATTTCACGTGGGTTTTCCTCTCCAAGAGGGAGAGGTTTTTCCCTGGCTCGAAGAGCCTAACTTTGTGTCTTTTGTATTTTGGTAATTGACTTGATGAAAGACTAAATAAGCTAAAGAGGAGAAGACCTAAATAACTCAACTAAGCTCACAAGTAATTATCAAGAAGAGAATTTGAATTAATCACCAGCCCTCTAAATTCTCAACAGAAGAAACCCTAGCTCCTGCAAAGGAAGAATGACATCATAATGATGATGTGGACAAGGTTGATTTGTAATTTGGATGCAAGAACACTAAAGATCAAGAGGGAGTCGACATGTTCTAAAAAGATAAGTATCTGATATTCTCTCTTATTTTAATTATTACTATTGTCGTTATTCTTCTTTTCCTTGTGTATCTTGCGTGGTTGTGTTTGTTCTTACTAGGCCTCCTAATGAGGATTGTAGGTACATGATGAACCATGCCAAGGCTGTTACAATAAATGAAAAGATTGGACGAACAAAGCTTGTGACAAGAAGACTCGTATTGTATGACATGAGCCTTGGACTCAAAGGGAGCAAACAAATCAGCTAGATTAAAGCTTGTTTGGTCTATAATATGGAGCTCATGAAAATGTACCATCCAAATTAATGAGAAACTCCCAGTGCACATCCAACCTGTTTTGAATAATGCCATACATGTTATTTGTCATAGTACATTTAGAGTTGGCAGTGAACATTCAAGAACGTAGACAAGAAAGATTAGATTGGGAGACAAGAAAAATCCATCCAACCTATCCATACAGTCCAAGAACAACATTGCAAACTCAGTAAATCATACTGAACAAAGATGAATGTTAAAGGAAATTGATGAGAGGATATACCAGAGACAAAATAAAATCAAACACAAGAGTATGCTTTTATAGGAAGAAAGGCACTTGTTGTGGGATATGAAAGAGTCGTTTGGACACATTGATAAAATTCAAGAACATAGTAAATCTTTGGATCAAGGGTTGGATTCCCTGAAAAAATAGATCTTTCAAACATAAAGGAATGTGCAGGTCATTAAGGAAGAATTTGGTACATTGAATTTTGGCTCAAGGCAATTGCAAGATCAATGGAATGATCATATGAACCTAGAGATAGTAGGAACCCCTCAAGAAGGGTCTATTGATAGGCAACAGCAAAAACTACATGTCTGGGTGGAAAGAAAGGGGCTAAAGTTTGAAGGAAAGATTCATCTGAGCGAAGATGTTAAAGTTGACAAGGATGAAATGACTTTCAATCAAATATGCATATGCAAAGATCCAGAGGAAATGTACTACAAAAAACCTAAATGTATTGAGAAGCACAAGGAAAAACATGGTTATGGAGGTTTTAACATCGATATCACCCCAAACTTTGTTGATCACTTGACCAACTCAAGGCATTCATGGGCAATTTTTGCAGTGGCAAATTTTCGCGATAATGACAAGGATGGACAAATGCTAGGGGTTGTTGCGTCACTTGTTTTGAATAGAGGCAAGTGGTTTGAAAGTAACCAGAAGGAAGGATACAAGACAAGTGAGCAGTCTTCATTCTTGAAAGTAGGGGGACAATTTTTGTAGCAACCGAACATGCAATTGCTTGAGGACAAGCAATATCGAAAAGGGGGTACTATAATGCTCCCTATTGATTAGATTCCCATGGGAGGACGAAATAGCCTATCCAACCCCGTAGGCTATAGTCTTTAAAAAAGAGGGAGACCCATTATCTAATGTTGTAGGGCAACATTGGGTAAATTTTGGGGTAGCTGAGGCAAAAAGCCCAAATTGGGGGCTACACTTGTAACCCCTCACATTAGATTAAGAAAGAGATAAGATCATTTTCTCATCACTTAATTGGATTGGATTATCTCTATTTTCTTTGACCTTGAGGCTTTGAGGGTTTTAAGACCCCTTCTGTATCTTGATTGGATTTAGTGGTGATGATCCCACCCTAGCCAGTCCTTTCCTTTCTCTCATTATTTGACAAATTGCTCTGAGATACTTCATCTGGTTATTGGCATTCAAGGAAGAGGTTTTGTTGACTATTTTGGTTTTTGTGATTTATGTGGCCTAATTAGGGTTATGATGTTGAAATATGTAACTAGGTTCGCTCTTTATAATGAAATATGTAGTCATGGTTTTATGTATTTATTTTAAAGAGAAAAATAAATTTATTGTTGTCATTCTTGAGGCATGGGTTTCATACTCAAGGAAAATTTATTTTTAGGTCAAGCACCCATTGAGTGCTTTTATGGCTTGTCTTTGAGTCAACAAGTCATAAGAGACGTTGTCATGTATGAAAGACCCTTTTGGGCATCTTACATATTGTAAAAAATATATATTTGAGTCAAATTAGAGTCAAAGACCCTCCAAGGCCTTGTCATGGTGCCTCAAGCAAGTTGGCCTACATGAAAGATCAAGTTGACCTCAAGGAAGCAATTCATACCCCTAGAAACCCTATACATAAGAAGGAACTCGACCTCATTTGGACACACAACAAGCAAGTTCGATCTCCTCAAGGAAGAAGCTGGAAAAGGACAAAAAAGAAGAGGAAAAACAAGATCGGAGTTTTTGGGTTTCTCTCTCTCTTTCTTGTGTTAGGGTTTCTAAAGTTGTGGGGCAAGTCGAAGTGTTGGAAAGTTGTTGGGAAAGTCGAAGTGTTGGATATTTGTTGGGGTCGAAATTGCAAAAGAAACTGTTGAGTCGAAGTTGCAGAAGAAACTATTGGGTCGAAGTTGCAGAACAAATTCCTGGGTTGAAATTGCAAAAGAATATGTTGGGTCAAGTTGCAGAAGAAACTGTTGGGGTCAAAGTTGCTGAAGAAGTTGTTGGAGTCAAAATTGTGGGAAAGAAAGCTCATCAAGGAGAAAGGTTGACTTGGACTTGGAGGGGTCTTTGTCAAGGGTCTTAGGTCTTGGAATTCGTCATTTGAAAATTCTATAAGAAAAGAAGAATTCTTGTGGGTTTTCCTCTCAAGCGGAGAGGTTTTGACACTGGTTGATCGCCTACATCTTTTGTCCTCTTGTCTCATTGTTCTTTATGATTTGGTAGTTGTTTGATGATAGGAACACTAAATATAATCAAGAGAAAGAAGAAGTTAATTAAGTTAATAAAAATACATCACAAGCAGTTATCAAAGTAAGAGAAATCACCCAATCTAGCTGCCCTAGATTTCTCAACATGGTATGAGAGCTAAGGTGACAAGACAAGAAAAGACAACTCGAAGAATAACCATCAAAAGGAGTATCAAGAAAGGTCAAGACATCAAAGAGGACATTGAATCATCAGGAAGGGATACATAAGGGTCGAACAATCTAAGGAGCATCAAGAAGGACTATTCATTTCAAGGATCACACCATCTAGAAGCAACAACAACAACAAGACCTCAAGGACCCCACCTCCTCTCAAAGAAAGAAGGTATAGACATTGAAGCATCTTGAAGTCTCTACATCAAAGAAGAAGCATCAACAAAATCAAGGTGTTCTCCCTCTATTTTAGAAATAATCTCATCGCAAGCATATTTGAAGTAGGACATCTCCAGAAGAGGCATTGTCATCTTCAAGCAAGCAAACATCATCATCAAAATCAAGAAGGCATCAAGTTGAAGATAACATCATCAAAGGAACATTTTCACCTAACAAGTATCCTTATATCTATAACTGAATCTACTATCAAAATGACTTCATTTTGCAAGGAGAGCAATAAGTTGGTTGGGTCATCAAATTTCCTTGCATGGAAGACAAGGACAGATTTGATCCTCATAGAAAATGAAGTCACTGGACATATTAAGGGCTTAATTGTCAAGCCACCAAAAGAAGAAGTTGAAGCTCTAGCAAAGTATATGAAGAGGGAAATAAGAGCTCAAAGAATCCTTATGGAATCAATCAAGGATTCCCTCATCCCTTATGTGGCAAAATTAGAGAAATCAAAAGACGTCTATAACAAGGTGGTAGAATTATTCTTCGTAAGCACTACAGGAGAAGTAATATCTTTGAGAACCGAGCTATATAAAATGAAGGCATCAAAGGAAGAAGGGATAGCCTCATATCTTATGAGGGTGCCAGAAATACGAGACCAACTGCAAGAACTGGGGGAAATAATGTCTAATAAAGAAATGACCATTGTGGTGCTCAATGCACTACCTAATGAATGGGGCAACTTTGTATCAAGCATCTATGGAAAGAAGGAAGCCACCCCATTCAGTGAACTCTGGTCATTGTGTAATATTGAAGAAATGAGGTTGAAGGAAAAAAGCGATGTAGGACCAAGCGAACAAGTTCAAGAATTTGTTGCCATGGCTAGGAGAAAAGGAAAGTTTGGGATTTTTGGTCCTCAGAAAAGAAAAAGAGCGATATGTCAAAGATCCAATGCTATGGTTGTCAGAAATATGGGCATTTCAAGAGAGATTGTCCGAAACTCAAGAAGGACAACAAGAAAAGGAAAGAAAGGAATGAAGCCTATATCACCGGAGAAGTGGAAGAACCTGAGAAGAAGAAATCAAAGGAGGAGGAAGTGAAAGATCTCTATTATGACTGAGATGATCTCCTTCACTTTGTTCTTTTCGGTTATTATGAAAGATAGCTATCATGGTAGAAACAATTGTAAGTATGAGAGGATGCATCATATTAGGAGATGGCATCATACAATTGAAGCAAGAGCTCATGACATCATTATAGAAGCTTGAAAGGATAGTTGAATTAGAAGTCTATATGGATGTAACAGTCGTCAGAGAGAGGAAGTAGCTCTTGGTAACCTCATTAAAAGCATGTGTAGCATACATGGTTGGCAGAAATTCATCTAGCATATAAAAAGAAATCACCATACATCATCATCATTAGAAAGGAGTATTTGCAAAATGAGGATAAATAAGATCCTTCGTTGGAATATTCATTAGAAGGTTCACCTCTCCTGGAAGAAGCAAGTGTCTCACTGAGAATTCCACCTTGTATGGGATTCATTGTTTAGA
The DNA here is from genome assembly GCA_034641835.2 of Pinus albicaulis. Classification (NCBI taxonomy): domain Eukaryota; kingdom Viridiplantae; phylum Streptophyta; class Pinopsida; order Pinales; family Pinaceae; genus Pinus; species Pinus albicaulis. The sequence continues at coordinate 709,317,093 of CM076579.1, forward strand.
AGGATGACGGTATGGTCACAAAGGAATGCAGCATGAAGAACTTTCAAGCAAGGAAAGAAAATTGTCGAAGGAAGTCTAGATGATCAAAAGAAGAAAAGAGGTATGTATATGTTTGATAGATTGAGTCATGTCATCTTATAGTTGCAGATAGCATGGGTAAATGCTCTACCTCATTAGCATGATTGAAGAAAAGGGATCTCTTCCTTTGTAAGGATGCATGAAGGCATGGTTCACATATTGACAAGATAAAATCAACATAATATGTCCTCATATGGAATATGAGGTGGTTGAAAAAAGATAAAGGAACTATAGGTGGAAGTTCCTAGGCAGCAATATGAGAAGAAAGAAAGAAGAGATCGTGAAAGATGCAACTATAGTCACGTAAGAAAAGGAAATCAGCATCCGATGACTAGAAGAATTGGTTATGACATCTCCATAGAGAAGGTACGAAGACTCCGATAAGGCCAGTAAAGAAAGGAAACCCTTGACATTGAAAGTCTTGGAGATGTGTTTATGAATGTGCAAGATGTTGATGTTGCAAGCAAGAAGATGTCATGATGAAAGGCCATCACAAAAGGTAACTTTGATTTGATGTTCATTTTTTATTTTTTAACAACATCTAGATGGGTTGATACAGCGCTACCGAAAGAGAGTTATAGATGTCACCTACAACTAGCACCCATGTGGTTGGATGGAAGATCCTGGAGGAAACATGACTTGGTAGAGGTAGTTAAATGAAGAAAACCCAAAACCCAAATGTGGACTAGAAGATCACTTTCAGATGAAAAGAAGGATCACATGACTATTGGTTCAATCCTATGGTTCGTTGAAGGAAAGAAATAAATGGTCGATGCCCTACGAAGAAGAACTAGAAGATGAAGGCTCCATAATGAAGAAGATAAAGTTCATGACATCGAAAGGAGGAGCTCTATTAGCAATTGATAGTACCATGGTCTCCACCGAAGAGTTGTTGTAGAACAAGTCCCTAGTTAAGAGGGAGCTTGGGTATATTCCTTTTATAGGAATGAGTTCGTCCTCCCTGGTTAAGAGAAAGTAACAGATATGGTTCTCTACTTCATGTGTCATGCACCAGACCAGGAATAATAGCCGTAAGTCTTAGTGAAGGCCATGAGGAGAGATAGACACATCATTCTTGTCTTCATATTGTGAAGAAAGAATGGAGGATTGGGTAAGCATCTGAGACTAATTCCGATACTCTTTGAGGATGAGGTAGGGCATCCAAGACAAGAGTAGTCAAAGAGGAAATTCCTTGAGGATGTGTTATTCCAAGATAGGAATTGTCCTAAAAGGACATACCCTGTGAACACCTAGGTGGGGTATGTGCCTTGAGAGACAATGATGATGGTGTATGTCAGCCATTGGTCTTGTCAGCATTGTGCTTTGATCTTGTGGGGAGATAGGCTATTAGTCAAGGCCTTGCTATGTGACAATGTTGGTTGGTATGATAAGATACTCTGTTATAAGCTGATAAGATAGCTTATGAGATGGCTTACCAATCTGACTCTTCTTATGAGAATTCTTCAGTTTGATAATGTCTAAGTACCTTGTATGGATAATGAATACCTCCCTAGTTAAGATGGAGTGTTGAAATATGTAACTAGGTTCGATCTTCATAATGACATATATAATCATGATTTTTTGTATTTATTGTAAAAAAGAAGAAAAACTTGTTATTGTCATTCTTAAGGCATGGGTTCATACTCAAAAGAAATTTATTTTTAGGTCAAGCACCCATTGAGTGCTTCTAGGGCTTGTCTTTGAGTCAACAAGTCATAAGAGTCATTGGCATGTATGAAAGACCCTTTTGGGCATGTTACATATTGTAAAAAAAAATTGTTTGAGTCAAATTAGAGTCAAAGACCTTCCAAGACCTTTTCATGGTGCCTCAAGCAAGTCGGCCTCAAGGAAGCAATTCATACACCTAGAAAGCCTATAAATAAGAAGGAACTTGACCTCATTTGGACACACAACAAGCAAGTTCGATCTCCTCAAGGAAGAAGCTGGAAAAGGATGAAAAAGAAGAAGAAAATCAAGATCGAAGTTTTTGGGTTCTCTCTCTCTTTCTTGTGTTAGGGTTTCTAAAGTTGTTGGGCAAGTCAAAGTGTTGGAAAGTTGTTGGGCAAGTTGAAGTGTTGGATAATTGTTGGGGTCGAAATTGCATAAGAAACTGTTCGGTCGAAATTGCAAAAGAAACTGTTGGGTCGAAATTGCAGAAGAAATTGCAGGGTCAAAGTTGCATAAGAAACTATTGGGGTCGAAGTTGCTAAAGAAGTTACTGGAATCGAAATTGTTGGAAAGAAAGCTCATCAAGGAGAAAGGTTGACATGGTCTTGGAGGGGTCTTTGTCAAGGGTCTTAGGTCTTGGAATTCATCATTTGAAGATTCTATAAGACGAGACAAATTCTTGTGGGTTTTCCTCTCAAGAGGAGAGGTTTTGGCCCTGGATGATAAGAACACTAAATATAATCAAGAGAAAGAAGAATTTAATTAAGTTAAGTAAAAATACATCACAAGCAATTATCAAAGTAAGAGAAATCACCTAATCTAGTTGCCCTAGATTTCTCAACATGTGAAGCCATTGAAGAGGGAAGCAAATTAGTTCTACGCATTTGTTTAGGACAGCAGCCCCATTTTAGCCTCATTGCATAGTTGAGTGTGACTTAAGGTTGCAAATGGTTTCCTGAAGAGGACTCTAGCTTCCTAAACAACAATTATTTTGGAACAAATATTTTTTACAACAACCTCTGGCGCAGTGATTTAGGCAGCGGTTTTCCTTGCCAAGGCTTTCCTGTGGCATACCCAAGCAGTTAGGGCAGCAACAGTCGATCCAAGATTGGCAGTGAAGCCCTAACCTAACAAAAGAAGTGCTTCTATAACAACAATATCAATCCAATTGCATCCCTGTATAGTTTAGTTGGGCAAGCACAACCCTTTGAGGAGGCAACTCCCTCGGATATGAAGTAGCAAGGCAATAGTGGTATAACAAAGTGCTCTAAGAAGTGGATTACGGTAATTCTGAGGTATTCTAGCAGTCACAGAATATCATGGGTGCATAGGAACTGGAGACATCCTTGAATTGGCAACAGAAGACAATTGGACAAGTAGTGAGCTCACACAGTAGCCCACAGGATTCAAAGTGATTTGTCAAGTCAAAACTAGAGTAGGGAAACAACGATTGTCTGGTACAATAGGTTTAGATAGGAGTAGTTAATTGGACTTATGAATTAGTTTATTGTGAAGTACCTATGTGCATTCCATATTGCCTGATGGTATAGGAGTCATTGTATAAGTGAATTGGATAGTACTTTTGGAAATTGTTATTGGAATAACATAGTTGGAATATTGTCCTATTAGATATTAACATCTCAGTTGGAATTTGTATTGGTGAAATATTGGTTATATAATTGGACAGTTGGCTCTACTTTTACAGCAGTTTACATGGATATTGAATATCTTTCATATTGTTAAGGATATGAATGTGCATTGTTGTAAATTTTTGTAGATGTTCTATGCTTGGTGCAACTTTACTTTTTATCCCCAATATCAGTCAGCAATCACATAAACAAGAAAGTAAAATGTTGATAGAACATACCAGTAGATCGACAGAAGACAAGCCAAAAATATATGTGTGTTGGTGTGTTACGGCGGTCAATAGGATGCTTCAACCAGCAAAGTCTCAATACGGTCAGCCAACCAGAAGTGTCACACAATCCTCTCGGACAACAAGATTAGTCAACCAAAAGTCAACGCTGTCACAATCAACGGTCAACGCAACAGCATCAGTAAAAAGTCAACATATCCCAGTCAAAAGTCAACGGTCAACCTCGATTTCTGTGCCAAAAAATGAGGACTGCAGAAATCGAAATTTTGACCAAAGTTGGGGTCATTTTGACCATGTGTTGACCAAAGTCAACGCTGGTCAACTCTGCGCTGAAACACCAGGTCGAAAACTAAAATTTCTTCTTGCTGCGTTTTCCCACATGTGGATGACGAAGAGCCTCCAAGTGATCAAACCAATCAGATGATGAGAGAGACTGTGAGGATGGATGAGTGAAAATGACCTCCAATGTTGACCTATTTATATCCATCAGTGAGGGTGTGTGACACAACTGCTGGGGCTTCAAGCCTACATTTCATTTCAGGTCGCCCTGCACATATATTGAACAAATTCAAAATAAATGTTCTGTTCATCAGATCAAGATGATCTTTAGATCAATCTTGCACCTCTCCGAAAGAGGAATCCAATAAAAAATATTAGCATCTTCATCTGAGCATCAGAACATGGAGTTTGGACCTAGTTGTTCAAAATTAACAATCCCTCTCAACTAGGGAGAACTCCATCCACCTGTGCCATCCAAACATCGTGCGTCGTCCCGCCGTAACTTGCTTTGTTGGCTTCTTTATTTCAGAACAAAAGTGGGTCAGTCACAAAGACATCATTCCCGGCTAACAGATTCAACCCAGAGGTCCGAAACCTCTATAGGACTCAAAAAGAGTTTCATTCCAACCCGAAGTTGGTTTACCTGACCCGAAGTCAGTTGGAGGTCCGAAACCTCACTAGGCTTGATCCCAGATCAAATGGTTGGACACGTGCCATCCTAGACATAGAGAGTACGGCAATCTCTGATGCGTCTATCAGTATTTGCTATTGGTCTCTAGCTTTTCCCACCTCATTGGCCAAATGAGAGGTACTTCCCATGAGTCTGGGACTCAATGGGTAGGATGCATACGAGGCACAGATCATGAGAGGTGAACCAACTCAATCATCATAACGATGGGGCAAAAGCACCACAAGGTTCGGCAAGCCTAGCCCCGTGTGTGCTTATAGCTCAGAGAAGCTATCCCCAAAGCTACATAGGGTCGTTCCACGATACCAAGGTTCTCACGAAAGGTTGGGAACTTGACCTTCCCCAAGGGTTTTGTGAGAATGTTTGCGACCTGCTCATCAGTTCCTATATGATCGAGCCTTACAGCGCCTCGTTGTACCATATCCCGAATAAATTGGTACCTAATATCAATATGCTTGGATCGATCGTTGAACACGGGATTCTCGGACAACCGAATCCCACTCTGGTTATCACAGAGTATTACGGTGGTATCTAGCACATGCCCGAACAGCTCACTGAAGAGCTTTCGCAACCAAACTGCTTCACAACAGGCCATACTTGTTGCAATGTATTCTGCCTCCGCAGTGCTCAAAGCCACCGACTTCTGCTTCCTGCTCATCCATGATATCGAAGCAGAACCAAGTGTGAAGTAGCATCCTGATGTGCTCTTATGATCCACCACACCCCAACCCAATCAGCATCAGTATACCCATGGAGTGTCACACTCCCGACAGTGTATCTCAGCCCATGGTTTATCGTGCCCTGAAGATATCTCAACAGATTCTTGGCACCAACCCAGTGAATGTGATGAGGCTCAACCATATGTTGACTCAAAGTATTCACTGCAAAACATACGTCCGAACGAGTTTTCACTAAGAACATCAGGGCCCCTACGAGTTGACGATACTCAATAGGATTTTCTAGCACGGGCCCAACAACGCTACCACTCAACTTCTTAAAGTTGATCTCCACTGGTGTCGACACGGACTTACAATCCAACATTCCAAATCTTTCCAGAAGTTTCACAATATATTTTCCTTGAGAAAGGAAAATCTTGCCAGGTCTCTACCAGACCTCCAGGCCTAGGAAGTGATGCATCAGTCTTAGGTCCTTCATCTCGAACTCAGCAGCAAGCTCCCTCTTACACTGATAAATGAGAGGGTCAGCACCTGTCAGGAATGCGGTCTTCACATCCATCTGATGAATATTCCATCCTTGCGTAGCAACAAAGGCTATGATAGATCGGATGGTGGTATATCGGGCCACAGGTGCAAATATATCATCATAGTCTACACCTTCCTTTTGAGAGAAGCCTCAGGCAACGAATCTTGCCTTGAACTTTTCAGCACTTCCATCAGATCCATGCTTGATCTTATAGAGCCATTTCTAGGTGACAACTGCTTTGTCCTCCGGTCTTGGAACCACATCTCAAACATCATTCTTCATTATGGACTCATATTCTTCGTGCATAGCATCCTTCCAAACTTGACGCTTTACGGCTTCTTTAAAAGTTTCAGACTCAGATTGTACGATAGTACTCATGGCTGCTAGATACCCTTGGTATCTATTCGGCTTCTTGCTTTCACAAAATGTCCCCCTTGGGGCCATATGTCTCTCGGCATCCTCGAGAGTGTCCCTGAGCCATGATGGTCTCTTCCTCATTGAAGGAGGTGGATCAATAAGGTCCATCGGTCCTTCAACATCAGGGATCATCTCATCCTTCGGTTCTTCTTGATTTCCAGGCCTTGCTTCATGATCTTCCTCAGATCTCGGAAGATTGATTACTTTCCTCAGGGAAGCATCTTCGTCAAAGGTAACATCGTGGCATATCTCCACTTCCCTTTGACCAGGCACATAGACTCTATAGGCCTTCGAAGTTTCGCTATAGCCCACAAACATTCCCTTCTTTTCAGAAGCATCCAGCTTGCTCCTCTTCTCCTTCGATACATGAAAATAAATAGGACATCCAAAAACTCTAAAATGTGAGACGTCAGGTTTCTTACCAGAGAAAACCTCTTCGGGACTTTTGGAGTCTAGGTCGGAATGCGGGCATCGGTTTTGTATGTACACAGTAGTGTTTGTAGCTTCTCCCCACAGAAACTTCGAAAGACCTTGGTCACATAGCATGGCATGGGCAACTTCCACAATGGTCTTGTTCTTTCTTTTAGAAACGCCATTCTGCGCAGGAGTATAGACAGTTGTGGTCTCCCTCTTGATGCTAGCTTCTCTGCAAAAGATCTTGAACTCGTTCGTCTCATATTCAGTGCCATTATCGATCCTCAATATCTTGATCTTCTTCCATGTTAGATTTTCCACCAAGGCTTTGAAGGTACAGAACCACATGAAAGCCTCATCCTTCTTCTTCAAGAAGTATATCCAGGTTTTGCGAGAGAAGTCATCTATGAATGTCATATAATAAGAAAATCCTCCCAAGGATGTCACGAGTAGCATACCAGACAGATCAAAATGTACTAATTGCAGGACACCAGATGTCTTTATGACGGTTGAGGGGAAAGGTCCCCTTGTATGCTTTCCTTCGGCACAGCCTTGACATACACCTTCCTAATCATTTGTGAACTCGGGCATCCCCGTCACCACCTTCCTTGCTTCGGGAAGGGCTTTGTAGTGAGAGTGTCCAAACCTCTGGTGCCATAGTTTAGTCTGTCGGATAGTATCACATGTCATTGCTCCCAGTGGACTTCCTCCAACCTAATAGAGTGTATCAACTCTAAACCTAAGAAACCGGATTCATCCCCCAGGGGCTCCGAATCCCGAATCTGGCAAATCTGATATGATTCGCCAGGATTCATACCCGATTCACGGGGAACAGCCATATTCATACACGGTACAGTGAATCTCGACCGTACCTTGTACGGATAATGCCGTACCCTATACAATCGGATTCGCTGTCTCAAAAAAATGTGATTTTAGTTTATAAAACCCCGAATCTGCTCATTCTTTCTCACCGTTTTCTGTTTGTGAAGTGAGCAAGGAGCAAGGGTTTGCAAGAAGAAAGGGTTAGCAAGGAGAAAGGGAGTTCTTTTGAAGAGATTCGAGCATCCGGTAAGTGCACTATCCCTCTATATTTTGCATTTAGTTTGTTGTTAGTGTTTGCATGTGCATATGGGTCTAGACAACAGTGTTGAGTTGGCATTGGCCAACTTGGATATCAATGCGCCAGTGCTAGAGCCTGTCACATTTGATGATGATAGAGTAGAGGCGTCATCCTCCACACCAACAGATGCAGAGATGACAGAGGAGGAGGATGCATCAGAGCCAGATGAGAGCAATGGTGAGCATGATGATCGGGATGAGGACAGTGATGTTAATTATGATGATGAGGATTGATGATTCATTGACTCTGACTCATTGAGGCTTCAGGCTTGTAGTCTTGGAGACTGTAGTTTTTTTGTATTTTCTATTTCTATTTGCCATTGGCAGTGTACTTATGTAACACATTTTGATTCTGATGACTTAATGAGAAAACTACAGTATCTTACTAGCTTGTCTTTCTGAGTAAATTTGACAATTGTATGATGTATCAATGTATCAAATTTCAATGTATCATGTATGAGTATCTAAGATCTTAAATCTATGTTTGAATCAATGAATTTGTATGAATTTGTGTAAAAAATATCTAATTTTTAATATATATATATATATAGGGTCACCATATCTCGAATCCTCGTATCCCCGTATCAAGTGACTTAGCTCTAAACCCAATCGTGATAGCTTCCTTGAAACTCTTCTTCCAGATACACACCTTCCCATCAATGAATGCCACATTGAAACCTTTGTCTTCCATGGCCGAAAAAGACACAAGGTTCTTCTTCAAATCCGGTACATATAGTACATCTTGCAAGTGGAGGACTTGACCTTGAGACAAGTGGAGGGTCACAGTCCCTGTCCCTTTCACGGGATATGTGGCATTATCTCCGAGGATAATTTTCAGATTAACATCCTTCTCAACCATGTCAGAAAGTGCTTCCTTGAACCCAGTGATGTGCCTTGAGGCACCACTATCTATCAACCAGACATACATAGTGTCGGGTGGAGATGCAGCAGAGAGGGCAGATACACGAATGAATTCATTTCTTTTATCATCAACAACATTTGATTCCTCATACCTGGAATTTCTCGACCTTTTGTAAGGTTGCCCATTTCCACCAGAGGGAGCCTTTCTCTTTCCTTTGAACCTGTTGTTCCTTTGATTTCCATTCCTCCAATTGTTGTTGTTGTCATCATCATCAAGAGAATCCTTCTTGAAAGGGCATTCTCAACATAGTGGTCGGTCCTGTGACATGTGTAACATTTGCCTTTCTTCCCTTGGGCCCCTGCTCTTCCTTTGTTCCTTGAACCACCAAAGTTCTTCTTCTTAGCACGAGCAGTGAAGGCAGCATTTCCTTCATTTTCATATTCCTTCATCCTTGTCTCTTCTTGTACGCATCTTGATAATACTTCGTCAAAATCAGGTATCACATTGTTATAGAGAATGGTAGTGTTGAATACATGCCATTCAGATGAGAGACCTCCAAGTGCGATGAGAACCATATCTCGATCAGCTATTGTCTCCCCAATAGCCAAAAGATTATTCCTGATTTCGGTCAGAGTTAGAAAGTATGATTGGACAGACTCATCCCTGCCTTTCTTCAAATTCTTCAGTTGATTCTTAAAGAATAGGACTTGATTTGCATTGTTGGCCTTGAACATGTTGACCAACTTATCATACATCTCCTTGGATGTGCCCAGCTCAGAGATGTAGGCAACCAAACTCTTATGAATTAAGTCTTTGATCATCAGCTTTGCTTTGATTTCCACCTTCTTATACTTTGACTTGGTGGCAGCAGGTACAGTGGATGGAGGCTCTTGGATTTTACCCTGCACATAGTCCATGACATCTTGGTCTTCCAACATAAGATCCAATGTCATCTTCCAGGCATGGAAGTCTTCCTTCCCAGTGAATTTGTCATCAGCTTTAAAGCCATTGTAGTTTGAGGTACCCATGCTCTTCTTCGATGATTGCTACAAACTTGGGCTTTGTCTTCACCTCACCTCTGATACCATGTAAATTTTTGTAGATGTTTTATGCTTGATGCAACTTTACTTTTTATCCCCAATATCAGTCAACAATCACATAAACAATAAAGTAAAATGTTGATAGAACATACCAGTAGATCGACAGAATACAAGCCAAAAATATATGTGTGTTGGTGCGTTACGGCGGTCAACAGGATGCTTCAACCAGCAAAGTCTCAATACGGTCAGCGAACCAGAAGTGTCACAACCCTCTCGGACAGCAAGATCAGTCAACCAAAAGTCAATGAAAGTCAACGTTGTCACAGTCTACGATCAACGCAAATAACAACAGCAAAAAGCCAACATAGCCCAATCAAAAGTCAATGGTCAACCTCGATTTCTGTGCCAGAAAATGTGGACTACAAAAATCGGAATCTTGACCAAAGTTGGGGTCATTTTGACCATGCATTGACCAAAGTCAATGTTGGTCAACTTTGCGCTGAAACCCTAAGTCAAAAACCAAAATTTCTTCTTGCTGCGTTTTCCCACGTGTGGATGAAGAAGAGCCTACAAGTGATCGAACCAATCAGATGATGAGAGAGAATGTGAGGATGGATGAGTGAAAATGACCTCCAATGTTGACCTATTTATATCCATCAATGAGGGTGTGTGACACCACTGTTGGGGCTTCAAGCCTACATTTCAAGCCTATATTTTGAATAAATTCAAAATAAATGTTCTGCTCATCGGATTAAGATGATCTTTAGATCGTTCTTGCACCTCTCCGAAAGAGGAATCCAATGAAAATATCGGCATCTTCATCTGAGCATCACAACATGGAGTTTGGACCTAGTTGTCCAAAATTAACAATTGTTGCTATGATAAATAGCCCTTTATGATTTGTTGAAAACCCTAGTTAAAAATAGAACCCGAAGGGCAAAAATCCGCTTGGGTCATTACACACTTGAGCTCCAGAACAAGTGATGTTAATCAAACAATGTCAAGGCTAGCTTAGGGGCATCTTGGGTCCACTAGGCACATCATCAACACCAAGCTTCATGGGCTCAATGTTTCAGCATCTGGGGATCCCTTGGAATTTCAAGCATCATGTGTGTTGAAAAATGTGTAACTAGGTTCGGTCTTCATAAGTATGAAATGTACTTTTGATTCTTATAAATTATAAAATGAATTAAATATATATATATATATATATTATTATTTTTTTGGAGCATGGATTTCATGCTGAAAGTCTTTTATTTAATAGGTCAAGCACCCATTGAGTGCTTCTAGGGTTTGTCCTAGGTCAAAAAGTCAAAAAAATCATTGTCATAAGTAGAAGACCCCATCAGGTACATTGTAACTTGTACAGAAAATTATTTTTCTCTTTAAAAATGTCGGAATACCCTCCAAGACCAAGTCGACCTAGTAGCTGGCAAGTCAGCCTAAAAGCAAGAGCCGTGTCCACCTTGAAGAGCCTATATATAGAATAGAACTCGTCCTCCTTGAGACACATTCACGCACCACTCATTCTAGGGAAGAAAGAAGAAGAAGAGGGCAGCAAAAAAGGAAGAGGACAAAGGAGATCTTTGTTTGGGCTATTTCTCTCTGACACATGCTAAAAAGGACTAGGGTTTTTGCAATAGATCTAGGGTTTCTATCTACAAGTTCGATCTTGGAGAAAAGAAGGCAAAGAGGTCAAGTGAAGGTCACCAAGGGTCATTCTTAAGCTCTAAAAGTCAAAGAAAGGCAAGCGAAGATCAAGGGAAGGCTCTAAAGGAAGATTGAAGTTCCCACGTGTGGCTGCAGTTACTGCAAGGAGGCCAAAATTTCAGATCTACAATAAGAGGTTGAAAATCTTGCAGCAAGAGGTCGAAGAAGTGCTATTGGAAGAGATTTGACTAGGTTTGACTAGATCAAGGATAGCACATCATCCAGAGTGGTTGGTCTTGGTCTTGGAGGGTATTGGTCTCAGTCTTAAGGTCTTGGAATTCGTCAATTGAAGAATCTATAAGGAAGAGAAGAGATTCGCGGGTTTTCCTCCCAAGAGGAGAGGCTTTGGCCCTGGCTTGCAGCCTATATTCTGTGTCATTGTTCTTCATGTTTTTGTAGTTGTTTGATGATTCACACATATAATAATAAAAAATAAAGCTAACAAGTAAAAAGACATCACAAGCAGTTATCAAGTAAAGAGAATTAACTATAATCACTGCCCTATAGAATTCTCAACATGGTATCAGAGCTAAGGTTCACTAAGGGCATTATGAAGATCTTCACTACATTGAAGAAGTTCATCAAGGAGCGTTCAAAGGTAGCAAGTTATCTCAAGAAAGGCATCAAGGAAGCATGGAATCTTCTATTCACTACTAAGAAGGAAGTAGCCAAGGCAAAAGATGAAGGTCTCTTCTCGACACTCATTAACCCGTTCCAAGACAAGAGCATTTGGGTAACTGATAATGGAGCATCTAGACACATGACTGGTCATCACAAACAATTGAAGACATTATCAAAGGGAAAATCTTCTTACTCATTGGAACATGGAGATAACAAAAGCTATCCTGTGAGAGGAATTGGATCAACCTCTATAGAGCTGGAGAATGGAAGCAACATTCACCTCAACAACATCCTATTTGTTCCAGGTTTGCATAAGAACGAACTTTCCATTTCAAGTCTAGAAGATAAGGGTGATAGAGTAGCTTTCATTCATGGAAAAGTTGTTGTATAAAGTAAAAACTCAAACATATAGAATGTTACAGTAATTGGTATTCGAAAAGGAAGACTTTACAGGTTAATACCTCCTCTAGCTCAAGCTTTGGTTCACATTGAAATTAGCCTGTGTGAACTCTGGCATAGAAGATTTGGTCATCTTCATTTCAAAATCCTTCCAACTCTAAGTTCCATAGTAGATGGAATACCTGAATTGAAAGAAGATCATGAAGGAGTATGTAAGGGATGTGCATTGGGTAAAAATACCAAGAGGCCATTTGGAAGCAGTGCTTCACGGTCAAAAGAAATATTGGATCCCATTCACTCTGATGTATGTGGTCCTGTGACTCCTAAATCACTTGGAGGTCATATATATTATGTCACCTTTATAGATGATCATTCAAAAAAGACATGGGTTTACTTGATGAAAACCAAGGATGAAGTATTTACAAAATTTCAAGAATTCAAATCTAAAGTAGAGAACCTTACAGAAAGAAGAATCAAGATACTAATATCCGATAATAGAGGAGAGTATACATCCAAATAAATTATAGCCTTCTGTAAGGAGTCTAGGATTAAGAGGGAGTTGATAGTCCCATACAATCCCGAACAAAATGGAGTTGCAAAACAAAAGAACTAGTCCATTGAAGAATGTGTAAAAGCAATGTTACATGATCAAGATCTACCAAAATTTATGTGGGGAGAAGCCACGAAGACAACCGTATATATTCAAAATCAAAGTCCCAACAAATCACTAGATAACAGAACTCCCAAAGAAGTATTCGCTGGGAAGAAACCAGCTATAGACCATCTCCGTATCTTTGGGTGTCACGTATATATTCATATACCAAAGGACAAAAGAAAGAAGTTGGATCCATCAGACATGAGAGGAAAATTTGTTGGCTACAACAACTCCTCTAAGGCCTATAGAACCTACATAAAGGAAGGACACCATATAGAAATAAGTCAAGATTTCATATTTGACGAAAGTATCGCATTCAAGAAATCTAACGAACTTCCCATGGACTCTGATGACAAAGAACTTTCAATATTTGAAGAGGAAGTTAACAAAGAAGAAGAAGAATCTCATCATGAAGATGAAGGTGAAGGTCTTAGTGAACCCATTCAACCTGTGGTCCTCCCCGAATCAAGAAAGAGACCTAACTAGTTGAAATCTACACTACTTGATGCAGAAGGTCATGGAGCAACGAAAGGCACATTTAGAGAAAGCAAGAAACCCAAGCGATATTCTACGTATGCAGCATACATGACAAAGCTAATAGAAGCAGAGCCATCCACTTTTGAAGAAGTTGTCAACCATCAAGGAATGGAAAGATGCCACGAGTGAAGAATATCAATCTATAATGAAGAATGGAGTTTGGGAGATCATACCTAGGCCCGAACACAAATCTGTGGTAATTTCCAAATGGATCTATAAGATCAAACATGTAGCAAATGGAAGCATCGACAAGTATAAGGCAAGATTTGTGGCTAGGGGCTTCACTCAACAACAAGGCATCGAATGTGAAGAGACATTTGCTCTGACGACAAGGTATACAACGATTCGTTCATTGGTCTCTTTGCAGCATCGATGAGATGGAACATCCACCAAATGGATGTCAAGATTGCATTTATGATTGGCACAATTGATGAGGAAGTATATATAGAACAACCCTTGGGATTTGATGTCAAAGATAAGAAGGCATATGTTTGCAGATTGAAGAAGGCATTACATGGCCTCAAGCAAGCACCAAGGTAATGGTATGCTAGGATGGATGCATATCTACAGAGATTAGGCTTCACAAAGAGTTTTGCCAATCTGAACCTTTATATCAAGATTGTGAAGGGAGAACTGGTAATCATTCTTCTCTATGTAGAATCTAGATGATCTTCTCTTGACAGGTGTAGAAGGTCGAATTGAAGAATGTAAGAAACAACTAGCAGCATAATTTGACATGAAGGATCTAGGGTTGATGCATTACTATTTGGGGCTAGAAGTCTGGCAAGGACCTGATGAAATTTATCTGGGTCAAGGGAAGTACGTGATAAAGATGCTGAAAAGGTTTGACATGATGGATTGCAAACCAATGACCACTCTGATGATCACAAACTTGAAGAGACTAAGGAGTTCCAAATCGAGCCCTATAGATCCTTCCAAGTATAGACAATTGATTGGCTCCCTGATGTACTTGGTGAATACTCGACCAGACATATGTTTTGTAGTAAATGTTCTCAGTCAATTCCAAGTAGAACCAAGGCATGATCATTGGACACCAGCAAAACATATACTGAGATATTTGGAAGGAACTATCCACCATTGCTTGAAATATGATAGGAGGAATGATGTCCATCTGAATGGATATACAGATTCCGGTTAGGGAGGCAGTGAGCAGGGTGGAAGAAGCACTACAGGAGGATGTTTCAGTCTAGGATCCTCCATGATCTCATGGATGAGCAAAAACAAAAACAATTGCTTTGAGTAGTGTTGAGGCTGAATATGTTGCAGCATGTCAAGTAAGCAGAGAAGCGGTCCGGCTGAGGAAGTTGTTGTCCGACCTATTTGAAAGACCGATGAACCCTACAATGATACATTGTGACAACACTAGTTGTATACGATTGTCTGAAGACCCAGTGTTTCATGGAAAGACAAAGCATATAAACAACAAATATCACTATATTCGAGAGCTAGTACAAAATGGTGTGTTGCAACTACAGTATATCTCCACCAATGAGCAAGTAGCTGACATATTGACAAAATATCTTCCTAATAAGAAGCTTGTGTACTGAAGAGACAAGCTTGGTTTGGTTGATATTTCCTCCCTAATTGAGAGGGAGAGATAGACACATCATTCTTGTCTTCACTTGGGAAGACAGAATGGAGGATTGGGTAACCATTTGGCATGTGATACGCTTTGAGGATGTGGTAGGGCATCCAAGATAAGAGTTGTCATGGACCGATATTCTTTGAGGACTAGCTATCCAAGACAAGAATAGTCCAAAGAAGGTCATACTCGATGAACACCTGGGTAGAGTATGCATCTTGAGAGACCATGAAGATGGTGTCTATAAATCATTGGTCTCGCCAACATTGTGCTCTGATCTTGTGCAGAGATAGAGTTGTTAGTCAAGACCTTGCTATGTGACAATGTTGGTTGATATGATGCTAGACATATGGGTTACCAATCTGACTCTTCTTATGAGATCTCTTCAGATTGAGAATGTCCATGTACCTCTTATGAATACCTCCCTAGTTAAGAGGGAGTGTTGAAAAATGTGTAACTAGGTTCGGTCTTCATAAGTATGAAATGTACTTTTGATTCTTGTAACTTATAAAATGAAAGAAAAATTATTATTATTATTTTTAGAGCATGGGTTTCATGCTCAAGGTCTTTTATTCTATAGGTCAAGCACCCATCGAGTGCTTCTAGGTTTTGTCCTAGGTCAAAAAGTCAAAAAAATCATTGTCATAAGTTGAAGACCCCATCGCTCTCTAAGAGCGGTCTGCAAACTAAGGTTTTTGAGACTTTAATTGAATGGGACACGAAGTTGCACATGGTGTTGGGCGACAAAAGTCAGTTGGAGATCTGCGGATCGGGGGTGGTGCCATTTAGGATGGAGACAGGACGTATGATGCGGGTCCAAGATGTATTGTTTGTACCGGGACTCAAATATAGTGTGATTGCTTCTAGATGATGGAGAGGAAGGGGTTTGAGGTCTTGTTCCAGGATAGGAAGTTAAGACTCAGGCATAGAGGCTCTAAGTCCGATGGGGTTGTGCTTGGAGTTAGGGAGCATGGTCTCTACAGATTGACAGGCAAGCCTGAGGATCATGAGAAGAATCAGGGGTAGGTACAAGTTCCAAAGAAGCAGGAGCAGGTACAAGTGCAGGTGCCAGCTTCAAAGAAGGTACAGGTTCCCGAGAAGAAGGTACACTTTTCAGAGAAGGTCCAGGTTCCAAAGGCTTAGAGGGAGTCGAGTTCTAGAGGGAGCTTGCAGATTCAGAGAGAGACTCTGTAGCCCAAGAAGAGCGCTTGGTCAGTGGGGAGCAAGGGTGCTTCCACATTTGGCAGGGAGTCATGGCGAGATTGGAAAGCAATACAGGAGAAGAAAAAGAAGCAGGAGGCTTCCACTGACAACGACACTTCTGGGCAGGGCATAGTTCACTATATAGGGATTGTTGCGATTGTGAGCACCAAGAGTTGGGCAAGTGTTGCGAGCAGTGATGATGATGACGAAGTATTTCCTAGTCATGGAGGTACCTCCCTCGCTAAGAGGGAGTATTGATTTGTGTAGCTCGGGAGGTACTCCAAGCCCTAGGGTTCAGGGTTTGGAGGGCAAAGCACCACAAGGGCAGTTTGTGGGCTTGGAACCCAAGTATGGGGTTTTGTACCCAATCGTGTTTGGGGCAATTCCGGAAGCACATTTCTACATGTGATGGCATGAGACGATAGAGGGCGGAAAGGAGAATCCAACTCTTCGAGAATCGTCGAATTCCGAGTTGTAGAAGTGGAGATATAAATTTTTGAAGTTATGGAATGGGTTTGCACCATAAGGGTCAAGGTCGGCTTGAGTTAAATAAGTTCTTTACTACTGGAAAACCCCATGGAGGATGTTGGAGGAGCCCTTTCTTTTGTGTATAAAAGAGAGGTGAATGTGAGTCATTTAGGCATCCAAGTTTTGGGCAATACACTCAAGAAGACCTTTGAATTTTTCGTGAAGGAAGGCCACAGCAAAGGAGCCTAGAAAGGACAGCGTGGAGGAGCCAACAATGGCAATGTGGCATTTCTAAGTGTTGTAGGTGACAACATGGAGATGAAAGGGTTATTTGAGGCATGGTGAAGGGTTGTTCTTGGGTGCGTTTGCAGGGCAGGAAGGCCGCAGCATAGAGGAGTGTGTTACAGTTGTTTTAGGGCAGAATTGGGGATTTTTTGGAGGGGACCGAAGGTACAGTCCACTGTTGGGCTAGGCCGCAGGCCATAGCCAGCAGTTGGAGCCTTTAGGAGCTGCGTTCAGGGTGGATTGTAGCCCTACAAGGCAACATGTGCATGGAGGAGTCTCTCTAGGGTGGCCCGCAGTCATTTAGAGGACTACTTGTTGGGTTGTGTGGAGGTTAAGGGAAGAGTGGTGTGCCCTAACCAGTGGTGCAGCAGTGCAGCGTGGTGACAGCAGTGATTTTTGTGATGTGTATTGGGTCGAGTCATGACCGGATTGGATCAGATTATTGAGCAGCCTATTGATACCATGTATATGACATTCCGAGGTGGTGAAGTGTCATATTAGGAGCCTATTCAGCAATGATTGGATTGGGTGCCATAGGACTGTTGGAGGGCAGCGTGTTGGCTACCCAAAGTAGCCCTAGACGAGCTATCTTGAAGGACGAAGAGAAGTTGAAGGTTGGGTGAAGATAGGTGCAGAAGAAGCAACACTTTGACGGACAAAATTTGTTGCTAGCCTGGCAGATTGGAGCTCGAGTGTTGGCCAGCCTAGAGAGCAAATTGGATCAGCCCAATTGCACTCTATAGAAGGACGTGCAGCAGTGTTAGGTGGCAGCCCTCCTAGAGTCTCGATGTGTAGTGGCCTTGATGGACTAAGGCACTACTAGTGAGTAGTATGGGTGCGACAGACTGGCAGGACAAGATACGACAAAGAAGCTGCAGCGAAAGTTTGTTAGTGTATCTTGTATACCATAGACTGTTGTATTATTCAGATTTGGCTTAATATAACGAAGATTGGGGATTGTACATTATTTTACAATTTTGTTTAGAACTGTGTATATTGTGCATATGTGATTTACCGCTTTATATTTTCCGTTGTGCAAAGTAGTTTATGGTTGATATTCTTGGTTTGGTAGCGTCAGTGATTTAATACTCTAGCCTAGACCCAAGGTCACAAAAATTCAACAATTGCGTCTTTTGATAGAAGGGGAAAATCTGCAAAAGGTGTCTGAGATGTGAATGGTCTGATATAGAATTAGACTCAGCAGATTTCGGTTTTACCATGTACCATTTTTTCTTGTTCAATTAGGAGCAAAATATGCAACATGTGATATATCATATGCACAAACACGGCAAGGCAATCTATGCATTATAATTTATAGACAATCAAAGGCTGAAAACATGTGTTCTGGTTTACATATTTTTAAAGAAGCATGGAAAATAATCAGGAAATATCAAATTGTACTAAAATACTTGATTTCAAGGCAGTACATTATTTCAATATTTTATCAAGACAATATATCTATATATAGTCAATTTGGGTTATCCTGGGTGGTTGGGTAGAAGGGTTGTTATCTCTCGATCCATGTTGAATTCCCTGTGAGTGACATTATGATGAAAAATATTGTTGTAATGGCTATGTGCTTATGAATATTGTTATATTGATCCTCACTCCCAACCTTGGGCTGAGAGAGAGGATGATTTCCCATATATATAGATATATATATAGTCTGCAAAAGGACATGACTGAAAACTTTTAATACCAGGTTGTATTGATCTTTCTAATAAAATCCCCTTGCCCCACTGTTATTCAAGTGGAATAGTGTGGAATAGTTTGATCCGTATTTATGCAGGAACGCAACAGAATAAACACATAACCATAAATACAGAGATGCAGCGGAAATAACACTTCATTTCATTAATATCAAAGAACTGAAATTTGCTTACGTACGTAATGGAAATAAAACTAGCTAGGGCACCGGTAGCTATCTCTCGAGAAGAGATGTGGTTGCCACAGCTCCCAGGTTTACCTCCATGAGGCTCGAGAATTGTTTATTATTGAGAAACAATGGAGAACCCTAAACATCCCAAAAACCTAACCCTAGGAGATGAAGCGCCAAAACTATGGGCCCCGTTTGGGTAAATTGGTGTTTAAACTTCCCAGGGACGTAACTTTGGCATACTATCTTCGTTTGACGCACATGATACATCATTATAAATCTCTATCCGAGGACTACAACTTTCTAGATGAAGTTGATGATCAAATTTTCTGTTGCTTTGATACCCAAAAAACGTCGTTTAGGGCCTCAAAACGGCTCCGGAAGTTCAGGACCCGAAAAACTGCTAAAAATAGTAAGTTATGCCGAAATTGAAAAACTGAAAGAGACAATGGTGGGGGGCCAAGTGGAATAGGTGGGTGGCCACCAATATCCACTGATCATTCCTCCCCTCTTTGTTGCGCTGGGGCCATCCTATCAAAATTAGTTCCTCCATGAGATGAGGAAATTTCAACTTCGAACTTGGTCCCCCAGAACCACTTCTTTGGTGCAAGAGTTGGCTACCTTTGACAACCCGATAGCGTGATCCTCCGTTGGCGAGTGTTCTTAATTTGCATGTCCATGATACAAGTCCGTGGTGGCTCACTCCATGCGGGCCCCTGGCTTAACTCGTTGGTGTGAGTTGTTCTGCAATGTCCGAGGTGTCCAGTAGAGGTGGAAAGTAAGGACGAAGGCGATCCACATTGAAGACTGGGTGCAGACCAAGGAATGGTGGAATACCAAGCTCGAAGGCATTGTTACCTACAGCCTTGGTGATGGTGTACGGCCCGTATCGGAGCGGGCGAAGCTTGCGGTGAGGTCCAGTGAGGCGCTCCTTCTGCAAATGTAGCCATACTTTGTCGCCCACCTGGAAGTGGTGTGGCACCCGGTGTTGATCATGGCGCTGTTTGTACTTCGCATTGGCTCCGTCCAATATATCATGAACCTGTTGGCGGATGTGTTGAATGCGCTCGATGAAGCTACTTGCTTTGTCAACTTCAGACTGGACATGAGCTGAATCGGCCTGAGCAGCTGCAAACGGCATGGCTATGTCAATGGGACATAGTGGCCGGAATCCCAAGCCCACCTGAAAGGGGCTATGGCCAATTGAACTGTGGAGAGCCCGGTTATAACTGTGTTGTACATAGGGGAGGCTCTCGTCCCATGTGCGTGGATGCTTTGAGTTGTACATGCGCAGAATGTGTACAATCATTCCGTTGACGACCTCTGTCTGGCCATCTGTTTGGGGATGGAAAGCTGTGGACTTGGTGAGCTTTGTGTCCAACATTGACCAGAGGCTGGACCAAAATGTGCTGAGGAACCTGCTATCTCGATCTGATATGATAGACTGTGGGATCCCAAAGTGTACCCATACTCTTTCAAAGAAGAGTTTAGCAGTAGCTTCTGCTGTGATATTCTTCTTACAAGCCGCCATAATGGCCATCTTCGAGAATCTGTCAACGACCACGAAAACACAGTCATTGCCATTCTTAGTAGAGGGAAGGCCCGACATGTAATCCATGGAGATGGATTCCCACGGTCGACTAGGGGTAGGTAGTGGAGTATATAGGCCTTGCTTCTTGATGGTCGGTTTGGCAATGGCACAAGCAGTGCAGGATCTGATGTGCTTCTCGACATCCTTTCGAAGGTTCGGCTAATAGAAATACTTCTGTATTATTGCTACTTTTTTCTCGACCCCGAAATGCCTAGCGACTCGACTGTAGTGTGCTTCCCATATCATCTTGGCACGCTCGCTTGAAGGAACACAAAGGTGTCCCAGGTGACATAAAAGTGCATCTTGGAGGTGAAAATTTGGAACTTGCGTGCCCCCAAGAGTGCCTTGTAAGTGTGGCCGAATTCTGGGTCACTCTCATAGAGAAGCGGCCAATCAGAAGTCTCGTGCCCACAAGAGTTGAGCACGGTGGTGAGCGCCACGATCTGTGGTCGGCTGAGGCAGTCTGCAACATTATTGGTGCTACCCTTCTTGTACTTGATGTTCAAATGAAACTGTTGCAGATATGTGGACCACTTCTGATGGCGATCATTCCGCAACTTCCCTTGTGTCTGTATGAACTGCAGGGGCCGGTGGTCTGTGTGGATGATTGTTTCCTTCCCCAAAATGTAATGCTTCCATTGTCGACGGGCTTGCACAATGGAATACATTTCTTTGTCATAGGTGGGATACTTGCGAACTGTCTCAGACAATGTCTCACTGTGATATGCCACCGGATGTCCCTGTTGAGTAAGAACTGCCCCAATAGCATAGTCAGAGGCATCTGTCTCGATCTCAAATGGCTGCTGCAAGTCTGGTAAGGTGAGCACTGGGGCAGAACACAGGCGATTTTTCAATTCTTTGAACGCCTTCTGTTGAGGTTCCGACCAAAAGAATTTTGCTCTCGCTCCTCCTTTGGTGACTTGACTCAAGGGCCAAGTGATATGAGAGAATCCCAACATGAATCCACGGTAGAAATTAGCAAGACCCAGAAAGCTGCGAAGCTCTGTTATAGTAGTCGGGGCTGGCCAATCCCGAATGACTTGGATCTTGGCCGGATCCACATGCACCCCCCTTTCATCAATAATGTATCCCATATATTGAACCTGGGTCATGCCAAACGTGCACTTCTCCAAATTGGCACACAACTTGTGTTGCCGCAATGTTTGGAGGACTTGTCGGATGTGATGAAGGTGCTCTTCCCAAGTCTTGCTGAAGATCAGAATGTCATCCAAGTACACCACTACAAATGAGTTGGTGAATGGCCTCAAGATGTCGTCCATCATCCTCATGAAGGTTGCGGGAGCATTCGTCAACCCGAAAGGCATGACCAGCCATTCAAAAAGGCCTTCCTTAGCTTTGAAGGCAGTCTTCCACACATCAGAGGGTTCAATTGGTACCTGGTGATACCCAGACTTCAGGTCGATCTTACCGAAATATTTTGCACCTTGGAGTTGGTCCAGAAGGTCATCAATCCGTGGGATTGGGTACCTATTCCGGACAGTGATCTTGTTCAGCGCCCGATAGTCAATACAGAGTCTCCACGTCCCATCCTTCTTCTGTACCAACACGATCGGGCTCCCACAGGGCGATGAACTTGGTCTCATGTGACCTTTCTGCAACAGCTCCTGAATCTGCCTCTTGATTTCATCATTTTCCAGAACAGAGCGTCGATAGATCGGTCCATTGGGTAGTGGCGCACCTGGGGTCAGATCAATCGGGTGCTTGACCTGGCAGTGCAGAGGAACCCCTGTGGGTGAGGTGAAGATGTCTCCGTACTCCTCCACGACCTTATCCATTTGTTGTTGTCGTGCAGAGGGGCCCTGTCTGGAGGTCGTGGCCACAGTCTTCTTCTTGCCCTGGGGGCGGATCATCATGAAAACGAATTTCCTGGTTTGGGAAATGAGCTTACTGCATTGTTTTGCAGTAACCAAAGAGATAGTCGTAGGAGGTGGTACCTCTGGTATCCTGTACAACTTATTTCCCAAAGTAATAATAACAGCACGAGGTCGAGACTCATACACAGGATGACGCTTCCACAAGTATGGTTGTCCTAATAATACATCAGAAACATCAATAGGAGCAACGTCACATAATACCTCATCCGTGAAGGGCTTGATGCTATAGGGAAGGCGGCACTGCTGGCTGACGCGGAGATCTCGTCCTTGGTGAAGCCACCCGATGGTGTATGGATGTGGGTGAGCCGTGGTCGGCAAGCCCAACCGCTTCACGGCGTCTGCTGAAATGAGGTTCTTTTGGCTCCCATTGTCGACAATGAACTGTACCGGGGAGCCCTTTACCCACATCCGGGAGTGGAAGAGACGTTCCTCCTCCTCTGGATCTTCCGGTTCCTCCTTTTGGATCTTTGTAGTGGCAACAATGGCATTGGGCTCCGTACTCACACCGTTTCCTTTCATTCCCCTTTCGTGCTCCGATTCGCAGTCGGAGCATGCATCCGACTCCGAATCAGTCATCTCGGCGACTAGCGACCGCTGGCCCGACACTCACCAGTGTTGTGAGTGGAGCCTTATGGAACTCACACCACTTTCCGTGTCCTTCTCTTTGGTTTACGGCATGTTCTTTTCTTGCATTGACGGGTTGTTCTTAGCTTGCGTTCTGGTTCTGGTCTTTATTCATGGTTTGGAAGAATTTTTTTCTGCTTTTGCATCTGGCAGATCCAGTCTCGCTCTTCCCTGGCTTGAATTTCAATTCATAAAGATACGCATGCCTACTGTTGAGAGACAGTTTATAACTCCATCCCCTCTCCTTAATGTATATTCGAGAGTATTGTGGCCTCATGACATTTAGCACCAAATGTTTCTTTGAATCTTTGATACCCAACTTTGTGCGCAGGGTATGGAACAGATTCGTCAGCTCGTGCACATCTTGATCCCTTTGTTGTCGCAGCGTGGTCCATTGTATGTACTTGTCCTCATAGCTCCTCAATTTTATTAGGCACCAGCCCCTTGACGGGAGATCTCTGGAAGAATCTGTTGTACTACCAGGAACGAGAGGCCCTGCCCGGTCCTCTACCACAAGAGGTTTCACCAAATTCTGAATATGGGGTAGCCGTGGAGGGAGGCAAAATACCTTCCTGGCCTCAAAAGTGCCTGTGGACAGAGTAGAATATCTTTCTGAATAGATCTGGACCATCTATTCACGGATTCCAGTGTCTATTTGACCTCAAAATATGGAATGGCAAAATTTACTTGTACTCTTAAAGTGAGCTCTCCACCCAGTGGCTACTGAGATGGTGCCAATAAGCAAATGTCAAGGATCTTGCTGCCATCCATCATCGCGTTCCTTTGTTTTTCGAGGGCCTCCTCGAGCAATATTTTGATAGGATCTTCTGCTCCCTCATCTTTCTTTTCGTCCCCCATGGGCGTCCGTCGAGGTTTGCGAGGCTGATCTTGCAAAGGTTCCACCAGATCAAGCCCTAGCTCTTTATACCCCGACCTCACAATATGCAAATAGCATCAGAAAGGCACTTTCCTCATACCACCGATCCCAGGATTGCGGTGAACGAAAATGTAATAAACACATAACTACAACATGTGAGATGGAAGCAGCCAGCGTCAATTTCATTTCATTAATATCAAAGAACCTAAATTCTGTCACATTTGTGAAGGAATAAACGAATAGGCACGTAAGTTATCTCCTGAAGAGATGTGGTGGCTACAGACCTCTGAACTCAGTTACAATGAGGCTCCAGGGCCTATTTATTATTGAGAAACAAAGGAGAACCCTCAACATCCCAAAAACCTAACCCTAGGAGATGAAGCGCCAAAACTATGGGCCCCGTTTGGGTAAATTGGTGTTTCAACTTCCCAGGGACGTAACTTTGGCATACCATCTCCGTTTGACGCACATGATACATCATTAGAAAGCTCTATCCGAGGACTACAAAGCCGTGATTTAATTTGATGATCACCATCAGCGCTTGACACCCAAAACGCTGGCCTCAAAACGGCTCCGAAAGTTTCTAGGACCCGGCACCACAGCAGGGTTACGTTTAAAACGGAAAACTGAAAGAGACAATGGTGGGGGGCCAAGTGGAATAGGTGGGTGGCCACCAATATCCACCTGGATCATAGTTTGTCGAGTTGTGGTCTAGTAACTGCTTGGATTGCTTGCAGCAAAGATGACGTCAGTTGAAAACTCGCCAAGCTCGCTCCCCATGAAAATGTAGTTGACCAAAGTTCCTTTGAGGTGTGGTTTGTGTAAAGGCAACAACGTTGGTTCTATGAAATTGTGGAAGTACTATTAAAGGTGCTCCATGTGTTAGATGAGACCAGGTGCAAACGTTATGTACCTTTTACTGAGGAGATACCAATCAGTTGTGGCTCTCAGTAAAAGGTTTTATGTTTTTAACTCTCCACTTAAAAGGGTTTTAAGTGGGAAAAAAAACAAACACACAGTGAAACAGCATTTATGTATTCAGCCACATCGGAATAGTTTTGCGCTTGTCTATAGACAGACAAACATGTGCATATACCAATACATTCAAATAAATAGGCATGCATATAAAGCACAATTTTGTATATATTCACAAGTATATATGTAAATATAATTATATCTCACAGAGCGTTATAACTACAAATATTTGTGTATTTCTAGTGGGGTTGTGGGTTGGTCGATCTAAGAGAAAGTGTTTCTGGTCTTCTATAACTTGCATTGTACAAAGTGAACAGATTCTATGGCTTGCATTTTACAGAATGCGCAGGTTCTTTCTCCCCCAAAGGATTTTGGATTGCATTCATCATCTTGTTTCGCTGCATAGGTTATGTAAGCTTGTCCTAATTTTTTGTATTTATACTAATCCTTTTCCAGCTTATAACTTTCGCAAAGTAGATCTGCTTTTCTAGGTTAGGTTGATTGCAATTTTGTAATAAAGGTGCTTTTCTACAACAGGATTGATTGCTTCTTTGTAATAAAGGAGTTTCTTCTTACCGGTAATTCCAAAATATTTTCCTTGATTATATTTCTATAGCAGTATTGATTTCAGTATTGTCTTTAAATGGAATTCTTCATTTATTCGCCAAAAATCTGACCATTTTGATCAATCCTTGCTCCAAGTGTGTTTTGTTTTATTCTTGTGGGGTTGCTACTTATTTTTTAGGCTTTGCGCAGTAACAACCTATTACCCTTGTTTCTTATTTTGATTCATTTCTTATTTTGCTTTTGTATCTCAAGCACTGGATGATGGCGTTACATTATATGAAAGTCATTCTGTGTTTGATCAGGAGAATCATGGTTTTATTCTCAGATTGCAGATTATGAAATGTTTTTTAATCTGTTCCATATTGATCCAGCTTTTAAGTTTTTGGCTAACATGATATGTTCATATGTAAATATACCCTCAATTTTTGCATAACATAAGATCGTATGGAAGAATGCAAGAAAGCAAAACATACCCCTTGGCTCCGAAAAGATCCATGCTGTGCATGTTGGTAATGGGAACCAATGCCCTTCTAAAAACAGGATTACAAGAGGCTGAGCGGAGAGAAGGCAATTGAAGTGCCCTCGACCATCTTTGGGTGGGACTTTGAATGAAGCTGCTGCGATGAACAAGAGGATACCTGGGGCATACTCCCACGGAGATCCCACCTGATACTGTACCCATTCCTGTGGCCATCTCGTCCCTGGACAGTCGAACCAAAATAAATGAAAACAAAATTCAATATTGCTCGATTTTCCGCGAAACCTATCGCCACCTCAACACGCACAACTCTCGTGTTCTTATGTTTTTCATACATGTGGAGCGATGTCATGCCACTAGGCTTGGAAAACCAAGGTTAACCTTTCATGGAAAAACAAAGGAGAATCTTAGAGATTTACACGAGGTACTCGATGTGTTAGTTGGCCTAACCACAAAATATTGGTAAGGAGTGTTTGGTATCTTAGTTGGCCAAATCATAAAACATCAATAAATGCCACTTAGAAAGGGGTTGGAGGATCACCAAAAAATAATGAAAATCAGTGGTATAGATGTTAATTCTCTAATTAAAATAAATAAATAATGAAAATGAGTGTTTCATATATTTTTTATTTTAGGAATAATTTAAGGAAAATGTATAATATAAATTGGGTTATAATCTGATTTTGAGTCTTAAATATGCTCTCCAATCTTAACTTCTTCTATTTTTTTTACTAGGCTTTGTGAACCAATAACATAGTCAACGAGACTTGTCCCATTGTATGTGTTCCAAGTGAAGCTCCCAAACTTTTCCATCTATCTAGACCATTGTAGATAATTTAGTTAAAAGCACCACACAATGCAATCAACTCTTCTCCAAAATGATTACTAACTTTTTCATCCTCTGAACATCTCAACCATAGAAAATACTCCTCTTCAATGAGCCAGATAGGATTGTGATCCTCTTTGCAACAAAGAATACTAGCTTGTTGATTTGTTGTTCTAGCATTGAAATCTCCCACTAAAATAACTTCTCCCTTTTGAGAATATGCGGAAATATCTTGCTTTAAGGCTGCATACGGATCTTTGTTGTCCAATCCCTTATTTTTGTAAGTTTTTGATACTTGAGGCGCAAAACAACATGCTGCAAATTTTATGTCATTCTCATTCTCTATTATTTTGAACCATAAATATTGTTTATTGGTATCTTCTTTCACTAATTGAATGTGACGACCTTTTTTTTCTTTCACTGAAACCATAATTCCTCTGTAACCTTTGCCATTTTCTGTTGCCTCGTTCCAAACTGCTAACTTCAAATAACCGTCAAACGTAGGAGTTTTGCAACCATCATGTTCGTGAGTTTCTGTGAGACAAATTATGTCTCTACCTTCTGCAATAGGCCCTAACCCAGGTCCCCTCCTCCAAGGGTAACCTCTACAGTTCCAACAAACTAGACTTAGGTAGACCTGGGTAGGATTTGGTTGCTATGCGGTTTGGCACACAAGACTCGAATTTGAGTCTTCACCCCTTTTCATCCATGTTGGTCCTGTTGTTTTCCTCGCTAACTTCAAATTACCGTCAAACATAGGAGTTTTGCAACCATTATGTTCATGAGTTTATGTGAGACAAATTATGTCTCTACCTTCTGCAATAGGCCCTATCCTAGGTCCCCTCCTCCAAGGGTAACCTCTATAGTTCCAACAAACTAGAATTAGGTAGACTTGGGTAGGATTTGGTTGCTACGCGGTTTGGCACACAAGACTCGAATTTGAGTCTTCACCCCTTTTCATCCATGTTGGTCTTGTTGTTTTCCTCCCTATTATAGAATTACCTGCTTTTTTCTTTATTTTCAGCTTGCTGCCCTATTTTTCCATGAGGCCCAAACACTGCAATAACCGATTTACCATTGTACAACCATGCTCTTTTCCCTTCATTTATTGCTGCTCTAACTTTCTCCCCTTCTTCTCTTCTCTCTTCTTGTTGCTTGCTAGTTAAATCTTCATCTAGGAAGAAGTGTGAGCCTTTCAAGAGTTTCTTTTTGCTTAAGAGATGTTGTTTCTCTTGTACACTTGCCATGATGACTTTTATAGGTCAAGGTATTTCCTCACATATCTTTCCCACCCTCCTTGCTTGAAAATTTTTCCCTCTCCACTATAGTTTCTCTCCCAAAAAGTCCCTTGTCAAATTGAAAGTGCTTTCATTCTTTCCATAGTCTCTTATTCCCCTGAAAATAAAGTTTGTTTCTCTCTCTTTTATTTCTTTATGTTCTCTTTCCTGTGCTCTACGAGAACTTATATCTTCTTTTTCCTCTATCCTGTAACCATTAGTGTCCTCAACCCTAGTTTTGATTTCCTTTGGAATGTATGTCTTCTTGTTCTATTCTACCTTCTTTTCGTAAATGATTGTTTGCTGACCCATTTCTGTATCTACTTGAGTTGTTTTAGAGATTATCACACCTTTTTTTGTTGCCATTGCGTCAATCCTGCTTTGCCATGTTGCTTTCATGTTTTTCCATTCTCGTTTTCTGCCCCTACAACATCTTGTAACATTGTTACTTGTTCTTTCAAAATTATATTACCTTCCATTAACCATTGATTTGCAAGTGTGATCTCTGAAAGTTCACGGTCTCTTTCCTGTTTGTTGGCTTCTAAAATTTCCAACCTTACCTTAGCCTTCATTAGTTCTTGGACATAGAGATCTGATGACCAAGGAAGAGGTGTAGTTGTGGGACCGTAAATGATTGACTCTTCTTTATTTTTATTGCTCTTCTTTTTTTTTCTTCTTCTTGGTATGTTTTCGTCTTCTTTGTTCCCATTTAAAGCGGGCAAGTCTGCGCTTTAAAATACCTTGATATTGTTTTGCATTTACCCAAATCCACTTTCTTGTTTTATTAGCTAAAGCAATTTTGACGGCCCAAATGATTTGTTTCCACAAAATCTAAGATTTCCTTGCCATTTTTAACATTTACTATTGATTGGTTTTCCATTTTGGGATTTCAACAAAAAAAAAAAAAAAAAAAAATCTCAAAGTGAATCTTTTTGCTCCACTCGTGAAAATCCTGTAGCCTGGCTACTGGAAGCTTCGGTTGCTACCGGAGTATGCTTCGTGGCCTTGCGAGACCTGTTGTATTTCCCTCAGACTGCTGTAATGGAACCGCTGCCTCGCGCTCTGACTGTTCTTGCACCTCGAAGCCTCGAAATGGCACCATGTTCCAGCACTCGTGCCAGCAAGTTGCAATGTCGTGTCTACCATCTCAATCATCGATATACACCTCCTACCTATTGTATTTCCCTCAGTCTGTTGTAATGGAACTGATGTATTCCCGCTGTATAAAAGCATATAATGGAGTATGAGCTATATTTATGTTGTAAAAATAATTATTGGATTTATTTAATTTGTTGTGTGTTTCTATTTTGGAATAATTCTTGCAATTCCCATCTTTTACTATTGTTGATTGTCATATTCATTGTTAGACGATTGAACAATGGTCTGTGATTAGATTTAAAAATGAAAATAAAAACAGTTAAGAAAAAAAACATAAAACAATGATTAATTAATAAATAATAATAAAAAAGTTATTAGACGATAATGTTAAGACGGAGCCCCTCCTCTGCGTGTGCCAATAGTCGCCTTTGCAGCAGGCCAAATAGTTGCCTTTGCAGCAAGTAGGCATCGCTGGAACGACTCCTCATTCACCGGTGAGTGGGCCTACAAGTGTTCAACGTCTCATCATTCACCAACAATTTTCCCTACATCCGATCAAGTCGGTTGTGATGAGGAAGCCAAATTGTGGATGGATGAAGTGGGGTGCGCTGAATGGTTGGGTGTGGACCCGGTGGTTATTAGTTAGGGACATCCTAGGTTTGTCAAAATTTGTCTTAAATCGGTGCATTTGTTTCTTTCATTCATCTTTTCGGTGTTGGGTTCTTGCTTCTATTTTCTGTGACGATTGGTGATTTTGTTCTCTAAACATTTGCAATTTTAGGTGAGCCTGCTTCTTCCAAAAAAATTCTTATTCTTTGTTGTTTGAGGTAAGTCATATTTTCCCAGTGATATTACAAACCATTGCTTTGGTATTTAGTTCCAGTTGGAAGTTGGGAACATTGAGGTTTCGTTTATATTTGAGTTTTGATTTTTTTACAGCGAACCAGTTGTGAACTTCATGTGTGCATCTTCAAATCTCAAGACACCATATAGACCCTGATTGTTTAGATGCATCTGGGATAAATCTTGAATTAGGTAGGTCATTTTTTGAAATGGGTATATTCTATGTAATGGATTAAAAAGGAGCCTATAATTTTGTATGGGTCTATGCTAAACCCTTGATTGCACAGGTCCCTGATTTTTTATATGGGAAACTAATAAACCCTTAATTACAGTCCTAATTTATTTAACATGGGTTTGTTCTACGCATAGGTTTGGATAGGTTGCTATATTTTTAGACAAGTTTGTGCTAGACCATGGATTAGAAAGTCACCAAGTTTTTAGATGGGTTAGATACCTCCCTATTTTTTCATATGAACATGTGCTAAACATGGACTATATGGGTACTTGTACTTGGAATGGATAGATAGGTCTCTAATTTTTAGATGCTCAGAAAGGATGCTCACGACTTGTGTGAATGCTACAAGTGTTATCACAATGTAGATTTTGGAGCTTCCCAATGTCAATAACTGAAACTTTGAGCTTAAGTTCTGTAGGGTTTATTAACTACATAATTAATGCATTGATACTATGATGATTAACACCTGATATATTGTTTTGAATCATACTAAAGAGTTACGAGCACATACCTCTAGTTCCCTCATTTTTTAGATGGGTTAGATAACTCCCTATTTTTTCATACGATCTTGTGCTAAACATGGACTAGATGGGTACCTGTACTTAGAATGGGTAGATAGGTCTCTATTTTTTAGATGCTCAAAAAGGATCCTCACGACTTGCAGAAATCCTACAAGTGTTATCACAATGTAGATTGGAGCTTCCCAATGTCGATAACTGAAACTCTAAGCTTAAGTTCAACAGGGTTTCTAAACTACATAATTAATGCACTGTTACTATGATGATTAACACCTTATATATTGTTTTGAATCACTTTAACTATTGTTCAAAACATGAACACCTAGACTCATCATTTGAAATAGTTACTAGGGTTACTAGTGCTAAACTAGGAAATAGTTTCTAAACTACATAATTAATGCATGTTACTATGATGATAAACACCTTATATATTATTTTGAATCATATTGAAGAGATACCATCACATACCTCCAATTCCCACCATTTATAGATAGTAACTAGGTTTAATAGGTTAATTAGGTTGAACATAATTCAATGCTTAGAAAGGATCCTCGCGACTTGCAGGAATCTTACAAGTGTTATCACAATGTAGATTTGGAGCTTTCCAATGTTGATAATTGAAACTCTGAGCTTAATTTCAACAGGGTTTGTAAACTACATAATTAATGCATTGTTATAATGGTGATTAACACCTTATATATTGTTTTGAATCACTTTAACTATTGTTCATAACATGAACGCCTCGACTCATCATTTGAAATTGTTACTAGGGTTGCTAGTGCTAGGCTAAGAAACAGTTTCACAATTTCTCTGAGAAAAATTGATTTCAAAGTGTTCATTATCGTTGAAGCTTGCATTTCTTAGAGAGATCAGTACAAAAGATGTGTGCAAACGAGGCCCATGGTGGCTCTAGCCACCCTTAGAATCAGGATGCCTTTGAAGCTTTGTGATTTGAATTTAATTTAAGCTTAGTTAAAGGTGATGCAGTGATGCACCCTTGGAATATGTCTGAGGGGTGGACTGCTTCCTCCAATAGAACCTTTAAACATTTGACCCAATCTTCATTAACCTTCGCTATCTCTCTAGATAGGGAGCCTTGGAATTTATGTGAGATGTTTGATAAAAAAAATTCTAATAATCCTTGGTGCCCAAAAATAATAACAGACACTGAAAGGGGAAATGCTCCTCAAAACTGTGCACTTTGATGCTTTGGGTAATGCCATAAAACCCCAAAAATAGAGCCTTATAGGCTATGATTTGTCGTTGGGCATATTTGGCATGAACTCAGGCTCATTAACAAGGCCTTCTCTGTACATTTGCATACTAAATTGGCACCTAAAATAGTGCATTCAATAACAGAGATATCTAGTGCATAGATTTTGGATTAAATCTTTGTGCTGAATTGAGGGACAAGAAAACACTAGATTATCTTCAACCTGAAATTTGTCTTACATCATTAAGAATTGAGGAATGGAACCATGATTCCTGTAGGTATCTCTGGTCAATAACTAAGATCCTATAGCCTTACTTCCCTAAGGATAGACAAATGAGTGTATTCTACCAACAACATTTACAAAATTTGGATCTAATCCAGATTCATAATTGCATTTTATCTGAACTTTTGCAACTCTTTTACTTATGTTTTCATCAACTGGATCTATCTCATAATTTTCCCTGCTACCATGTATTCTATTTGCGGATATATCTATATATATTTGCACATAACATGCCTTATCTTCGAAGTGTTGTTCTATAATTTTTCTTCATTAAAATAATATTAATGATACATGCAAGTATTCCATCGCATGAGGGATGAGAAGGACCACCTCCTCTCAAAACAAAAATCATCCACCTAATCTTTTGTGTTCCTTTATTGAATAAAATGACAAAGAATCTTTAATTATGATTCTTTTAATTGTGTAGTAGAATATACTTTGTTTCTCTGATTTTAAAAATACTCTGCCTCTCTGGATCACTTGCTTTATTCCAGTCAAGTAAAAATTTGGACTGTACTCCTATGTGTGTTTTCATTATCTGTTTGAAACTGCAAATTCTGGCATATTTTGTTAAATATAGAGCTTACTAAACCTGGAATTCTCTGTGTTTTTATATAAAATACATTTGTAAGAATATTTGCACTATGGACAATCCCTAGAATAATACGAAACTCGCTAGTGTATTTAATTTTTTTGTCTCTTTCAGGGTTACATGTCACGTATTTTTTCAAAACCATAGACAATCAGTCATGCATAAAGAGATTAAAAGATCAATAACATTGTGATTTTTTTCTCTAACGATTGGCGATTTCAAGGCAGACTACTTCTTCTAGCAAATTTCTTGATCTTTGGTGTGTGAGGTAAGTCGTCTTGGATGTTCAACATTCATCAAATTGCAAAGCGAAATAAAAATATGGACTGTTCTCCTCTTCTTGAACAGAGACTAAACATTAACCACTACAGTGGAAAGGCGCTAATTAATTATCTTTGCAAATAATTTGTTAGTTGGATTTTATAGTTTTCACTTGTTACTTAATTGCATTTCATACCAATGCATTGTTTATGATCCAAATACATTTCCTGCAAAGCAGCTAATCATTTATTGGCAAGACCAAAACGGTAAAGGGATGCAGGGAGGGAATACTCTCATTTTCATTAGTTTTCCCTTTACATTTGCACTGAGGTCATAGTTTCTTGAATGTGGGAAGGCTTCCAAAATAATTCCATTGTGGATGTTTAGGAGGATCTGTTTATTATAATTGTTCTAACTTTACACTGGGAATTTTCTCATTTGGATAGACCTCATACTTAGCGAATGACTTCAGCTTTTGTTTATAGAGTTTCCTTCAGTCTAGCAGTATTTTCTCTTTATTTTACATGCTTAGTATCCCAACCCTTTGCAGCAGATGGACCCTTATCTTTGTTCTGATTCACTGACACATAGTTACATGCAACATTATTTGAGAGGCTTTCATCCACTTCTTTGAGATCATAAACCTTTGATGTAAGAGTCGGGTGTTTGAGGTGAAAAATGTGCAATTTGCATAGGTTTGTTAGTAATTCATAAACTAATGAGATATCATTGGTATACTTTAACATGTGTACCTGTAACAGACCTCTTCGAACATAACTAAATTCCCATATTGGGTGGTACTGGTTGCAATCATTAGTTGATTTCCAAAGTAGTAAATCCTAGTAAGCCAATAATTTGGATAAGCCTTGTCTTCGCACTTTCCTAAAATCTTCTTTACAAATCTAGAAAACATCTACCCAAACAACATGCTAGAATTGTCTCTCTCTTTTGATAATTCTACCAAGTCATCTAATTGGTTAAATTTGTCCACCCCACAAGTTCTTCCTTGTATGATAACATCTAATGCAGAAGCAAGGCATGGACCACTAAGTAAACACGTCAACTTGTAACTCTACTTTGTCAATGAACAGTTAACATATTTCAAAAGTAACTTCAAAAAACTTTATCTCAACAAAAAGGCAAACAATGCCAACAATGTCCCAAGGCATGTCGACATGATTGCATAGGAACAAAGTAAAACTTATCTCTTATATCAATAAATATTGGGCTTGAAATGATTGTTGTCACAACCACGATGCAATTTAAACTTTAGGGAAAATAATGGGTTAGAGAGTATATTCCTCAACTCATCTTCAATTCAAGGAGATATATAATTTTTCCTTATTTTGCCATGAAATTGAATTGTTGAAGTTGAACTTTTGACCTAGTGTTTAACAATGAAATCCCAAAATCATTGCATAGGTACCATAACATTCCCTTTCAGATGGTACATGAGCAACAACTTACATGGCAAGACTTACCACTAGATCCAACCATTTAATTAAGTGTAGTAGCATATATTTTGTTTCTCTGATTTTAAACATACTCTGCCTCTCTGGATCACTTGCTTTATTTCAGTCAAATAAAAATTTGGATGGTACTCTTATCTCCCAAACATTTGTACTATCGGAAGATAGCCTTAACCTCTAAGGAAATTCGATAGTAGAAACAGATCCTTTTTATATGATATACCTAGACCTTGCGAGACATCCTTGCAAGCAAGAAATCAACTGTAAAAGCAACCCTTTTATCGTTCTAGGCCTCAACACCAAACCTCCCAAGGCTCCTATAGGTTGCTCAATGAATTGTCCAAATTCCTCTACTTATTGCCTTTGTTGTAAAGCTACGTTTCTCAATGAATTTTCGCAGTCATGTATTAGTCTTGGGCCTGTGTCTTTTAGATTGTAGTGGAACATTATGTTGCTCCCTTCCACATTTTTCTGTTTATCATAAATTCAGTGGTAGTCCATACAATGGATATTATCTTATTTGCTTTAGATCGCTCCCCAATGACAATAACAACTTTGTGAATGTGCTAGAGGTTTCATAATTGTTCCCCAGATGACCTGTAATTTAGAAATTTGTACATGAAAGCAATATACATTCATAGTTGTCCTATGTTATTATCTCTTACATGTTCGAACAGTTTGTCCTATTTAAATGTATTTAGATTGCAAATAGCACCTCAATATTTTCATACTAACATAAGAAAATTCATTTTTTTGTTTACAAGTCTAAATAACCATTGAATTAGAATCAGTATGAACATGCTTGTTGCACCTTAGCTCATAAGGATGTTGTGAAGTTTCCATATAGTGTTATAGGAATCTTATTAATGGTAAACATCTAACGCGAGAAAAACCACATATAAACAATTTTAAATCAAAACCCACCTTTATGAATTCTTTTCTCTATAGTACTTATTTTGTTATCTCTGCTTTCAAAAATGGCAACAAAAACTTTTGAGAATGTTATTTTCTCAATGCTCTATGGATCAACTCATATTCAACCATTGCTACAAATTGTTGAACTTGACCCTATTTGGTCGATGCAAAGTTCTACTCTTCGATATCGCACTACCATCTTCGATGGCACACATATGAAACACCTTATGCTTCCAAAAACTTTCAATGACCTCGTTACAACAAGCTTGCTTCAAAAATGTTTTATTATACATGTTAAAAGTTGGACTACTTCAACTATTGGTCCATCAATGTAAATTTGTTACAAAATTCTAATTTAAACTTTAAATATTTTCTTCATACCACTTTCGATTCTAATAATTACTCCTATGACTATCATTTACTGTGTAGGTCTATAATGCTACTAGACTTCGATATTTTTGCTATACTTCACTGTTAATTGGTAATCCAAAAAAATTGGGTATTCCCATTACATCTCAGGAACACACTCCCTCCTCATCGAACCAAGATCCTTCATAAAAAAATCACTGCCCGCTTCCTTCTATTCCAACCCCATCTGTCATGCTAATCTATATTTCCATCAAAGCACTAAACCCTTACCATTCAAACTAGTCCATAAAAGACTACGTCCAAAGAAAGACACCTCTTCGTTAATTTCAAAATCAATACGGACCCGGTAAAGTTTTTGGCTTTGACCTCTTCGATGCGGAAGGTGGAGAAATACACATTACTTGTTTCGACATTGTTGCCGATTGTTTTTTTGAAAAAATCCAAGTTGGAAATGTCTACATTGTCTCAAATGGAAATGTGAAAATGGCTAATAAGCAATAAAACCACTTAAACAATGATTGGGAAATTTTGTTTAATGCAACATCTACCATAAAGCATGTTGCCAATGAAAGAACACACAACCCAATAGTGCATTTCAATATAAAATCAATCAATGATATCAGAACAACAAATGTCAACTCGATTTTCGACGTTCTTGGTATTATTACCGACATTTCCAATCTGTGCACTATACGTAGAAAATACGGTTCTGAAGTCACTAAATAAACAATACACCTTCAATACATGTCTGGATATAGCATGGATGCAATCTTTTGGGGAGGTAATTTCGATGATGTGTCAAAAGAAATTTCCTCTTATGCGCTGCAGGAAATAACCCCATCATTACAATCAAGTCTGCTCGTGTTAATGGAAAAAATGTCAACACTACAACAAAATCCATTATTCTTGTATATCCTAACATTGAAGAGGCCCACACGCTAAATTCATGGTTAAAAAAAGAAGGTTCTAGTACAACTTCTACATCCTTAGCAACAAAATATTCACCTTCTTTTGGCCATCAACCAAAAAAAAATAACAATTGTTGATATTTACAGTATCGATTCCTCTGAGAAACCTACATTCTACCAAGTGAAGGGCACAATAACTAAAATTTGGATTGAAAGTTTTTACTACCTTTCTTGCTCGTTTATCGTTGATGGAAAAAAATGCATGAAAAAACTTATTCCAAAAAATACAAGAACATGGTATTGCCTAAAATACAACGTTGAAGTAACAGATTGTGATTACAAATATTTACTTAAGATCGACATACAAGATCACACTAGGGAGTTAGTTTCAACAATTTCTTTCAAAGACGTAACATCTACCACTCTTGGCATTAATGCAAAGGACTTATATTTTTTATCCTCATATCTAGATCTAATCAAGGAGATTGTCTCCAAATCACTCTAGACATATCACATCTTCACATTGTCAGTTAAGATAGAAACATTTAGAGGAATACCACGTTTGAAATGCGTTATCATAAAAGAAGAAAGCTTGCAATTCACAACGGAATGCAACAACATCCTTGGAGCAATCGATAACAACTCCATATCATAGATATATATCGTTACATGTACTTTTGCCTTTTTGGAAATTTGTATTATTTTAATTTATATATACAATTTTAAACCATATAGTGTCGTATGTATTTTTTGAAATTTCTCTTATTCATTATTGAAATATGTTTTTCAACACAACATGCAATTATATGTAATTGCATTTACCCATCAGGTTGCATCAATGTTTCCTTAGCATGGAGATCTTGCATTCCTCCTCCATTGTATCTATTATTGCATTGTGTACATACAACTATTCACATAGTTTTTACTTTCTTTCTTTTAACAAATCATGGAACTTGATGCACTACACAAATGAAATTATTTTCATGCATAGTTCCAAATTACTAAAATGTTCTTTCGAACACATTGTTCTAATCATAAATTGGCATCAAAATATTCCAAATTTCAATTCCTTCATTTTTATTTTATTTTTTTTTAATTTTTTGTTAATAAAATTGTTGTTTTATCTCCAAATAACATTCATGTTTTCCCCTCTCTTGCGTGTAGGTTCCTTGTGTAAACTACTAATTCTAATGATGAACATGCCCGAAGATACTATGTTTCAAATAAAGAATGAATAAATGCATGTCTGCGCGAGCTTTATCATGCTAAAAAAGGCATCACATATTCCTAAAAAAAAGGCAAAAAAAGACCAAGATTCATCCTCTGAAACATATGATGCAAATTCACATTTTCCATCAAAACTATACGTAATTAACACTTCCCAACCCAAAAGAAATCCTCTTTTTCAATCTTTAGATCCTCAATCTCGTGAACGAACCACTCAAACAAATACATCCATAGCTCATTGTGCCCCCCCTCCATTGCACATGATTTCAACAATGTTCAAACTATTTATGCACTTCGTGATTTCCCTAATAAGATTGATAAACTTACACCAAAATGTCCATGCTCCATTTTTCTTGAATCATATCTTGGAATACATCTCTGCAAGTCGAACCAAATTGTAACACCCTCCTCCCATATCTACCTAAATAACCTGCCAACCGGGGTAAACATGCGATGAGAGGCTACTATGATCTGATTCAACCTCCCAGGTCACCTTAAGAAAGTGGAACCGACACCACACCACTACACAAACCTTCTACACCTGCTACAGGAAACCCAAGAGCCATCCAACCTTCCAGGAAGCTAGCCCCTGAGACAAATTGACCTTTTAGTGCATCAATCCCCTAGTCTCTCCCTTGACATGGGCACGAGTGCGACTAGAAACCTCCATTCGTAAGCACAACATGGGTATGCATGCGAATGGGGACCTTTCACAGTAGTTATGAGCCTGCAAACCCAATTTTTGTGCCACTTTTTTAGGCCCAGAGCCCAGGTCACTGACCAGAACTCCATGACACTTTCAGAAATGAAAGATAATAACAGAACAATGATGTAAAAGCAACCATATGAACAGGGAATTGACTGGAGCCCTACTAGCCATGACAGGATTCTCGTCAAACACATGATAAATATGCAATCTACAGGTGTAAACTACATATCTGAGCATAGGAGTCTCATACTTATCTGAGAATTTCTAGGAAGCATCATTACCTTATATCATTAGTTGCATTATCATCTAGTAGGTCATGTATTCATTGCTCATTCATTTACAAATAAAAACATGATGAGAGCCATACATTTTCATTGTCATAAAATACATTTATAATCAGCATATAAACAATAGAAATACTGAGGATACAACAACCATAAATGCTACATCGAATCCAATAATTTTACACATAAATTAACAAGGAAAGGAACTCTTATTCATGGATGCAAAAGCCAACCCGGTATGGGACTACCATGTTCCAGCCGACCATATATTGGCTGATCCAAATCTCTCTTCAGCCAATCACTCTCATGCCATATTCCAAGCATGAATGTGGGACTCAAACCAAAAGAACCAATCAGGGCTTCCCGAGGCTACACCACCTCACCCTCATCAATGGAACCAAACTTTACCGCAATCCACACCATATCACTAGGAAAAAACAATAAACATGTAACACCAGGCTTTGCCATGATCTCCACTAGATCACTAGACCAAACGAACATGGATGCCACTGGATTTCTCCACCTACACTGTGAGGATTTTTCTTGTCTCCTAGTCTCTAGGATTTACCGCAATCCACTCCAGATCACTAAAACCTCACCAAGACTCCACTCTCCAGGATTTACCATATATCCCATCCTGGGATTCCTAGGCCTTATGGAGAGTACCCACTTCTAAACTTTACCATATATCCCGCCATATACCAATCGAGGATTCCTAGGCCCACTGAGGTAACACAAAATCTGAATTCACCTCAACCCACAGTCTGGTTCAGGGGTTACTAGGCCATGTTTTTTTTTTTTTTTTTCATTCAGAGATTCACCTCACTCAGCTTCAAATCCATCATGCAATCTAGCTCAAACGAAACATGAGAACCCCATCACACCATGGCTATTCGAAAATTACAAGGCTAGGCTGAAAAAAATGTTGTCACACCTGGAAAAAACCATTCCAATGACAGAAAGAGAACCAATAACACACATGCAACACTATGCATGCCAAATCTAGCAAGGAAACCACACATGCAAATCGATACCTGCAAAGAATCACATTGTAGCTGGTTGATCTTGTTCTTCCTTGCTTGATCTTTGCTTCCTCTTTGCTTTCTTGCCTTTCTTGATCCAATGCTGTAGTGATCCAAGAAAACTCTAAGTGTCCAAGAGTGTGTGAGAGAGAGAATAGAAAGAGAGCTCCAATAATTAATTCACAAAAAGGTACCAATTGATCCTCATAAGCCTTTTTATCAATGAGGCCTATATTTTATTCATTTTCCATTATTTTCTTTCATTTTCCTCCTCACATGCAACCTGTGACCTTTCACCTTCCTCATCTCCTAATTTCCATTATTTTCATAAATAAATGCCAATTAATGCCACTTTTCCTTTGCAAAGCCTTTGTCATTGCATTTTCCAATTTCCTTAGCCGTAATAAAACCAAATGAACACCCACACTAGGATGCTTTTCCCAACATTAGGCTTGGAATAAGTGTTCCATAACTGTGGTTACTATTTTGCCTTTATTAACTTTTATTGCATAGAATTTTCACCAGGGCTATTATTGAACCCTCCCCTTGGGGGACACCATCCTCGGTGTTCAACCACACCTATACCTCAGCAAAACTGCTGAAAATAAGACACACTGCTCATGAAGCTTTATAACATAGCTTGATGCAGTTTTTACAATGATCACCCTGCTAAGAAGCAAACCAACATGACAACGTAACAACATAACAACATGACAACTATAATGACATGACACCCATACCACTTATTGGAGATTTATAACATAGCTCATGGTGATATTTACATCCATATACATGTATACATCTACCAAAACATCACACCAAAACACATGCCAAAACATCATAATAATTTTTTTTTGCCTCCACCAGCAAACAATGAAGGATACGTAGCTTGCATTTGATCTGCCATCTCCCATGTAGCTTCATCCGGCCTAAAGTGTTTCCATTGAATTTTAACCTACTCGATTGCTCGGTTCTGGAGCATGAGCATCTTTTTCTGTAATATACATTGTGGTTCTGACTGCAATTCTCCTTATGGCTCCACCTGCAATACATGCCATTCAATCACATGATCAACATCTTTAACATACTTCTTAAGAAATTATACATGGAAAACATCATGGGCTTTCATTGTCAGAGGAAGTGCAAGTCAATAGGCTATTGGCCCAATCCTTTCAAGAATATTGAAAGGTCCACAATACTGAGGTGCCAAATTGGCACATTATCTAGTCCATAATGAGCTCTTCTTGGGCTTGATGTGCAAGTACACCTGGTCCCCAACCTGAAACTCCTTAAACAACCTGTTATGACCTGCATAACTTTCCAGCTTGTCGTGTGCTGCCTTTAGATTCTTCTTAATCACCTTCATTTCTTGTTCCATTTCTCCTAACATGTCTTCTCCAATCAATACCCTGTTCACCGGATCACTCCAACTCGATGGGAGTGTTACAACTCCACCCATAAAGTGCCACTCATACTAAATAATTCCTGATACCCATTGTTGTAAGC
This sequence comes from Pinus albicaulis, assembly GCA_034641835.2. Taxonomy (NCBI): domain Eukaryota; kingdom Viridiplantae; phylum Streptophyta; class Pinopsida; order Pinales; family Pinaceae; genus Pinus; species Pinus albicaulis. Next base: position 709,358,656 of record CM076579.1, read on the forward strand.
AAACTCTACAAGTGGAATATACTCTTCCCACTTTCACTGTTGATGCATCACATACATCCACAACATATCCTCCAATATCATGTTGATCCTCTTTGTTTGTCCATCTGTCTGCGGATGGTAAGTTGTATTGAAGGCAAACTTTGTGCCCAAACCTGCAAACAGCTCCTTCCAAAACTTGGAATTGAACTTCGCATCCCTGTTTTACATGATCTTCTTTGGAACACCATGCAATCTAACCACATCTCTAATGAACACCTATGCCACATCACTAACTGAATACATAGTCTTCACTAGAATGAAGTGCGCAACCTTTTTCAACATATCCACAACAACCATGATGGAATCATGTTGTTTGTATGTCCTGGGAAAACTTGTGATGAAATACATGGAAATGAACTCCCATTTCCACTCTGGAATCACAATCGACTATAGCAGTCCAATTGGATTCTTACACTATACTTTTACCTATTGACAATCCAAGCTTCTATCTACAAACTCTGCCACATCCTTCTTCTAATTCAGACAATAATAAAACTTCTTTACTGTAGTCAATGTCTTCTAATAACCTGGGTGACCTGAATATGGTTTCGCATGAAACTCCCTCAATATCACCTTCTTGAGTTCATTATTATCTAGCACATGTATCCTGTCTCTAAACCTGACCAATCCATCTGTCATAAGACAATAGTCCACATCATGTGTTCTTGCACTTGTACCTGTACCTATACCACTACTTGTACATGTACTCTGCCGTAATCTGTGCCTAAGTTCCATATACTTGACATCCTGCTGACCTGCCTGAAAGATCCTATCTTGTAGATCTGCCCCATAGGAACTCATAGATGCTATATGATTCACCTATATCTTCTTGCTAAGATCATCTACAACCTTGTTCTCTCTACCTTTGATATTCCTGATCTCGAAGTTGAACTCACTAATCGTGGTCAACCATTTAGCTTTCTTGGCATTCAGATTTGATTGGTCAAATAGATACCGCAATCCACTGTGACCACTTATCATTAAAAATCATCTACCCAGAATATAGTGTCTCCACATCTTCAATGGATGAATGATCGCTGCCAACTCAAGATCATGCGTTGGATATTTATGCTCATGTTCATTTAGTTTACGAGACTCATAACATACCATCTGTCCTTCCTGCATAAGGACTCCACCAAGTCTTCTCTTGCAAGCATATGTACATACCACAAACTCTTTGTCTGGATTTGTGATCTTTAACACTGGAGAATGTGTCAATAACTGCTTCAATTGCTCAAAACTGGTCACACATTCCTCTATCCATTCAAAAATTTTACCTTTCCTTTTCAATTATGTAATAGGATAATAAATTTGTGAGAAGTTCCTAATGAACCTCCCATAATAACCTGCCAATCCATGAAGGACCTTACCTCATCCACATTTCCAGGAGCTACCCACTCCATTATCGCTCTTATATTTTATGGATCCATTGCTTTGCCTTCCTTTGAGACAACATGTCCCAAGTAATGTACCTCAGTCTGAAATAAACTGCACTTGTTAAGCTTAGCATACAATTGATGCTCCCTTAGCAATCTCAACACGACTGCTAAATGTTCGACATGCTCTTCTTCATTTTTAGAACATACCAATATATCATCAATGAACACAATAACAAATTTTTCCAGAAAAGGTCATGACACACTATTCATCAAGCGCATAAAGGTAGCTGGAGCATTAGTCAAACCAAATAGAACTACAACAAAATCATATTGTACATCACTGGTCCGAAAAGTTGTCTTGTAGATGTCCTCTTCCTTAATGTGTACCTGATGATATTCAGATCTCATATCAATCTTCAAGAACATTGTTGCTCCATTCAACTGATCAAACAAGTCATCAATCCTCGACAATGGATACTTGTTATTGATAGTCACCATGTTCAACTGTCTGTAATCAATGCACAATCTGAGAGTACCATCCTTCTTCTTCACAAACAATATCGGTGCACCCCATGCTGATACACTTGGTTGAATGTATCCTTTGTCAAGCATTTCCTTTAACTGCAACTTCAACTCTATTAAATCTAGAGTGCTCATCCTGTAAGGTGCCTTTGATATTGGTGCTACTCGTGGTACCAAATCAATAGAAAATTCTACCTCTCTATGAGGCATCAGCTCTAAAATCTCTACAGGAAACACATCTTGAAACTGTTGTAGAACTAGATACCTTCTAAAAACATTTTCATCCTCAACATCCTTACCTTTGTCACTAGAAATGTGCACTGCAAATACCACACACCCTTTCCTACGACTACGCTCGACCTACATAGTTGTAACCATTTTCACCGATGTTTCTTTCTTCTTACCCTGTAATATTATCTGCTCCCCATTGTCATCCAAGCACTCAATGAATTTTTCATAACAATCCACTTTAGTCCTGTGAAGATATAACCAATATGTACCCAAAAGCATGCTATATGAACCCAATGACAATACAATCAAATGTGTATATGTAGGCATACCATTCAATTCAAATGCACAATCTCTTACCCAATGATGAACTCTATTCTTGGTGTTGATTTTTGTGTAGCTTGGGAGGTACTCCAATTCCTAGTGCTTGAGGGTTGGGGGTTAAAGTCCCACAAATGGGCTTGTGGGCTTGAGAACCAACCTTGTGGGTTTTTCACCCATAAATTTTTGGGATAAAACCATGATGGATATATGACGTGTGATGGATGAGGATGATAGTGCTCAACGATATAATTCCAACGCATCAAGAATCATCCGAATCCGAGTTGTCGTTAGAGAGTTATAAATTTTTGAAGTTATGGTTGGGGTTGACACCATAAGTGTCAAGGTCGGCCTAAGGTTATTTTAGGCATGTGACAGTTGGATAGCCCCTAGGATGACGTTTTGGATCCCTTGTTTATAGGTATATATACAAGGTGAGTGAGAGGACATTTCCTCATCCATTATGCAACATCTAGCTAGAAACGAGCTCGAATAAAAGGGACCTTATCTCTATTTGGAGGTCGCAAATCAAAGGGTAGTTTCAAGGGAGAACAGAAGGGCATTTGAGTGCCTTCTTATGACTGTGGAAGGTCGTTAACATTTCTGGAAGGTCCGAGTAAGATATGGGGTGTCTCTATGACTATTTTGGGGTAAATATTGCATGACAACATCTGTTATAATCCTTCGCATATGTCTGTTCCAGTACAGGTGGCCACAATGATAGTAGGAGCATCTATTGAGAGAGTAAAGGTCCTGTCTAAGGTTGTGTGCAAGGTCATGAGTGTTGGAGAGGCTGGAAGGCCTAATCCTAGGATGATTTCTCACTAGGAAAGACTATGATAAGGAGAAAAAGGAGGATGGAGGTAGGACACAACTGTGGAGAGGGATTATAGGCAGTAAAAGAGGGTTGTACATGACTGAGAACGTGCCCTAACCAGGTCATCTATGATAACAAAAAACAGACCTAGAACAATGAGCCAAGAGGTATGTATTTCATATATGTTTACTAGTGTTGGATCCTAATTTGTGGATTAGTTTTGTATCGGATATAGGGCATCCCGTGGAAATCAAAGAGGAGGGAAAGACCTCATGGTTATATGCCCTAATCCAATGATAAATTTCATAGTGATTAAGCAACAGAATGTTGTCGTACATTGGGTCAAAGTGTTGACTATTGCTTGGGTCAGTTTATGGGATGCTTGCAGGAGGCCTTAGGAGTTATTTGGAGGAGCCCATGTGGACTGTTAGGAGGCATAATGAGCATCCAAGGTGACAATATACACATTAGATAGGAAGGAAAGAGGAAAACAACAAGGTATTTTGCAGATGGACCTGTGTATGATGGATTGATGGTGTCCTAGGAAAGGACACATTAAGGTGCCTAGATTTGCGCAATAACTCCTCTATTGCATGGAAAAGGGCAGATTTGTGAAGTCTATGGGAAACCATGTGTAAGGGTCTCCTAGATGTAGGGAAGATCTAACTAGGTGCAGATGCTACAACGTGGACTTGGTCTCTTGTGGATTGTTGGAGGGTAGCGTGAGAGAATACCAAGCGTGGACGAGATTGGGCACTCATGGTCTGTTGGAGGACAACATGATAGTGTCCATGTTGGAGCCGAAGTGCAACACCTTGATGGACAAAGGTAAATGATAGCCTGACAGTTTTTGAGGAGCTCAAGGGTTTGATCAACTAGGAGCAGGATTATGGAGCGTGAGACTTGCATGTGGAGAAGGACTTTTGCAGCAGATTATGGGCGGTTCTCTGTGAGTCCTCCTAGCCTGTATTCATTGTGGGAGATAGAAATATTGTAGTGATATGTGGCAGCCCTCGGTGATCTATGTTGGTCTTCATCATTGTAGCATAGGAAGACCATAGCGGGTTGAAGTCCCTGAGTAGTTGAGGAGCAGCAATGGGCAGATTGAGAGTTGTTCATAAGTGGAGCTGTGAACAACTTGACATGAGTCTCGATGAGTTGTTTCCTTGATGAATGAAGGGACAACTAGAGATAAAATTGGACAACCAAGATTGAGTGCCCAGATGGACTTGGAGCATTGATAGAGGCAAGAGCTGCAAATCGAGAGCCGAAGGACTGGGCATGTACAAGGTACGAATGAGAGGAGTTGTTAGATGCTATAGCCAAATGGTCAGAGTATCTTGTCTTGTATTAGTGGATGTACGAGGGCCATTATTCCTGGTACGTAAGCTATAGAATGTTGTATTATATGTTGTTAATATAACAAAGTTGGGTTGAAAAATTAAAAAGATGTGTATATTTGTGCATTTATGATTTACTGATTTATATTTCCACTCTGCAAAGTAGTTTAGTGGTTGAGATTCTTGGCTTGGTAGCGTCAATGATTTAAGAATTTAACCTAGACCCAAGGTCACAAAAATTCAACACTTGGTACCTGTAGCCAACTGCACTAACCAAGATTCTGCATGCACTTCCTTATTCAAACCACGCTTATCCACCAATTCGGGGTTAACATAACTATAATTATATTCAGGTTCAATAAAAATATAAACAACTTGATCACAAAGCTTACCATCCATCTCGATAGTAGATGCTCGATAGTCTGCCTTCCTGTTATCCAACGCTTCATAGACACGAGAAATGCTCTGCCCAACGTCCCCAACAGTCTGAACCTATTTTTCACTATAGATCTAAGGCCTACTGTCGTAATTCTACAGAAATTCTCTCTGGAGATGTTCTTTTCCACATGTCCAACACTCCAATCGTCTTGTACCATCACCTCTATGATGTTGTTGTCATCCATTTCCCTGTATGGCTACATTTAACTTCTTGTATGGTGCCACATTTTATTTCTCTTCTGCATTCTGAGGCCTTGTTATTTTCGGTTGCCATTTATCTTTACCTTTGTCCTTCCCTTTTCATCCTTGGTGAGACTCATTCTTACGCTTTGACTGCTCGTAGCAATGTTTCAGCTTCCCAATAACTTCTTCAAGTGACTGAGGCTCATCATACTCAATCCTATCTCGAAATGTTAATGGTAATCCACTGAAAAATCGCTTAACTTTATCCTTTTCATGTTTAAGATACAATACATACCTCAATAGCTCAAAGAACTTAGTCATGTACTCCTCATTTGTCATCAATCCCATCTTTAGCTCATAGAATTATTTGGCCTTACTGTCGTAATACCTTATGACAAGTACTTCTTCCTGGAAATCCTCTTCAACTCATGCCAACTCAAGTCCTTTGTCTTGATTTCTTTGACCCGCTTCACATCTTCCCACCAAATATCTACTTTACCTCTCAGGCTAAATATAGTTACTCTGGACTTCATATTATCTGTGTAGTTTGGCAACTCGAAGAACTTCTTCATCCCAAGTATCCAAGCCTCTGCCTCGTCCAACTTCTTAAAATCTCCATCAAAAGTAGGTGCCTTCACTTTCTTAAACTCCTCGAGAAAGTATCCCTTATCACTCCTCTTATAAGGATGATAACAATGATGATCATAATGCCTGTCATAACCAAAACTAGAGTAATACATGTGTCCATCACCTCTCCTATTTGGAGTATCCAACAACTTTCCATCCCTCATTGTGTCATCTCTATCCGACATGTGAACACCATGATACCTACTTCCATATGCCCCATTAGTTTTGTCCTCCTGCCCATGTTTTATCTGAAGTGGCCTCTGTCGTTGCAATTCTAACAAACTATGAATGATTACTGCATTAACTGTTGCTTGTTTCTCTTGTGTCTGGATGATTTTTTCATTGTCCACCTTACAACTCCTTATTAAATATTCCTTCAAACTCCTCAATGTGTCTTCCAAGTCAGAAGAGTTCCCAACACCATTTTTCTCATCTGATTCATAGGGAGAATCTTTGGTAGTCTACCATCTTCCTATTCATCTTTATCCTTTTCCTACAAGGTATCTTATGTTATCTGAACCAAATCATAAACCAACCAGCGTACCTTAGCATAATTCAAGGAGGATATCTCATCTGCACGATGAACCAAATCAATGTAATACATGTATAAACATCATCATAACAACATATAAATATATAACATATTGACATATCAACATAGATACATCATCCTAACTAGAGTTCAGTCATCAACGCATGACGATATCAACCATGACCTCATGCATGAAGACAACAACCATATCAATGTATACTGACAACATGTAAGCATAAACAACATGTAACCAAGAATGCACTCATGATGACACATTCCACTACAACACCCTCACTCTCACATTGACACATCACTACAAACATGACCAACACCATGCATATGCAACAAACATATACACCACAAGTATGAGTAACACATTTGCAACTGACATGAATGCATGACCAACACACCACCCATCCAGTATGAGGGGCGAACCATGCTTTGATACCACTCTGTAACACCCTCCTCCCATATCTACCCAAGTAACCAGCCAACCAGGGTAAACATGTGACGAGAGGCTACTATGATTTGATTCAACCTCCCAAGTCACCTTAAGGAAGTGGAACCGACACCACACCACTACACATACCTTCTGCACCTACTTTAGGACACCCAGGATCCATCCAACCTTATAGGAGGCTAGCCCCTAAGACAAACTGACCTTTTAGTGCATCAATCCCCCAGTCGCTCCCTTAACATGGACAAGAGTGCGACTGGAAATATTCAGTTGCACGCACAACATGGGTATGCATGCGACTGAAGACTTTTTCCAGTAGTTCTGAGCCTGTGACCCCAATTTATGTACCTCTTTTTCAAGCTCAGAGCCCAAGTCACTACCCAAAACTCCATGACACTTTCATAACTATAAGATAACAGTGGAATAACGATGTAAAAACAACCACTTGAATAAGGACTTGACTAGGACCCCTACTAGCCATGACATGCATTTCATCAAACATGTCATAAATATGTAATCTACATGTGTAAACAATAGATCTGAGCATAGGGGTCTCATAATTATATGAGAATCATTAATAAGCATTGTTCCCTTGTATCATTAGTTGCATTATAATATATTAGGTCATGTATTCATTGCTCATTCATTTACAAATCAAAACATGTTGAGAGCCATACATTTTCATTGTCATAAAATACATCCACAACCAACATATAAACAACAGAACCTTGTGCCATATTCCAAGCATGAATGTGTGATTCAAACCAAAATAACCAACCAAGGCTTCTTGAGGCTACACCTCCTCACCCTCATTAATAGAACCAGTCTTTACCGCAATCCACATCATATCACTAGGCCAAAACAATAAACATGTAACACTAGGCTTTACCATGATCTCCACCAGATCACTAGGCCAAACGAGCATGGATTCTAATGGATTTTTCCACCTACACCATGAGGAATTTTATTCTCTCCTAGTCTCTAGGCTTTACTGCAATCCACACTAGATCACTAGGCCCCAACTGAGACTCCACTCTCTAGGCTTTACTCGATATCCCATCTCGGGATTCCTAGGCCTGATGGAGAGAACCCTCCTCTAGGATTTACCGTACATCCCGCCATACACTAGTGGAGGATTCCTAGGCCCACCGAGGCAACAAAAAATATGGATTTACCGCAACCCATAGTTGGGTTCATGGTTTACTAGGCCATGTGTTCTTTCATTCATAGATCCACCTCACTTAGCTTTGAATCCATCTGAAAATCCAGCTCAACCAAAACATGAGAACCCAATCACACCATGGCTATACGCAAATGGAAAGGCTAGGCTAAAAAAAACACTATCACACCTGGAAAAACCCATTCCAATGACAAAAAGAGAAACGAGAACACACATGAAACACCATGCATGCCAAATATAGCAAGGAAACCACACATGCAAATCAATACCTGCAAAGAATCCAGTTGTAGCTGCTTGATCCTGCTCTTTCTTGCTTGATATTTGCTTCCTCTTTGCCTTCTTTCCTTTCTTGATCCAATGTTGAAGTGCTCCAAGAAAACTCTAAGTGTCAAAGAGTGCAAGAGAGAGAATAGAGAGAGAGCTCTAAAGATGAACTAACAAAAAGGTACCAACTGATCCTCATAAACCTTTTTATCAATGAGGCCTTTATTTCTTCATTTTCCATTATTTTCCTTCATTTTCCTCCTCACATGAAACCTGTGACCTTTCACCTTCCTTTTCTCATAATTTCCATTATTTTCATAAATAAATGCCAAATAATGCCACTTTTCCTTTCCAAAGCCTTTGCCATTTCCTTTACCAATTTCCTTAGCCATAATAAAACCAAATGAACACCCACACTAGGATGTTTTTCCCAACATTCAACTTGGAATAAGTGTTCCATAACCTTGGTTATTATTTTTTTCTTTATTAACTTTTATTACACGAAATTTTCACCAGGGCTCTTACACAAATGTACTGTTGCTCCAGATGCATGTCTAAAACAAATGGTCATTGCTTCTCATTATCAAAAAACATGGTCCCTGGTCCTTAACCACCCGTCGTGGCTTGTATTTCATAAATAGAAGAAATTCTCATTGCCATGGTTAACCCTATACTCCAAGTAAGACATGCACGTGGTGGCCAATATGACTACACCAGACACACAATTTTCTTTCCACAAGACATTACAAAAATAACAAGCATGTTGCCACGACGTGTTGAAGACTTGGACATTCTAATGGTTACTCGTCATAGTAATGACCATCACGCTTATGATTGCATTATAATTAGACATCATTTTCTCGCTCGCATTAGAATACACATTGGAAAATGACCCACACTATAAGAATGCACACATTGAAAACAACACACTAGCATCCTTACCAACATTCCCCACCGATGTCTCGTCTTCCCTTAACCATTCCAATACCACATATCCAGCTTCCCAAATATCACCTGAAACACTCGTTGACCCCACTAAATATTTCACGAACACATACCCACACCACACATCATCATTTATACCTACTATTCCCAATACAAATACACAAGTCCAATAAATATGACAATATTTACATGCCTACAACCACCATTCGGGTACTACGATTGAATGGCCTCCAATTGGCCAATCCCAAATCAATGAATACAACACATAAGGTCTCCTCTCTATGGCTTTCCCCACCCTTTTCCCCACAGGAGTTGCAATGCCAAATCAACCAAGAATGAAAGGGTTGCAGTTACATGAATACACACTTCATCTCATATGTTACCATGATAAAAAATTTGACAAGCACACAAGATTTTTCTACTACATATACAATCTCATGATGCGCCATCACAGTCAAGCAACAACCTCTGTTTTTGTGAAAAAAAACATCGCAAATAACTTTCCAACATCTATCCAGGATTTGAACATATGATTAGAACAATTTCTAGACGAGAAATTACCAAAACAAGTCATGCGATTCAGTTGCTCTCTACATGGCACAAGAGCTTTTTTGCACAATGATAATAATGAACTTACAGACATGATATCTCAACTCAGATGCTCGATTTATTCTTCACATTAAATTTTGTTGATGCAAAATGATTTGATCTTCATGCAGTCATCCCAGAATGTCAACTTCGTGATGTTGTAAAACAACAAAAATGGATAAATGATAACATTATCTCTAACCCCCATTTAACATCACTATATATGCACCATGGATTCAAAATATTCCGTGATTTATCTTAGAGAAACACTTGTAGACAAAATATTATTGGTATAGGTACACAGTCTACCACATTACTTTCGTAATTCTCTAAACATTAAACTTCATCCAATGAAAAATTTTCTAACAAAAATGAATCCTTCACAGGTATGAATGGCATGATAGAGGGTCCGCACACATCCATGGTTTCCTTTGCATAGAAAATGCACCTAATATGGAAAGCCTTAACTAGGATGACACAAAAGTTGTTGATAATTCTAAGCAATTATTTGATAGATACATATCAGCTTGGAACCCACACCTTTCTACACTTTCAAACCAACCCGTTATTCAAGCCAATTTAGAAGACCCTTGCTTATTGTCCACACCAAAAATTTTCAAAACCAATCCTTTTAATGATTATGAAAAACTCGTCAGTTGCATTGAACGACACACAAAATGCACCGAAAGCACATGCCTAAGAAAGAAAGGCTCCTCATTCAAATGTTGCTACAAATCACTTTGGGAATTACATCCAAAGTTGTCCTTTTTCATTGACTCCAATGGCCAAAAGACATACATACACTCGCAATTATGATCGAATCAATAGCCATAACCCTACCATCATGTCTATTTGGTGTGAAAATATTGATTACCAACTAGTACTCTCAATCCATGCCATATAAAATTCATCGCGAAATATTCATCCAAAGCATAAAAAATTCTAAAAGATTCCACCACATGTTGCATAGAATTGTCCTTGCTTCGGCTAATGCTGATCCAACAACATTCACATTTCGAAAATTCCTTGCAGAAACCTTTGTCGATCATGACATTGGATCACAAGAAATTTTCCATATGCTACAAAAATTACCATTAGCGTTGTGTAGTCGATCCTTATTTTCTTTAAACATAAGCCAGAAAATTTATATGTGCCTTCCACAAAACAACACCACCTATTATCCATCACAACACTTCATAGATACATATATCCAACGTCCATCCACCATAGAATCCACATCTCTTATAGAAATAGCAAGATCTTGGTCTTATGATCCTTGTCTAAATATAAACAAATGGAAACTTAGACTTGAAAAATAATTTGTTCATGTCATACTATGCTACTCCTCAATACCATCCACAAATGAACCTTCCTATGCTAACTTTTATCGAGTTGAACTCATATCATACAAACCATTTCTTTATATTTCTCAAGATATAGGAAATTATGCTAAAGAATTCATCACAAACTGGCAAACATTTCATCCTGTATACAAACCTTGGCATCAACACCACACACTACCCTATTGAAAATTATAAGTCAATTATTCGTGAGACCCATCCTCCAGACACCATGGACCTAAATGAATGGGAATTACTCTCCCACTTGCACCCTACAAACAAGCTCCTGATAAATGACCTTAACATGATTGCCCTTCATGGTTTTGATGAAAACCTTAATTAGACTCATACCACTATCCCATTGGATCTACAATAAAATGGAATATAATTCATTGAGAATAACTACTCTATCCACCCCATTCTTCAAACACATAAACATATCCTAACGAACCTTACCTCATTGTCTCCAATGCAAAGAAAAGCTCTGAATATTATTTCCAATCATTTTGCTAAAAATTATATTTTTCCTGCTCTACTAATGATAATACAAGGCACTGCCGAAACTAGAAGGTCCCACCTTATAAATTGCATTAGCTAAATTCTCATAACCCTTGTTGGCTCAACACCTTCACTGATCATGCTTCTCACCCCTACAAGCATTGCATCCTTCAACATACAAGCATCGACAATCCATGCCACCCTCCACCTTCCCATAAAGGATCTCATGCCCTTAGAAGACAATGCTCTTGCAATATTCCAAGAAGAACTTAAGCATATACAGTACATAATAATTGATGAAAGGAACTTCATTGGGCCAAAGCTTCAGTGGCTGTTCCATTATATTAGTTGGTGATCTCAACCAATTACCACCCATCAAAGACATACCACTATATGCATGCACAAGACACGAAAGCGCATTGGGGAACGCATTCAACACAATCATCACATTAGACACAATATTTCATCAACAAGGCAACAACATCACCTAGGTTTCTTTCAGAAACACCCTCCAGAATATTAGAAATGCAAATCCAACAATTGGCGACTATAAAATTCTCATGTCATGAATATAATCCTTCATGTCAGAAGATGAAATACATTCTTTCCATGATTCCATGCATCTCTTTCAAACCAGTGCTCAAACATTGGTCTATACTAAGCAAATGATAAAATCGTTAAACAATCCTGTCGCAAGATCCATCACAGAAGATGACAACACATATTCCAGCCTTTCCTCAGAAAACGAGCAATTTGAGCGAATTGTCTTGCTATGAAAAGGCCAAAAAGTGATGCTAACTTCAAACCTTTGGGTTTCAACCGGACTTGTTAATGGTTCTATCAAGCAAATTATATCCATATTTTATAGATTTTGGTTATGATTTTGTATGAAGGATTGCAGAGGGAGATAGGCTTGAATCTAGAAAAGGAAGAGGGGCAGTTTTCTTTAGGAATGAGGTCAAGGAAAGTTGAGTTAGTGAATCCCTCTTCCTTCTTTTTTATTTGAACCCAAAGGATCATTTTGATGAGGTATTTTTCGATGACATCCCAAAAGGTCCGGTAGAAACTTATGGAGAACCCATATGGGCCCGAAGATTTGTCGGGGTGGAGGTTCCAAATTGCATTAAGAATTTTAGCCTCCTCAATTTCCTTTGTGAGAGATGCATTTATTTCCTCCATAATCAACTTAGGGGTATAAGTCAAAAAATCATTGTAATCCTCCGGCTCTACATTCTTGGTTAAAATCTTTTTGTATTGGTTGTATGTTGCTATTTTAATAGATTCCTGATCTTTGTGCTTCTGTCCTTCATCATCTGTGATTTTTGTGATGTTATTCCTCGACATTCTAACTGTGGCTTGTTTATGGAAAAAAGAGGTAATTTTGTCCCTGGCCTGCAACCAGAGATTTCTAGATTTAAGCCTCCATTTTTCCTCTTCATTCCTACTAGCTTTATACCAATTCCAGTAGAGCTCTTTTTTATGGTCCTGCTTTTCTTTGTTTATTTTGTGGATGTCAATGTTAGTTTGGACTATTTCAAGAATTCTCTTGATGTCATTTCTAACTTTGTCTGGTTCACTGTAATGGAGTTTGACCCATTCTTTGAGCGTTATGCTCAACAGTTTCAATTTAGATTCCCAAATATGAATAGGGGAGCCCTCAACATGTTGTAATCAGGAACTGATCCCGATCTGTCGAGCTTGAGGAAATTCACACCAGAGCGAATTATATCGAAAGGGGAGGGGTCCCAAGGAAGAATGATATCCTAAAGTAAGGGAGACAGGATAGTGATCAGAGGCCGAACAAGTCAAGATGGAATAGGAGGCAACATAAAAATGAGAGATGAGGGAAACATCAACAAGAAAGCGGTCAAGCCTCTCCATAATATTTCCAACCCCAATTCTACGATTATTCCAAGTAAATTTTTTATTTTTGGGGATGATATCCACCAAATCGTAATCAAGAATAATGGATTCCAAAAGCTCTCGTGTAGGGTCTGGATTGAAACTCCGTCATATTTTTTCATTGACGTGCAAGATCAGATTTAGATCCCCTCCAATGATGACATCAGGATTGTCTTCACTATCTATATCAGCTTTTATAACGTTCCAACAAAGTTCTTTGTCCCTGTAGTGGTTCGGCCCATAAATTTTGTAAGCAATAATATTGATATTCTCTTGCTGGTTCTGAAGTATGAATTTGATCCAATCATGAGTCTTAACAATTGCAGTCTGCTTCCATATTGTTTCTATGCCTCTCGAGGCACCTCTAGATTCTACCAAAGTGCCCGTGTAGTTCCTAATTTTATTTATGATATTTCTAATTTCAGTCTCCCCTTATTTTGTTTCTTGTAGAAGGACTATGTTTGAATTTTCTTGACTGAGAAGGTCTTTTAGGGCAGAGTTTTTGGAGGGGTCCCCTAGTCCCCTAAAGTTCCAAGTGAGAACTTTCATTATTTCAGGAATGCAGGTTGTGACCCTGTCTTCCCTCCTGATTCATGTTGACTGGTTTCTTTGATTATAGGTCCTTCGATGTAGGAATATATTGAGTGTTGAGTACCTAGAGAAATGTCCTTCTATGCTGCTTCATCATGATGGTGTTTGGAAGGTTTTCTTCCTGGGCCCATTCTTTTGAGGATTTTGAAAGTAGCCCCCTGCTCTTTTGCTGCATTCCGAGTGACAATTCGAGCTGATGAGGGCTCGTATGAAGAAGATGGGGGACATGACTTGGAAGGGGATGGATGAAGAAGGGAGTTAGGATGAGGGGAGGGGATGGATGGCTGAGGAGGATCCTCTTTAGAGGAGGCAAGGGATGAGAAAGTATTGGGGGAGGTAAAAGGAGGATCAGGGGTTGAGGAAGGATTAAGAGGAGGGTCGAGGATATGAAGACAAATTAAGGAAGGTTCCCGGTGTGGGCGAATGAGGGGATTGACAGATTGAGAGGGCTGGTGGACGGCTGAGGCACTGAAGATCTAAGAGTTTGGCGCTCCTTTTTTTTTAATGAATTCCCATTGAGTTTCAGGATCTATATTTTCAACTTCAATAAATTTTGCACATATATTAGCAAAATGACCGTATTCATGGCATACCTTACACTTGAAGGGGATTTTTTCATAGTCAAGTTGCTATATATGCGTCCAGTTGTCCACTTTTAGCTTGATCACCTCCACATGTCCCTTTCCCAGATCTACCTCAACACAGGTTCTTGCATAGGCTTGCATGTTTTACTTCAACTCACTTCTGTCAATTAACTTTCCTACGTCATTACTAATCTCTCTTACCGAATCATCTCCCCAGTAGTGAAGAGGAAGGTGAGGCAGACAGACCCAAACAAGAACATCATTGGGAACGTCGAGTTCCATATCAAAATCAGGTGTCCATTTGTTTAGATAAAGCCCTATGGTGTCCATGAAGTATGGGCCATTCCTAAATATGAGATCTTTATCCTCTTTGGTATCAAAATGGAACGTATAATAGCCCCTGCCACAAAATATGATTGAAATTTTCCTATTAATCTTGTCCGTCCAGTTACACTCTACCCATTTATGGACAGTCTTCGGCGAGGGCCAGAGACCAGTAAATTGTCCAATAAGTCCTTTCTCAACAAGAGAGAGGGTAGCCATTCGAGGGATTGTAGGAGGAAGAGAGAATTCCTAAATCCCATCCAGTTTTTTGACAAACTTAGAAATTGCAGGCCTTGTTCGGGGTGGATTCAGAGAGCTGATCAATGCTGAGAATGCGAGGGGGAGATGCCTTCGGGATGGTCTCCGGAGGGGCCATGCGGCTGCGGATGAGAAGTAGAGGCAGAGGAGCGAGGGCAGGTGGATGCGTCTGCGCCTAGGTCAAGCTCGTTTGTATGGGAACAATTAATCTAGTCTCAAACTATTTTATGACATACCTTCTTTCTCTAATAACAATTCTCAAATTTACTCATTATTAATAAATGGTTGCAAAGTTTACATTGCTATTATATTTTTTAATTACTCACTTCAAACATTATTTGTCTTCTAGAACAGGACCTATCGACTCGCATATATCACAACTATACAGTTATTGAAACGAAATAGAGTGAGCAATAATTGCATTACACAATATACAAAAAAATTTCTACTGGTGCCAAATATAAACATAATGCTATACCGCGTTCGACCAACTTTATAATTATTACTAAAATAAAATATGCTATGGAGCGTATAATTCACATACATGAACGTGAAAAAATGAAAAAAATATGAGTTGACTGGCAATCAAGAAATATGCAACTTCAACTACACATAAATCTTTAATGGTATTCCATATGCCATTGTTCCCCTTGCATTTTCGATTAGATGTATTCAAATTCCCATGAAAAATGCAAGTTCATTTTCATTCACTCCAATTTCATATTAAAACAATTTGCATGCAAATTCATTATAGTAAATTCTTACAGTTAAATTCCGTATTTTAAATAATAATAATTCTTCTATATATTTTGAACGAAATAATTTTTTTGCAGGTCAATTATTTCTTCTTTGTTCTTCAATGTGTTTGATAAGTTGCAATGCAAATTTAAATGTGCAAAGATAGCCATCTTGTTGTTCACGATTTAATATTATTTTATTTACCTCTTCCATTATGATCTACTACTTGTAAATGCTATTGAAACTTAAAAAAGCATCTTCAAAGATCAAGAGATGATCTATCTTAGAAACGTTATACAATTTGTAAATTGAGTATAATGTAAATTATTTACCTTTATCTTCTACCTTTGCATGACATCGTGTTTACTAATTCTTATCTTCAATGATCTTTTACATGTCACGATTCTTCTTAAATTTATGCCTTACAACGTTTCCTTTGCAACATCTAGTGCAATTTCTAGTTTTATTGTCATTTAAGAAAAGTTTATGAAAGAATGGAGTGTTCTAAATTATAAAATTATGGTAAATATGTTTTTTTAAGTCTTTATTTTAATTAAAAAGTATTTATCTTCACTATTACAAAGATTTGGTATGAATTTCTAATCACTTTGTTGAAAATTAGTGTCGAATTCACTCACTAGCCATCGATTACATTGTTGGTGCACCGTAACTTGTGCTTTATTTGCACCATAAGCAATAGCACTGCATGCATTCTCAATGTAGAATTCCTAGTAATTACCTACATCATTTAGAGGCTATGTCCAATGTTGAACATCAATACTCATACATATTGTTTTGGACATATGTTGAAATGGAGGATAGTTAAGAGACACATAGTCTAATGAGGCTTCAAATTTGCCCCCAAAAAAATGGAAATTTAGGCAATATTTTGATAAAATTTGGCAGATATTTTGGGAAACCCGGGTTAAAACTGTTATGTTTCAAGATTTTGGGTGCCCTATGGGTTTTTGATGGTGTTGAACCCATTTCCACCATTAAAAACAAGATTTAAACACTTAGACTACCAGATTTGTTTGAGAAAAACATGGTCGAATTCTGGAGAATTTTTACCATCCGGGAAAATTTTTCGCCTTAATAGACAACGTCTTTAAGAGAAGGTATTTTCAAGGGGAAAGTATTTTCCATTCCCAATGCAAAATAAAGTCGTGCGATGGGAGGGTTGGCATGTTAAACTATTTTTGTTCCTATTAAGAGAGTGAACCTATAAGACCCAACACATGTCTAATTTTTGAGATGTACTTATCAAATTTGGACCTAAAAAGCTATGTTGTCCATCCAATGAAATTAGTGGTAGTCAATTTGGATTTTTCTACCTTTGGGTATGAAATTTTACTAAGAACACATGTTTCAAACTAATTTAAGGACTAGTAAAAAACCCTCATTTCCATAGCTTGTATTTCTAAAAGTATGGTGAACCAAATCTTGAAATTTGTACCATGTGTACGTTGCTATGTATCCTTAGGCTCCCAAAAAGACTTATAGTTTGAAATGTCCCATAGATAAAGTTATAGTGAAAATGCAAAGGTGAATAATTTGAGATGAATCTCAAGGTTAGTCAAAAACCCTAATTTCGACATGTGTTCAATAAGTTGCAATGAAAATTTAAATGTGCAAAGATAGCCATCATACTGTTCATGATTTATATGATCCTATTGACCTCTTCCATTATGATATACTACTTGTAAATTCTATCGAAAATTAAAAAATCATCTTCGAAGATCAAGATACGATCTATCTTAGAAACGTTATACAATTTGTAAATTTAGCATAATTTAAATCATTTGCCTTTATATTCTACCTTTGCATGACATCAATGTGTACTAATTCTTATCTACAATGATCTTTTACATGTCATGATTCTTCTTGAATTTATGCCTTACACCGTTTCCTTTGCAACATCTCATTCAATTGCTAGTTTTAATGTCATTTAAGAAAAGTTTATGAAAAGAATATTATGGAGCGTTCTAAATTATAAAATTATGGTAAATTTGTTTTTTAAATCTTTATTTTAATGAAAAAGTGTTTATCTTCACTATTACAATTATTTGGTATAAATTGATAATCACTTTGTTGAAAATTAGTGTTGAATTCACTCACTAGCCATCGATTACATTGTTGGTGCGACATAACTTGTGCTTTATTTGTACCATAAGCAATAACACTACATGCATTCCTAATGTACAATTCCTAGTGATTACCTACATCATTTCGATGCTATGTCCAATATTAAACATAAATTCTCATATATATATATATATATATATATATATATTGTTTTGGATATATGTTGAAGTGGAGGATAGTTATGAGACACAGTCTAACGAGGTTTCAAATTTGCCCAGAAAACAATGGAAATTCTAGCAAGATTTTGATAAAATTCGGCTGACATTTTTGCAAACTCAAGTTGCAATTATTAAGTTTCAAGATTTTGGGTGCCCCAGGGGTTTTTGATGGTTTTGGATCCATTTCCACCATAAAAAACAAGATTTGAACAGTCGAGCTGACAATTTTTTTTGAGAAAAAAATGGTTGAATTCTGAAGAATTTTTACGATCCAGGAAAATTTGTTGCCACAGTAGACAACGTCGTTAAGAGATGGTAGTTACTAGGGTAAAGTATTTTCCATTACCAATGCAAAATAAAGTCGTGTGATGGGAGGGTTGGCATGTTAAAATTATTTTTGTTCCTATTAAGAGAGTGAACCTATAAGACCCAACACGTGTCTAATTTTCGAGATGTACTTCTGAAATTTGGACCTAAAAAACTATGTTGTCCATCCAATGAAATTAGTGGCACTCAATTTGGATTTTTTACCTTTAGGTATGAAAGTTTACTAAGAACACATGTTTCAAACTAGTTTAAGGACTAGTAAAAAACCCTCATTTCCATAGCTTGTATTTCTAAAAGTATGGTGAACCAAATCTTGAAATTTGTACCATGTGTACGTTGCTATGTATCCTTAGGCTCCCAAATATTTATAGTTCGAAGTTTCCCATAGATAAAGTTATAGTGAAAATGCAAGGGTGACCCATTTGAGACGAATCTCAAGGTTAGTCAAAAACCCTAATTTCCACATGTTATATGCTTATAAATATAGAGAAGTAGATCCTAAAATTTTGACCACTAACACCTTGATATGTCTCCTAAAAAACCCAAAAATTCATGGTTTGAGGTTATTCCAAAACTAATTATAGCAAAAATTCCAAAATGGCTCATTTCAAGGAGCCAAACCTCCTATGCTTTGAAACCAAGTGTTATGCACTAAACACCAAATAACATAAAAAGAGAAAGAGAAGAAATTACACACCTTGAGAATGAGACAAAAAAGTGAATCCGGATCCTCTTTGAGAGGGTAGCCTCCTCTCACAATAGAATAATGTATAAGATGAAATTATTTCTAAAACTAGGTCTCCTTGGTATATATAGGAGACAAAGGGTACAATTCATTAACACAATTATACCAATATAAATGTAATAACTCAATATCTAAGACATTATCCATGGTTTAACGATAACTATTGCTAAACTAAAAATCACATCACACGCTACATGGATGCTCATATCCAAGATAATCATCAAACTTGTGATTCATTTTACAATACTACATTGAAATTTTCATTCAAAAAATATATTATCCAATTAAAAAACTAACAAAATACTAAATGCCAATAAAATCATATAACCCTTATAGTTCTCAATAGTTATCTTGTTTAATGCTTGATAGTTATTAATGCACAATTTCCAGGTTCCACCCTTATTTGGACTAATGATGATCGATGACCCAAAATGTGAAGTGCTGGGATTTATGAATCCTTACTCTAGTAGTTGTTGTAGTTATTTCTTCACTTTGTTTACTTCCAATAAAATATTATTAGTATAATTTGATGTTGTGAAATGGATATTCTATCAATAATTTTATGTCATGTTCAACTTCCCTCTTAGGTGGTAATAATTTAGATCCTTGGAACACTTCTTTATAAGTTATGATCAATTATTCTAGTTCCCATATTTTCTTTCTATTATATTTCTCCAATAATGCTTGTTCCTCCATCTTTCTTTCTTCTTCTTGATTCTCTCTAAATAACATCAACAATAAACATTTTTTTTCACACTTATCAACCTTCATCCCTAGTGTGCACTTGTCAATCACAATTTTGGTTTGTTATTATGTGTGGTAACTACAAAATGTTTTCCCATATTTCACTTGTAGGTATTATATTGCCTTTCTTGTAAAGACTTCATATGTTATATACAATTATGGGTTACTAGGAATAATTTCACATGTGTTCAATGGAATCACATTTACCATTACTTAATTAACATAGTTTGCATCAATTAAAAATTTAAACTTACACTTCTTAGTGACTCTAAACTCCATGTCTTAGCTCACCTAATCCAACTTGGTGACTAGTGTTGCTGATGTTCAATTTTATTTGAACGTAGGTACATGTACCTTGCCTTTAATGTTAAAAATATTGTCCAACTTTTGTTTTGCATATAAAATGAACAAGTTATTCTTCTTTTTCTATTGTTTGGGATGCATTTCTAAATAAAACTTCTTGTGATTTTCCTCTGTGTATCCATCAACAATTCAATTCTCATAGTATTTGTTTATATATTTGCATTCATGTGCAATAACAAATTTCTTCTTACCTTTCCCTTTCCACTTATCCTTTTTCCTTTGCGGGCTTCATTCAACTGCTCTATTTTCTTTGGTCCAATGATCTGCCCTCTCTTATTATCTCCCTCTATGTAATTTGTACTCGAGCCTCACAAACAAACCAAAGTTTGAAAATCATCACTGGTCTTTAGATGTGGGTATGCAATTGTTGTGTAGGAAATCCTTTTCGTGGACATAAACGATCCCTCTAGTTCTATGGGAGGATATAGCTACAAACGAGACAAATATATGCAACCTTTCCTAACTTATTCTAGAAAAAAGACGAAGGAGGATATATGTCCTACCTATTTCTAATGCTAATTCCTATCTTTGGTGTCAACCTTGCTTCTTTCACTTCCATGCTCATGATATCCTCTCTGTCGGTGAAGACAAATTCCTGCAAGGGAGAACAAGTGGAGACAACAAACAAATACAAAGCATAATAATCTATAGTATAAGCTATGTAGCATATCAAGGAGCACTACAATAAACATGCAATCATAGAAACATTTATGGAAAGGAAACACATAATGTATTATTAATAGAATAAAAAGGGGGCAATACAACTAAAAGCCTTGATGTTGGACGCCTCCTTCAGGTGACACTCCAAGTCCCAGCCTCAACTCTTCAAACAACTTCCTCCTTCACAAATGGATAGCAACTGGGCATGCTTCAACTCATAGGATGGCAACCAACCATTAGTGGATGGTAGGGGTTTTTCATTTATAGGGAAGGAGAGGGAGTTGAGGATCCATAAAAGGTGGGAGGAGTTCCACATATTACAGGAAAGATCCATGGAAAGATGATCCATGGCCATTAATGGGAGGTCTCTCTCATATCATCAACTATCTGAAACCACATCGTTGTTCTCGAGGCTTCTAATAAGGGAAACTTCTCCTCCATTTTGCGAAGAATTTACTGAAGAGGAACAATGCAGATTTTCCTGACAAAGATCACGCTGCCAGCGCTAGACACAAGTGGTGCAAATGGTGACAAGCGTGGGTCATCAATAGTGCAGAACACACTCGACTTGTAAAACAAGGTTCTTAAAAATCTTTCAGAATCTTTTCAAGTCAAGTATTCTTCCACTTCTTCAGGGATGTTATAGGCATGTTTATGGAGAACATATTTTGCGACACTAGTGGTATGATGACATAAAGTGCAGTGTGAATAAATATTGTATAAAAAATGCCCCCTAAAGCATGAAGTTAGAATAGGGAATGATGGCTAAAGTGATTTACAAGCAAAGGCAAGGATTGAGAGAACCACCGTCACGAGACCCACAAACCAAACATAATACAATATATATGACATCTCTGATGTAAGTATACCCAACAATACATCTCTGTGCAGGCATCTAACAATACATGGATCCACGACAAGGATGCATCCATCCAAATAGAAATGATCATGTTTATAATCACGAATACATGTATCCACGACATAGGCGTAACCATCCAACTAGAAAAAGGATCACGTGTACAATCATGAATACTGAATAACTCCATGCAACCTAGATTTATCAAATGAAACCTAGGGTCTTCACCTCTGTCCCGATCCAACCAAAGTATGAATCTGACTATGTGAATAGATGTGTTGAGGTCTAACATGTAGAAACAACCTGATTACCGGTCAATGATGTAAACCGTTAACATGCACAAGAGGAACCGCCAATGATGACAATGGCTCTCAAGGTACAACAACATAATACATGAGTGTGAATAATGAAGCTGAAGTTGAACACTCACAAAATCATTCGATTGAAGGCTAGTTATGTGAACCTATCGTCGAATACGAATAACCTGCCATTGAGGCATGCAAGCTCTAAGGCACTGAAAGGGGGTTCCTAGATCATCTTCCTAGATAATGAGCTGGAGTCGACAGGAAGTGATCCGTCGAAGGATGACCATAATTTTTCCCACATCATCGACACGAAACATAGGATTTTGCAAAGTTGGTAAGAGTGATTCAGGATTGATGTAGAGAAAGTTAAACATGGTATAAAGTGGTTTGAATTTGTAGGTGTGACTTCTCTTTAACATATTGGCAATACGACTGTGGAATTCGACAGAATTTGACTCAAAATAGGATAAGAGGTCATGTTGACAATATATAATCAAATGAGAGGTAAATGGATTTCCCAAACCCAGTTAGACAAGTGACAAAGTGAGGACTTCCCAAACCCGACATGAGATACATATAAGTGTCATGTTCAAGAGCGAAATACTGCCTTTCACACAAAATATAGGATATATGTTTCCTTCCATCCCCCCCCGCTATTTCTAGTGAGTACCTCTTTATTTTTAATCTCAAGCTTGAAGATGATACCATATGCTTGTTCTATTCACCCTTCGGATTAATCCATCCTAGTATTTTAACGTAGCCTAGGAGCTCGGTCTCGTCATGTTTGACAAGTCCATCATTGTTTAATTATTTAAATGATTCCAATAAAGGTAAAACTCAACATCCTTTTCATGTTTAGATAGTCTGAAGAAGAGGAAAAAAGGAAACTCTAAGTGTTCCTTTTCGTAAATAGTCTCTCGAATCCGAAAAGGTAGAAAACAATATCTAAGAGAACATATTAGCCATGTTTGACTAAGGTATTCCTTTTTTGTAACTATTTTATCTCAGTCCGGAAAAGGGTTAAACTTATACTGAGTAGAC
Organism: Pinus albicaulis; assembly: GCA_034641835.2. Classification (NCBI taxonomy): domain Eukaryota; kingdom Viridiplantae; phylum Streptophyta; class Pinopsida; order Pinales; family Pinaceae; genus Pinus; species Pinus albicaulis. The sequence continues at coordinate 709,382,095 of CM076579.1, forward strand.
ATATTTTCATTTACTTTTACGAGCTCGAAAGAAAAAGTGGTTGACAATCTTTTCATATTTTGAGAGTATGATAAGAGCTGAAAGAGTACTCCTCCTGGAGGAACGAGTCGTATAAAGGGTAGTGACAAGTTCCAATCATGATGGAACTGCTCAAAACATGTATAGGTAGAGAGGTTGGCTAACAAGACCACTCATTGCAGCGGTTCCCCAGGCAAGGGTAAAACAACGAAGTGAAAGCGTATGATCGACCAAGCATATGGTGACGTTGGAATGAAAAAACCAAATTTCATCTATTAGAAGAGGCAAATAAAAGGGAAATCACGAGAGGTGTATAGGAATGGTTTCATTTTTTACTCAAGATTGAAACATGGGAAACTATGCTTTAGAACCTTTGAAGATGGTTTCATTTTTACACAATCTTGAAATGGAGGAAAAAACTATGCTTGAGAGTGGTTTCATTTTTACACAAGCTTGAAATGGAGACAAAATATGCTAGGAAGTGGTTTCATTTTTACATAAGCTTGAAACGGAGACAAAATATGCTTGGAAGTGGTCTCATTTTTACACAAGCTTGAAACAAAGACAAACTATGCTTGGAAGTGGTTTCATTTTTACACAAGCTTGAAACATAGAAAAACTATACTTGGAAGTGGTTTCATTTTTACACAAGCTTGAAACGGAGGAAAAACTATGCTTGAGATAAGTTTGCATACCCCCAGCATAATGACTCAATTCGAGGCACACCCAAGCTTCATTTCATTTACCTTAGTAGACTACTGGGTACTAATAGGTGGATGGAATGAAGGTTCATTTACGAGATCAAGTGAAAGACTTGACTGGGAATTTATGAGATCTAATCAAGAACTCAAATTGTAAGGGTATTTGTTTCATTTTTTTAATGATCTTAACACAATAAAATAACTGTGCACATAGTGACATTTTTTTTTTTTTAAACGAGGTTGACATAGTAAAAGTACTATTCTCATAGGAACCTATTTCATTTTTTAACGAGGTTGATACAGTGAAAGAACTATCCTCATAGGAACTTGTTTCATTTTTAATGAGGTTGGCATAGTAAAATAACTATCCTCATGACACGTTGTTTCATTTTTTAACGAGCTTGACGCAAGAAAAGGAACTATGCTCAGAAAGACCTTGTTTCATTTTTTAAGGAGTTTGACACAAGAAAAGGAAATATACTCCAACAGACCTTGTTTAATTTTTTAAGGAGCTTGACACAAGACAAGGAACTATGCGCCGACATCTTGTTTCATTTTTTAGCAAGCTTGACACAAGACAAGGAACTATGCTCCAAAGACCTTGTTTCATTTTTTAAGGAGCTTGACACAAGACAAGGAACTCTGCTCCGACACATTGTTTCATTTTCTAACGAGCTTGACACAAGATAAGGAACTATCCTTGAGACACCTTGTTTCATTTTTTAACGATCTTGGCACAAGAAAGTGAACTTTGCTACGACAAATTGTTTCTTTTTTTAATGAGCTTGACACAAGAAAAGGAAATTTGATCTGATACTTTGTTTCATTATTTAACTAGCTTGAAACAATAAAAGGAACTTTGCTCTGACACTTTGTTTCATTTTTTAGGGAGATTGACACAAGACAAGGAACTTTTCTCCAGGGACCTTATTTCATTTTTTAAGGAGATTGACATAAGAAAAGGAACTCTTCTCTAAAGACCTTGTTTCATTTTTTAAGGAGCTTGACACAAGAAATGGAACTATGCTTCAAGGAACCTTGTTTCAATTTTTAAGGAGCTTGAAACAGATAAGGAACTATGCTCTGGAGACTTTGTTTCATTTTTTATGGAGCTTGACATAAGAAAAGGAACTCTGCTTCAACACCTTGTTTCATTTTTTAATGAGCTTGACACAAGACAAAGAACTCTGTTCTAGAGACCTTGTTTCATTTTTTAAGGAGCTTGACACAAGAAAAGGAACTTTGATTCGACACTTTGTTTCATTTTTTAATGAGCTTGACATAAGACAAGGAACTATGCTCTGAATAACCTTGATTAATTTTTTAAGGAGCTCGACACAAGACAAGGAACTCTGCTCTAGAAGACATTGTTTCATTTTTTAAGGAGCTTGACACAAGACAAGGAACTATGCTTTGGAGACCTTGTTTCATTTTTTAAGGAGTTTGACAGAAGAAAAGGAAATCTACTCTAATACCTTGATCATGGCCCATAAGAGGTCATGAATTCCAATAGGTTCTCATTAGATGGGAGAAAAACACTTTGGAAGGGATACATATCAAGGGATATAATGGAAAGAACACAATCTAATGCCCCCAATACATGATGCACTATATCACTGACTAGATCATCAGTAGACGTGAGCATGGAATATGTTGCCACATAATTAAACTATGGTGGGGAAGATACCACATAAATATAAGGACCATTTAGGTATTTTGGTTTATTGGGAGTCAAATTAGTACCAATGAATGAAAGTTGATCAATGGTCACGATTCTTCCTTCGTGTGGGAAACACATCACACGAAATAGAGAAGAGGCAAGAGCTCCCATGAGTAAATTAAAATCCAAAGGATATTTAACAACCCTCACATCAATGTAGATGACATTTCCTCCTAAAGCAATAGGAAACTTAGGAAGGATCCCTAACGGTTGACTAGTTCCTCTATTAAACGCTAACAAATTCTAAGTAACAGGCACAAGTTGCGGAGAACCTAAATCTTGGAAAGTAGTTAGGGAAATAATACTAAGATATGCGCCTTCATCTATGGTCATTATAGGTATGACTATATTATAATTCTGTACTGTAATCTGAAAAGGCACGTAAGAAAGAAGGTAATATCCTGCCAGTCAAATCCAATCAAAAGAAGCGACCATACTACTTGGATGGGGTGTCATGGGAACGGGAGAAATGCCCCCTTGTGTTATGGGAATGTGAATATTTCCCTCTTGTACCTCGAGAACGAGAGGATTTACCTTTAGTTCATTCGAATTTGAAGAAAAAATAATAACATGAGCAATACAAGGTTCACTCTCTACGGGAAATGTATGATCAACTAAAGGAGGAATCAAGTCAACTGTATTCTCAACCAATGGTTGGTGAGGAACATACTCATGAGATTCATTTTTAGAGAGAGTGGGATTAAATAGAGATGAATTCTAATCAATCACTTCATCAACTAGTGGAGGATCAAGGGAAAGCTTCTGGTAACTAGCGGGAAATCGTGGCTGAGAAGCTGTAAGGTTTTCCAAAACTTTGGAGGCTTCATCCATATAAGGACAAAGGTGAATATGATGATTCCCTTTACATAATTTAAAACAATATTTGACTTTACCATTTTTCGCATGGACCTTACTATCATTAGTCGAGGGTTTATCACCAGCATGACCTCCAGAGGCCGATGACAAAGACTGATTTGAGCCCATGGACCACACTTCTAACACCTTTGGAATACCACGACAACCTCCAAGAAGGTGGTAACCCTTACATAAACTGAAAGGGAACTTAATTTGTGGGGATGATTGGAATATTTTTCCATAGTAGTTGCATCGATAGAAATGGTTACTTGGTTGGCCCTTTGCTTATTTTTCTTCTTCTTATTCTTCTTATCTTTCTGGTTACTAGAATAAAGAATTTCACCAGACGAGGAGGAAGAAAGAACATGTGAAGAAGGCAAAGGGTCAAATTTGGGATCAGCATGAGGTTGACACTGTTCAAGTGGAGGCAAACTTGGTTGAGAAGCAATTTGGAAATTTTGAACCGTGGGGGTCGAAAATAGCCAAACTAGAAAACTATTGGTGAATCCAGGAAGGGACAACGTTGCCATATAAGGAGTTCCAATATTTCCAAAAGAAGGAAAAGGACCAGGATTCCCATTTGAGGGGCTTCCTTGATTAGTAAACTTAGGAAAAGTTTCCATTAGTCTCAACCTAAGATCCACTGAGAAGTTGTTTCTTGGGTAGGATGTTATTCCGTGGCCAATTAATATTAGAAATTACCAAAAAATAAATAAAAAATAGGTAAGCTAGGCATAAAGGTTTACTAAGCAGTCATGAACTACAATATACACCTTGGCGAACAAATGACTTAATGTATGACAACCAATCTCCCCAAATGTTGTGTTTGGTGTATCACGATACGACATAATTGATTACCTATGGATGGATAACAACCTATAGGGTACTCCCAAATTATACTCGACGATATGTCGGAGTGCAGTCTCTAGTAGTGTTGTCTAATGTGTAACTGTTCGATGAGAGCGTTCCAATATACTTACCATGTGTGGAGCACCTCCGATACACTCGAAAGTAGTAGAGAATGATCCTATACACTTCCATACATGGAACGAGATATCACCCCAGGGATATAATGCTGGAAATCAACAACAACTCGTACGTTTAACAACGCCGAAACACATCTCTAGCCTAGACCTCTAGATGTTTTCGTTAATGTTCCAAATTATCCTTAGGTTAACTCAGATAAATTTTAAGTTGATCTTGAATTATGTCTCAATTTCAAGGCTCAAAATTGATGTCACCTGAACATACTTATAATGCAACTAATATGAGGAGAAGAATATTTCCATTTCAATGAAAGCTATCTAGCATAGGGAAGAAGTGCAAACATTGATGCAAAAACCAAGTATGCAATAGACAAGAGCTTCCTAACTATATCTTTCACTTTCACATTTCCAATTCAGTTTAAAGCATTAAAGGATGCCAAACCATGCAATGTAATCTATGCATGATCCCCTGAAAAATATGCAAATGTAATATATGCACAATTTCCTTTTAAAATGAATAAGGAGGCATTTATTAGATTTCAACACTAAGCAATGTAATCTATGCTCAATGACAATCTCAACGTCAATTTTCAAATGCAATGTAATCTAATGCACTTTCCAGAAGTAAACTTGAGATGAAAGTCCAATAATTTCAAATGAAATTATTTCTGGTTTCCAAAAGAACTAAAATGCTCATCAAACAAAAATGCAAGCAACAAAACAATAAATTCAATTACCCAAAGAACCTAAGATTCACCTCAAGCTCATTTTCACTACTTGGACATGGAACAAAATTTTGAAAACCACAAATAATATAACAACAAGCCATCCAAATGCTAAGCACACATAGCAGGAAGAAGACCTTACAGATAAAAACATTCCAGAATTTTAGTCAAAAAACCCTAAAAAATCTCACTTTAAAGACCAGCGCGGGCAGAAAGTTGGAACTAGGGTGTTAAGCGCGACTATTCATGGTGAAATACACATTGACAACGCTATTTTTTCTAGAGAAAACGTGTTGGGCTAGGAAAGCTTAGGAAAATACAATCAAAACTGAAAGGAACTCCAGACTTGACACTCTAAAGACCAAACTACTAAGAATGTAGGCTTATAAGCAATCAAAATTATTGATTATAAGGAGGTTGGACAAAATAATTGAAGGGACCCAAAAGGAAAGGATGTTTGAAGGGTTATTGGCTCCCCAGTGGAGTCACCATTTTGTTGTTCAAGAAATCCTTTCTTCGGACATAAATGATCCCTCTAGTCTTATGGGAGGAACTAGCAACAAACAAGACAAATATATGCAACCTTTCCTAATTTATTCTAGAAAAACATGAAGGAGGATAGATGTCCTATCCATTTCTAATGCCAATGCTTGTCTTTGGTGTCAACCTTGCTTCTTTCGCTTCCATGCTCATGATATCCTCTTTGTCGGTGAAGACAAATGCCAACAAGGAAGAACAAATGGAGACAAAAAACATTTACAAACCATAACAATATCTACTATAAGCTATGTAGCAGATCAAGGAGCACTATAATAAACATGCAATCATAGAAACATTTATGGAAAGGAAACACATAATGTATTATTAATATAATCAAAATGGATAAATACAACGAAAAGCCTTGATGTTGGATGCCTCCTTCAGGTGACAATCCAAGTCCTAGAATCAACTCTTTAAACAACTTCCTCCTTCACAAATGGGCAATAATTGGGCACGCTTCAGCTCATAGGATGGAAACCAACCATTAGTTGATGGCGGGGGTTTCATTTATAGGGAAGGAGAGGGAGTTGAGGATCCATAAAAGGTGGGAGGAGTTCCACATCTTAAGGGAAATATCCATGGAAATAGGATCCATGGCCATGAATGGGAGATCTCGCTCCTATCATCAACTACCTGAAACCACATCGTCATTCTTGAGGCTTCTAGTAAGGGAATCATCTCCTACATTTTGGGAAGAACTGCCTAAAGAGGAATAGCATAGATTTTCCTGACAAAGGTCATGTTTCCAGCGCTAGACACAAGTGGTGCAAAAGGTGACAAGCGTGGGTCATCAATAGTGCAGAACATGCTGGGCTTGTAAAACAAGGTTGTTGAAAATATCTTCAGAATATTTTCAAGTCAAGTATTCTTCCACTTCTTTAGGTATGTTCTAGGCATGTTTCATGGATAACATATTGTGGTATGATGACACAAAGTGGAGTGTGACAAAATATTTTATAACAACAATCCCACCAAATATTTAAAAAACACAATAAGGTTATTGGGAGATACACATAACTAAATTGCTTATTATAATTTTATGGTATACTCTTGCACGATATATCCTTGCTTTTGATGAAAAAAGTGTCAACATATCTTACATTGGGTCTCTTGAATGTCTCTTATTATATCACTTGTGGTTCCTTGTTGAGTCTTAGAGTAGTGACATATATTTCCCAGTGCATTGACACATGTTATTTTAACTTCAACCAAGTATATGCCTACACGATTCACCAAGTATAGATACCGAGTTTACTAAGTTGCTTGTTGGACCAATATTATGTTTTTCTTCCAAATGAAAATGGCTTTTTCCAAAAGATCAAACCCAAACAATTTTTTCTTCTCAGCATTTGTGTTATGTCTCTTGATAAGGGTTGACATTGACAAGGAATAATTACATGTTGATGTAACTCTCCTTCCAAAGTTATATTTGACATACAATAATATTCTTTGTAAGTGGGTATCTCTCATTGATGTGAGCCACATAACCACACATCCTTTGGATCTTTCATATGCTCGTGTATATATTGGATCTTGTTGGTCCCTGTTCTCATGCATATGACTTGGAGTGAATCCCACCATTTTGGATACACCATGGGAAATTGTCCCTCCTACCTCACACCATTTGTTTTATTTAAAGTAGAGGCTTGGAGACTTCAAAGGATGATCAATACTAAATGAATGGTCATGTTCTATTCCAACTCATATGCAATATGATATTTGCATGGGTCTTGGGAGTTTTGTAGAACATTTAAGATTTATCTTCAATGGACGATATTGACCTTTATATGGTTAGAGGAAGTATAGTGACATAGAGAACCAAAATACCCCCATGGGAAAGAAAAATTCTTTCTCATTTGGAACACAATAAGATTCTTTTTAAGTGGTAATATCACATTAATGTGGGTCACATAACGACACATCCTTTGTATTTTTCATATGCCTGTGTATTTATTGGATCTTATTGCCCCCCATGCTCATGCATATGACTTGGAGTGAATCCCATCGTTTTGGATACACCATGGGAAATCGTCCCTCCTACCTCACACCATTTGTTTGTTTGAAGTGGAGGTTTGGAGACTCCAAAGGATGATCAATCATTAATGAATGGTCATGTTCTATTCCAGCTTAGAGGGAGTATTATCTTTTTACGGGTCTTGAGAGTTTTGCAGAACATTTAATATTTGTCTTCAATGGATGATCTTGAACTTTGTCGGGTTAGAGGAAGTACAATGACATAGAAAACCCAAATACCCCCACGGGAAAGGAAACTTCTTTCTCCTTTATCTCACTTATACACATATGTTTAAACAAACTTATGATCCATATTTCCAAATAAAATATTCATATAAACTTTTCATTGGTCTCAATGTCTATGTGCTTGACATGTGTCCCTGAGAGCTCAATCCTTTGTTCATGACAATTGAAGCCTTAATTACAAAACCATTTTGTTATTTGGAGGATCATTTCATATTATTAGCAAGTTTTACAGGAATAAAGATCCAAACTCAATTCAATTTCCTCACACCCCTTTTTTCCATTTTGTTAACATTTTTAGTTGAATGATGAGAATGTTATATATTCAAAATTCTCAATGGGTAAGAATTGAAAAGTATCATATGGTGGGGTATGAAAAATTTAACTTTGGTTAATCTAATATTGATAATTGTATTATGATAATGTAATTTCGAATGAATTAGAGAATTTTCAATTCCTTATGTTTAGTGTAAGCAACATATTATGATTCATAAACAATAAGTTTATAGTCAATTTGTATCTCACCAACATATATACTGAAATATTTACGGTATATTTTTTTTTTAAACATAATGATAATAGTTGTAATAAATCTATTTCGGGAATGTAGTTGATTTATCCCGAAGTACACAATTTGTCTTCCTAATGTTCTAATATAATCCTCAGAACTAGCATTATTGTCTCAATTTCTACATAAGCTTCATATGTAAAACACAAGAAGGGTCATTTATAGGGATACACCATACAAAAACAGCCCCCCATTACATGGAATTTACAAAAAAAATTATTCTAATAAGAAATAAAGATAAGGCTACCCATATGTTGTGTAGGCTCATTTAGATGTAGAGACTCAAAGGGGCACTTGATCTAGTTGAAGCAAGTTGACATTATTCCATATTGCTTAAATTATTGTTGATCTCCTCGACCCTCATCATCGTTCCTTCATTTTGTTGACGCAGGGCCTCTATTTCCTCATCTTGATTGGCAACATGAATCTCCACTTGCTATTGTTTATTCATGAGATTAAAATTTAGAAGACCAATTTGAATTACATCCATTCTTTATACTAATTATTGCACCAATTTTCCCTTTTCTTATTGATTCACGTGAGTGGGATTTTGATGTTTCCCTCTCCTACTACTATCAAAATCCATTTTACTGGGACTCTGGGTCATCATGTACAAGAAGATGAGTAGAGGGACCTTGCAACCTTGAACCAAATGCATAAGATGATAACCGAAGCAGATACAGATGTAGTGTAGAAATTATATAACTTATGTGTTATATGTCCAATATTCTCCTGATCTCACACTATTTTAAATTCATGCAAAATACAGAATCTATTCCACCATTGATCATTTGCGGAAATTAAATCAAGATTGCAATGCACACATGAAACAATAAAAATTCACACACATTAACACAGTTGTTTAACGGGAAAGCCTGAAGCTGAAAACCCCAACTATATCTATATAATATATGTCATAGAGATCATGTAACAATCCTCATACAAAGTTGATCATATCAAGCTCTCAGTACAATACAATCGCTACACACTAATCAGGCACGATCTTGCAAATCCATGCACCAATCTTTGCCACTTGCTAGCCTTCCTCTACTGCGCAATCCCTGCTAAAGAATGGCTCTGAATGAGTTCGAATTACTCCAGCCTTGCTTACGCAATCCTCATTGGCATCTCCACTGAGTGTTGGATGCAATCAATACATCACTATAGTCACAACTGATAGTCACACTTGCCCTTTCACATATCTCTCCACTGGTCTCCACTGAAAATGCCATGCATTGTAGTTAACTGATGTATTCTTCAGTTGATTAAGGAGTTATTGTTTGTGAATTAATTAACTAATTAATTCACTCCACTCTCACTAGTGTATAAATCAGTTAGACTAGATACAACTAGCTCAACTGAGACTAACTGAGTTAAATTGAATACAACTCCACCAACTACTTCTCCAACTCCACCAAACTCTGTCACATGAGTTCTAACTGAAGTCCTCCATGCAATAGCTCCAGTAAACCCTCAGGAATAGCGTAATTCCTTCTGTCAACTACTGTGCCACATCTGTGCACTTAACTGAAGTGCTCTAAGAGAATAAGATAATGTTTAGAGTCGAAATATTATTAAGAGCTAATAATATTCGACATATCTATTTTTAGAATGAAAATATAAAAATAGACTCCGCCCAATATGTCTAAAAATAGAAGTCCATATATTTTTCCAACTTGACCAACCATCCACAAATAGCATCCTGCAACTCATAGAATATGATCGACATGTCTAAAAATAGACTTTGCGCCAAAAATAGCATGTGGGCCCACTTAGTGAAGGCGACTTCTTTCCACTAAGCTCATCATCTTGTTGCAATCTCAACACTCCCTCTCAACAAGATAGGGATTATCTGCCACCCCGATCTTGCCTCTGTGGTATTCGAATTTTCTCCTGGTGAGCGCCTTCGTCAGAATATCTGCATCCTGATCCTCCGTAGGAATGTAAGAAAGCAACATGATATTCCGTTGCACACAATATCTGATATGATGGTATTGGATGTCAATATGTTTAGATCTATCATGAAATTCTAGATTAACCGAGAGTTTAATGAAACTCTGATTATCACAATATATCACAATAGGATCTAAATGAGAACCGAACAAACCGACTAGGATCTTCCTCATCCATATAGCCTCACATGCAGCCAAAATTGCTGCCATGTACTTAGCCTCCGCTGAACTGAGTGCCACGGATATTTGTTTCCTGTTGTACCAAGAAAATGTTGTAGATCCGATACTAAAAATCCCTCCAGATGTGCTCTTTTGGTCTGTTGGGCTTCCTGCCCAATCTACATCTGTGAAGCCATGCAACTTCACCTCATTCGAATGTATGTACGACAATCCATACCCAGATGTGCCCCTGAGATACCTTAGGACATGCTTGCCTGCCTTCCAAAAGAGCTTGGTAGGCTTCTTTGGTCGTGTATTGACTAAATACATGAGCGAACCAACCAATTGTCGATAAACAGTGGCATCCACTACCTCTGCCGATGTAGCATCCTCTTTCCTCCAACCATCAAGAAGAGGAGAGTCGATAGGCTTGCAACCTTGCATGTGAAACTTCTCCAGTATCTCTCGGGCATATTGCCTTGAGACACAAACAATTCACCTTTCCGCTGCCAAATTTCCAATCCCAGGAAATAATGAAGGAGGCCCAAGTCCTTCATCTCGAACTCCTTTGCAAGATCTGCCTTGCATGAGTGTATCAACAGTTCATCACCCATTAGTATTAAATCATCTACATAAAGCACAATCATCAAAAGCTTACCCTCCACCACAATCTGGTATAGGTTTGGATCCGCCTCACTCTTGGCGAAACCAAGTCCGGTGAAATAACTTTCTATCTGTGTGTACCAAGCATGAGGTGCTTGTTTCAACCCATACATCGCTCTTTTGAGCCTGCACACATGCGACTCGCTGTCGGAAAATTTCAAATCCTTCAGGATGCTCAATGTACACCTCCTCCTCAATGATTCTGTTGAGGAACGCAGTCTTCACATCCATCTAATGAATGTGACAACCCATCCGCGCTGAGAGAGAAAGGATGGTCCATATGGAAGAATACCTTGCGATAGGTGCAAAGGTTTCTTCATAGTCGATCCCCTCGATCTGTGAGAAACCCCGGGCAACAAATCTTTCCTTATACTTCTTGACGCTCCATATCGAACCTACCACTGATTTCCCTTTCGGCCTTGGGACAATCTCCCATGCACTGTTTCTGACAATCGAATCATACTCTTCCACAATGGCATCTATCCATGCGGGATCCTCCACAGCTTCCTCGAAAAAGGATGGCTCCGTCACGATACACTTGCTCATCAGAGCCATGTATCTAGTAAATCGGTCAGGTGACTGTCTCTGTCTGCGCTGTGATGTAGGAGCTCCTACATTCTGCGCTGCGTCAAGATTCAGTTGCTCAGCTTTTGTAGTGCGCTTCCGCCCTCTGACGTTTGGCGCTGCATGAGTTGTTTTTTCCACTCCATGAACCTCCTCTTGTGGTTGATCTGCGTATTGAGGCTCATCTTTAGGAACAAGTAGCTCCTCCTCTGCACGCAAGTGTAGCTCCCTCTTAAGCGACAACTTCATGGCTTTCTCCTCATGAAATTTGATATCCCGTCGCATGACAGTCATCTGACTATCCGGCAAATACACACGATAATTGTGGGGTGTTTCTGTGTATCCCACAAATATCCCAACCTCTGTGGTCAGCTCTAGCTTCTTCATGGCATCCTTCTTCACATGAATGTAAACAGGGGAGCCAAAAATATTCAAATGAGAAATATCAAGCTTCTTACCAGAAAACGCCTCTTCGGGTGTACTCATGCCAAGTACTCTATGAGGACAATGGTTTTGCACATAAACCGTAGTGTTGCATGCCTCAGCCCACAAGTGTATGGGAAGGCCCTGATCATGCAACATCGCCCGTGCAACACCCACGATCGTTCTGTTCTTTCTCTCCGCGACCCCATTCTGCTGTGGGTTATGAGGCGCGATGAGTTCTCTTCGAATTCCTTCTTTGCTATAGAAGTCTTTGAATTTTCCAGAGATGTATTCACCACCTTTATCGCTCCTTAGAGCTTTCACCTACTTCCCCGACTCTTTCTCAACCAACGCCTTGAACTCACAAAACTTTTAGTATGTCTCGCTCTTCTTCTACATGAAGAAGATCCAACACTTACAAGAAAAGTCATAAAAAAATATCACATAATACCTGTGCTTTGCTGTTGAAGCAACTGAGAAAGGTCCACACACGTTTGTGTGAATTCTCTCAAGGATCGTCGAGGCATGACTATCCTTCTCATGAAAAGTGGTCTTCACAAATTTTCCCAAAGTAAATCCCTTGCACTAATTTGACTGCGCAAGTGTACCTTTGGGAAGCCCGGTAGAAATCTGCTGCAAAATTTTCAAAGCGCCATGGTGAAGATGGCCCAATCTCCTGTGCCACAATTCACCCTCATCTTGGCTCACCACTCCTTCTGCTTTGCCTGCCATTGCTGCGCAACCATCTACCTATAATTAATAAAGATTCTTAACTCAAATCCTTATCCTCCTAGTTTTACCAGTTGTTTTATGGCGTAGGAAAGCTTTTCCCTCGCTAAAAACAACATCATAACCCTTGTCTTCCAACATCGCCACGGAGGTCAGATTCTTCTTTAATCCTGGAACATGCATGACATCCTTCATGATGAAAGGTTTACCGGACTCCCTCTCACAGGAAATGGTCCTGATACCAGTCGCACTGTATCTACCATCATTGCCCATCTCGATGTGCACTCCAAGATCCTTTTCCTCCAGATCACTAAAAAATATTTGTCTCTGGTCAAATGGAAAGAAGCACCACTGTCAAGAAACCACACCAATCCCATCACACTTGAAACCAAACATGTGATCAAAGAAAAATCTAGCTCAAACTACGAGGCTAAGGCCTCTCCAGCTACAGATCTAGCAACTTGCTTATTCTTCTTCTTCTGTGGGCAATTAGTGGTGAAAACACTTCACCTTGGACAAATCCTGCTTCTTGCCTTTAGCTTCGGATTTGGAATATTTATTTCCTTTTCCTTTCCGAGATTTTGTAGCCAAAGCGCAATTTTCTTCATCTTCATTCTTCAATGAAGATCCATCCCTAGTACCCCACCTTATCTCCTCCTGCACAAGATCCGACCAAAGTCGCTCCCATCCTTGCAGTTTCTCCCGTCCATTGACAGAGTCTTCGTAGCTATGCCAACTCTTCGGAAGCCCAAGGAGAGCCAAGCTCACCAATTATTCTTCAGCAACAGTAACCCCCACACTTCCTAGCTCATCCTTGTAGTGGACAAACTTCGCGAGGTATTTTGGAATACTGTCGCCTTTCTCCATTTTTATTTTTCTGAGCTTATCTTTAAGCGCCAACTTCCTCTGGTCACTTCTACTTTGGAACAAGTCTGTCAAAGCCTTCCACATTAAGAATGGAGTGGCTTTACCGTGAATTCTAGACACAATGTGGTCCTTCACACCTTCCAACAGAATTCTCCGACACTTTGCTACCTTCTTTTGCCATGCGTCAAGTGCGGCTGCATTGCTAGAAGCAGGCTTCGGAATATCAGCAGCTATGAATTCCTTCAACCCATTATCATCCAGCACTGCCTCCATCCTATCCTTCCATGCTATGTAATTCGAGCTCCCATCAAGGGCATACTCCAATCACAATTCGTTGTAAGACATTTCAATGAATGCTCAACTTCGACACCAAGAAAACACTGCAGCAAATTCGAATTCCACCAGCACAAAACTCAACCGCTTCAATAATTGCAATCTCCTCCAATGATCAATTGCTTTGATACCATGTAGAAATTATATAACTTATGTGCTATATGTCCAAGATTCTCCTGATCTCACACTATTTTAACTTCATGCAAAATACAGAATCTATTCCACCATTAATCATTTGCGGAAATTAAATCAAGATTGCAATGCACACATGAAACAATAAAAATTCACACACATTAATGCAGTTGTTTAACGGGAAAACCTGAAGCCGAAAACCCGAACTATATGTATATAATATATGTCATAGAGATCATGTAACAATCCTCATACAAAGCTGATCATATCACACTCTCAGTACAATACAATCACTACACACTAATCAAGCCCGATCTTGCAAATCCATGCACCAATATTTGCCACCTGCTAGCCTGCCTCTACTGCACAATCCCTGCTAAATAATGGCTCTGAATGAGTTTGAATTACTCTAGCCTTGCTCACGCAATCCTCATTGGCATCTCCACTGAGTTTTGGATGCAATCAATGCATCACTATAATCACAACTGATAGTCACACTTGCCCTTTCACCTATCTCTCCACTGGTCTCCACTGAAATTGCCATGCACTATAGTTAACTGATGTATTCATCAGTTGATTAATGATTTATTATTTTTGAATTAATTAACTAATTAATTCACTCCACTCTCACTAGTGTATCAATCAGTTAGACTAGATACAACTAGCTCAACTGAGTCTAATTGAGTTAAACTGAATACAACTCCACCAACTACTTCTCCAACTCCACCAAACTATGTCACATGAGTTCTAACTGAAGTCATCCATGAAATAGCTCCAGTAAACCCTTAGGAATAGCGTAATTCCTTCTGTCAGCTGCTGTGCCACATCTGTGCACTTAACTGAAGTGCTCCAAGAGAATAAGATAATGTTTAGAGTCCAAATATTATTAAGAGCTAATAATATTCGACATATCTATTTTTAGAATGGAAATCTAAAAATAGACTCCGCCCAATATGTCTAAAAATAAAATTCCATCTATTTTTCCAACTTGAACAACCATCCACAAATAGCATCCTGCAACTCATAGAATATGATCGTCATGTCTAAAAATAGACTTTGCGTAAAAAATAGCCTGCAGGCCCACTTAGTGAAGGCGACTCTTTTCACTAAGCTCATCATCTTGTTGAATCTCAACACTCCCTCTCAATAATATAGGGATTATCTGCCACCCCGATCCTATCTCTATGGTATTCGAATTTGCTCCTGGTGAGTGCCTTCGTCAGAATATCTGCATCCTAATCCTCCGTAGGAATGTAAGAAAGCAACATGATCTTCCGCTGCACACAATCTCTGATATGATGGTACTGGATGTCAATATGTTTAGATCTATCATGAAATAATGGATTAACCGAGAGTTTAATGAAACTCTGATTATCACAATATATCACAGTAGTATCTAAATGAGAACCAAAAAAACCGACCAGGATCTTCCTCATCCATATAGCCTTGCATGCAACCAAACTTGCTGCCATGTACTCGGCCTCCGCTGAACTGAGTGCCACGGATATTTGTTTCCTGCTGTACCAAGAAACTGCTGTAGATCCAATACTAAAAATCCCTCCAAATGTGCTCTTTCTGTCCGTTGGGCTTCCTGCCCAATCTGCATCCGTGAAGCCATGAAACTTCACCTCATCCGACTGTCTATACCATAATCCATACCCAGATGTGCCCTTGAGATACCTCAGGACATGCTTGCATGCCTTCCAAAAGAGCTTGGTAGGCTTCACCATTGCTTGTGAAAGCTAGTTCACAACATAACATATGTCTGGTCGTGTATTGACTAAATACATGAGCGAACCAACCAACTGTCGATAAACAGTGGCATCCACTACCTCTGCCGATGTAGCATCCTATTTCCGCCAACCACCAGGAAGAGGAGGAAATGATAGTTTGTACTGTGACAGAAACTTTCCATCTCCTGCAATACCACCGAGACACAAACAACAATTTTCCGCCGGCCAAATTTCCAATCCCAGAAATAATGAAGACCCAAGTCCTTCATAAGGAACCTTCGAAAGATCCGTTGAATTCTTGCAACACGAGAGGTGAATCCTACGAATACATTCACCCAAACCTTTTATTAAACCTTATTTACACCTTCATTTCATGTCCAACTTAATATGTGAGAAATCTTAGAATGTGAGCAGCAAGTATTAATATAATATACTAACAGACTTAATATGAGAGCAGCAGGTATTAAGCAGATGATATAAATCAGATCAACACATAAATATCATGCACAGAGACACCAGATATAAGTGGAAACCCATAAAGGGAGAAAACCACATCTTATTATTGTTGTGATGTAACGGCAAGCTCCAACTCCCTCTCACCACTGTTTTTCTGCAGGCACCAACCTACAGGAGGCCCCTACCTCAATTCTGTAAGCTACAACTTGCAAGGAAGCACCAACTCCCTTCAATTTTCTACAGGCACCAACCTACAGGAGGCTCCTACCTCAATTCTGCAAGCTACAACTTGCAAGGAAGCACCAACTCCCTTCAATTTTCTGCAGGCACCAACCTACAGGAGGCTCCAACCCCAGTCAGCTACAACTGACAGCTATCAAGCTACAACTTGATAGGGAAGCTCCAACTTCCTCAATTTATCAAACTGAATGTTTGCTGATTTACCTCAGATATCAGCTCTGTTCTGTGGCTTCTCTTTCTGCTCTTCTTTTCTTAATCTTCTTTGCCTTTCACTTTTATACTCTGCCTTCTCTATATTTTCTCTCTCTAACCCTCTTTCTGCATATCCAATTGACATTATTTATAGAGTTCCTCACATGACTGTTTGTATTTCACAAAGAATTTGGAGTGAACAGTCATGACTCTTTGGCTTCTGTCTTCTCATTCCTTTTATCTGCTTATTCAATAAATATAACTGTAGGTGCTTATTTAATATTACAGTGGGATATTTTCTCTCTTCCGGAGACTTGCCAATGCATCACAAACAATAAAAATTAATTAAAAAATTTACATTCAAATTACAATGCGAACTCCAGCTCAACTCATTTAGTCTTTTGGCTTGTTGCGCGTTTGTCTTTTCTTTGACTGTGTTTGTCTTTTCTGTGACTGTGTTTTGTCTCTTTTCAGCTCTGTTTGCTCTTCTGTCCTCTGATGTGGTGTAACTGTTGCATACATGTAACTGTGTCTTTTATATCAATGCATTTTATATAAATATGTAACAGCTGGCGTTAAATCTGGGCAAATTCCAGCCCTTTACACATAGCAAGTGTCTTGTTGATGTGGCGAGTTCCGCAAGCGGAACATACATACACCACATCAATCGTTGTATGTTAACAATCGCCCTCCACCTTACGCCAAGGCCCGTGGGTCCACAGACCACGCGGCATATTTCAATACAATTGCAACCGTTACATAAAAACAACTCTAGGCATTTATAACACCTTTTTAGTAGCACAGTATTCAAAATCCTTATCATGAACTATCAACAATAAAACCCTTTCTTATGTAACTTTCGGTGATTTAATAATAGACCCATTTAACATAAGAAACAACCTTTCGGGCGCACTTTTCGATCTTTCTCTATCTGCCGATGCGATGAGCTGCCTCCGATGCGATGTATCACTCTTTGATTACTTCTAATTGCAATTAATTGCAATCGCAAATCGCATTGTCAAGCTCCGCTGCCACACTTTCACTCCGATGCGATTGACCAATGCCGATGCAATTAGACCGTAACTCAAACATATAAAGTCATAACTTATAGACCCATCGGGTCCGGAATATCAATCACAATCGCAACATGTATTTACCTGTTATGATACTCGCTTTAACTCCGATTGTGATTGGTCACTGTTCATTCAAATGTGCCGATGCGATTGGAACTGGAACTCAAACCCATATTAAGCATGATTTATAGACCCATCGGGTCCGGACTTCCAATCGCAATCGCAACCCTTTTGTTGCATGTTCCGATGCCCTGCTTAAATCCGATGCAATTGGGAAGGGTCCCACCTTATGGTACTTTGTACTTTGGTTATTTGTTTATACAACGCTCCACTTATATATATTTATGCTTTGACCTTTGTTTATATGATGCGCTGCACATATATGTAATGCGCTGCATGTGGGTAACAATTCCTGGAATGAGATTTATACGTATATTTTGCTGCTGGGTTATACGATTCCCGGAATTTGTGTTTATATATATATATCCGGCTGAGGTGGCGATTCTTGGAATTGTGTTTATGTTACATGTAACGCCCGACTGGGTAATGGTTCTCGGAATAGGGTTTGTGTATATATATATACTTTGCTGCTACAATCTTGTGTATCTTCCAGCGGGGGAAGTGATTCTCAGAATTTGTTTATATATATGCCTGCCGCTTGGGTTAAGATTCCTGGAATTTATGTGCCTCTGCTGTGCTAACGCCTCTGCCGCTCGACCGCTTCACTGCCTTTGTATTTGCTGCCTCTGTCTCCACTGCTCGACCATTTCGCTGCCTCCATATTCGCTGCTTCTGTCTCCACTGCTCGACCGTTTCACTGTGCCTCTGTATTCGACTGTTACACTTTAGCAGTGTTCTTCCGCCTGTCTCCTTTGCCCTGCTTGCTTTTCTTTTGTCTGTCTCTGTTCTACTGTACTTCGCCTGTTTTTGCTTCAGCACTGCCTCGACCTCTGCCTCTGCCTTCTGCTGCTCGACCTCTGCCTCTGCCTTCGCTGTATATATTCCCTGTTGTTGTTCTTTGCCTTCTTTGCCATCAATGACAATATTTCCAACAAGATCTACCTTGCATGAGTGTATCAACAATTCATCACCCGTTAGTATTAAATCATCTACATAAAGCACAATGATCAAAAGCTTACCCTCCACCACAATCTGGTATAGGTTTGGATCTGGCTCACTCTTGGTGAAACCAAGTCCGGTGAAATAACTGTCTATCTGTGTGTACCAAGCACGAGGTGCTTGTTTCAACCCATACAACACTCTTTTAATCCTGCACACATGCAATTCGCTGCTGAAGATTTAGAATCCTTCAGGTTGCTCAATGTACACCTCCTCCTCAATGATTCCATTGAGGAACGAAGTCTTCACATCCATATGATGAATGTGCCAACCCATTTGTGATGAGAGAGCAAGGATGGTTCGTATGGAAGAATACCTTGCGACAGGTGCAAAGGTTTCTTCATAGTCAATCCCCTCGATCTATGAGAAGCCCCGGGAAACAAATATTGCCTTATACTTCTCGACGCTCTCGTCGGCAGCTTGCTTCACTTTGTAGATCCATCTCGAACCTACCACTGATTTCCCTTCCGGCCTTGGGACAATCTCGCATGCACTGTTTCTCACAATCGAATCATACTCTTCCACCATGGCATCTACCCATGCGGGATCCTCCATAGCTTCCTCGAAAAAGGATGGCTCTGTCACGGTACACTTGCTCATTAGAGGCATATATCTAGTAAATCGGTTAGGTGACTATCTCTGTCTGCGCTGTGATGTAGGAGCTCCTACATTCTGCGCTGCATCAAGATTCAGTCGCTCAGCTTCTGTAGTGCGCTTCTGCCCTCTGATGTTTGGCGCTGCATGAGTGGTTTCTTCCACTCCATGAACCTCCTCTTGTGGCTGATCCACATCTTGAGGTTCATCTTTGAATTTTTAAATAAAATCAATTATTTATTTATTTTATTTTATTTTATTTTTTTTTTTTTATTTTATTTTTTTTTTTTTTTTTTTTTAATTTTATTTTTAATTTTTTTAATTTTTTAATTTTTAATTTTTATTTATTTTATTTTATTTTTATTTATTTTTATTTTATTTATTTATTTTAATTTTAATTTTTTATTTTATTTTATTTTATTTTATTTTATTTTATTTTATTTTTTATTTTTATTTTTATTTTTATTTTTTATTTTTTATTTTTTTTTTCTGCATTTTCATTTGTCCACAAATTCTTCTAAGTGTAAACCCATTCGTCAATAATCTCATTGAGCAATTAAAATCCTCACAAGCATCAGTATAAAGCTCATATTTCTTTTATTTTTTCTTGTTCAGACTAATCCTAATTTTTTCCATTTTTTCTCCTCCCATGCCACCCACGGGTTTCGAACCGATGACCTTACAGAACGGAGTGCCTTAGCAGTGCACCCCATCACCGACTGTTCTACACCACGTGGGCTATATTTCTTTTATTTTAATTATGTAATTAAATTTTGATTGGATTTGTTTTAGTTCGAGATTTAATATTTTGATTTCAATTTGCATTTAATTAAATTATTGATTGGATTTTGCAGAAAAACAGTTTGAAGAGATTAGATGAAGAAGATCTCAATCAATGAGAAGACTCCATCAACTTAAGAATATGATTTTGAACCAATGAAAATTGATTGAGTAGAACCACTCTTCAACAAATTTCTATTGAGGACTTCTTTTGTAAATATTATAAATAACAGATTGTAGAATGTAAAAAGGGTTCCTCTTCTTTGCAATTCAAAGATTCTTGAAGGCACTATTGTATTGATGATTTAGTGTTGTAGGGTAGAGGAGAGAAAAATAGAATGTGGAAATTATTGATGATTTTTCTTTTGCATGTTGAATTATGTATGGAGAATGGAGTTTGCACTATTGCAGCTCTAGTCTAAAAGCATAAGTTCAAGCATTGTAAAGGATTGTTGGAGACCGGAGCCAAATAAATGGATTCAATAAATTGGTATTTCTAATACTATTGTTTTAAATATCAATTTCATTTTATAATAGCAAGAATGTGTCATTTTATTCATATTTGTGCACTATTGTTGATATGAGTAATGTTTCTCAAGTATATGTTATTATTTATCTCTGTTCTTATGGGTTGAATTCTGATTTTTGATTAACTATTTACTCAGAAATCCATCTTTTAATACTGATTTAACAAATAGTGATATGTTGTGAACTATTTCCTCATATTATTGTTTAATTATTCGAATTACTAATTTAACAATCAATATCATTTTTGTGAACTACTTCCTAAATGTTGTTGGTTGATTATCTTAGTTAAGAGGCCTCTGAATCGAATGTGCTTTGGCATTAATAATGTTAGTTAATTGAACTATTTCGTTGATTTGATATTCATTATAAACCGAACATATTTAAATCTCAATCATTTAAATATCTTGCTTTCGGTTGGGTTAGATCTATATCTGCCTAATTGAGATAAGATTAGGATAATTTTCCTTTTGCTTGCATTTTAGAATAATTTTGCATTTAGAGTAAATTTTACATTACTAAAAGTCCTCTTCCAAAGAGGCAAAACTTTAGTCGTGGCTTGGCTGAGCCCCAAATTAGCTTAAGGATCACTTTCTTGCTTGATCAACAAGAGGGATGATCTGATGTCTCTTTTCCAATGGTAGAAAAAAATTATATTTTAAGCCATTGGAGATTGAGAGAAGGTAACTAGACCTAGTTAAACCAGTTGGAACCACCATTCTAAACGGAAGAGGAATTGCTTTAAGGTCCGGATCGGGCGGTCATCCCCACCTGTTGTTGCAGCGAATTTCGAGGCATCAATTTTTTGGCGCTAGGAGGAGGGCCCGAGACTTGTTTTCCTTTGGAGTCTTTGTATTCTAACATTTTAATTTTATTACAATGGCTCCTGTAAAACTTTCAATTTGGAGTTGTGTTTCTAGAGGTGCATCTTCCAATACTCCACTAGAAATAGTAATAATATTTTCTCAGGTAAAGTTTAACAATAAGAGGAATACAACATTTAATCATGTTTTACAATTCATTCAAAAATTTTCAAATTCTGATTTTCAAAAAATTGATGAAGGTATTTTATGCAGGTTTTTTACTTTTACATTCTTGGCAAAAGCCAAAAGATGGTGTCAATCACTTCCAATTACCTCAATTCACAGTTGGGAATAATTAATTACAATGTTCCTTAGTAATTTTAACGGCTATAACTATGAACAAGTATGTAACGAAATTGAAGATTTACGAAGGTTTGAAAGTGAGCCTTTAATTTATTTTATCATTATATTTCATTTAAATTGTTTAAAATTTAAAATTGAAGATAAAAATTCAAAAGAGGAATTATTAGATTGGTTTGAAAATATTTTCTCTCTCCCTCCCATTCATAATCCATGTGAAATTATTTCAAGATTTGCTCAATCTCCTTCCAATTTCATTAACATTATTGAAAATTCGAATATAGAGGTGCAAACAAATGATGATGAAGTGGTCTCTATTATGTATGATAAATTCTTTCATTTAGTGCACACTTCCTACAATATTGATAATGATCAAGGTGCACCTTCACATGTCAATGAATCTCAATCACATGCTTGGAAAATTTCACTATTAAAATATAAGAAGATATTAGTAGCAATCTTGAATAATATACCATTTTTAAATCTGAAAATCAGTATGCGTTAGAATCAGAAAATCAAAGCATAATCCAGCAAGTACAAGTAACGATTAAAATTTCCAATAATACACAATCAGTTGTACAAATTTTTGAGTTATTTTATGATGAGAAAATGCCAAATTCAGGACAACAAAGCAACATTCTTCAAGAAAGCACAATTAGCCAAGTAAATGATCTTAAATCTGAAATTTTCCATGAAGAAAATGCACAAGAGTTCTCAAATAGAGACATTTTTAAATGCATTGTTTGGGATTCATATTTTTCCCTTTATCATGATAATTTTTCTAATAGCAATTTATCCTCTTTTCACTTTAAAGATATTTCAGAAAACAGAGAGGTCGATCTAAATGAATTTTCATTTAGTTTTTATCAAGATAGAGAATCAATTCTTGATCATTCTTCTGACATTAATGAACATGACCTCAATATTCCTTCTTGTTTTGATACATTGAATGAGATCGAAGTAAATTCTAAAGAATGTTGTGAGGTCATTTATGATAGTTACTTTTACATTGAAGATATTGATTTGCCTTCTTTACAACTGAATCCTCATGATCAAAGTCAAATCACCTGTGAAAATGAAGAACAATTTAATTCAGAAATTATTTCAAAAAGTTCTCATTTTCAAACAAATAATCATAATCATATTTTCAGCATTCAAGAAACCATTCTAATCTATGATTTATATGATGATCAAGCTCTCATTCCCATTCATAGTCATAACCCTCTCTCGAATTCATAAGTTGGTATCATCAATCATTCTTATTGCATTATTCTGTCCAATTATTGTGAAGAGGAAATTGCTTTAAGTCATTCCAAATTGTGGTGTAACAATAATTGCAACATTAGTGTAAACTATGATTCAATTTTGTTATTATTCCATCATTTATTCTTAACTTCAGATTTATTTTTTGTTTTTAGGCTTATATTTTTAAATACTTTGTGCTAGAATATTGAGCAACTCAATTTGAACACTCAATTGATGCATTACCTCAATGGAAAAATGAAGATTCAAATTATAATTGTGAACATCAAGATCTATTAAACTTCCAATTTCAATTGATGTTCATTCATTATCAATTATTTCTTTCTTATCAAAAGCAGTGTCAACAAGGGAGTGTATTTTCACAATATGACCAACAATCTAATTCAATTAATAATCTCTGTTAGATCTATCAGAGTTCCATCCATTTGAAAGAAATTTGGGAAGTTTTCCTTCAAGGAAGATTGTTAATAGTTTAACACTTGCACATAACACTAACAAATTTATGCAAAACATTATATCTAAAAGCTCATTTCCACAACTTGGCCTATCATCTTCTCTTTTGACCTCCTTCCAATCATTGATAGAAATTCATTCATACTTCTATGGTCCAATTGAAATTCAACTGGAAAGGACATTTCAAGAGAAGGTAATGGTGAATAAGCTACTAACAATAAATATACATTCTGCTTTCAGATTTCGTTTCCTTAGTTTAATTATATTTGTATTTATGTTACTAATGTTTGATATGTATATACATGCAAGAATTAAAATGCTTGCATGGTTACATTGGAAGTATGACTATACCTAGTCACGTTTCCCTTGGTTCAGTTAGCAATATGAATAGATTAATTCAGATTATATTTTTGTATTTTCATTTATTTCATTATTTCAGATTTTCAATAAAGCAAGGAATGAATCCAATTTATTTTGGAGATCCCTTTTCAATTGTGGAAAAACAACTTAGAGCATTTTTTAAGAAGCTTTCCGGATTATCCACAGTATTGAGGAACATGTGTCATAATGTTCCTCAATACTGTGGATAATCTAGAAAGCTTCTTAAAAAATGATACATAATGTTCCTCAATAATGTGACACATGTTCCTCAATACTGTTGATAATCCGGAAAGCTTCTTAAAAAATGACCACCACAGGAGTTTAAAAACCAAAGCTTAGAGCATTTTAGTAGCTCTTGAATACTCAGATCATACATATTTGTGAACCCCGTAATTATCTTGTTATGTAAAAAATTCATCACAAAACATGAAGAAATTCCAAGAATTTTCTACAACTTGAAATTTTTTGATTCACAAGTAATTTTGAAGAACTCATTTTTACCACCCTTGTCGTCCGATGTAAATTTGAAGTGGATGAAATATGAAAACTCATTACTTATCATTTTTAGATTAAATAAGTAGGTGATTTTGAACATATGCAAATGTTGAAAAAATTTGGGAGAACTTGAAGCTTCATGAGGTAAAAGTTACTTTCAATTTTCTTCCAGGTATGTATTCACATGTTCACCATCATCTATTGTTTATTTTACTTTTCAAAGGTTGTTTCTTATTTCTATTTTGTTTTGTTTGCAGGTCTTCATTGACTTGATTATAAAGACTCAAAATAAGCAAGCAACCAAATCTTTTCAAATCCGCAACGTGTTCAGGGAAGTATTTATTATTTCATCTAAAATTTGAAGGTTATCTAATTTTGCTTATATTTATTGAAATCCTGATAAGTCTTAATAAATTTTCGGAGGAATCATATCAGATCATTACATTTCACAACCCTCTTCATAACAAAGTTCTAATAAAAAATTTTTCCGATCAGATATTTCGACCGTTAATTAAATTATTAAAGGGTTATTTATTTAGAAACAAAGTTAAATTAGTCACTTTCTTTTTTAATTGAATACTTTAAGAAGTCATCGGCCCCACAAATGGCACGCCATATATTGAAATTCGTATATCAGAGGCTCTCAAATGAGCATACTCCAAATAGCTCTGATCTCTTGATATTCCCATTCCCTCTTATCTCTGATGAACCTTTTCTTATGATATTGCATCGTCTATATCGCAAAATCCTCTGTATCACAATATTTGATTAGAGGCAACTCTTACCATTTCTCGATAAGAAACCTTTGATGCAAGCCTTCCAATATTCTTTCTCGCTCATCCTTCGCTAAAATGACTTCGCCAAAAATTGCAATGTCCACACAACCTTGGACCTGATACGACATTTAAAATAAGCTCTGAAAGATATCACGTCCATTGATAAATCAAAAATTTGATAGGGGCATATGTTTAAAAGATTCCGATGTCCCGGATCCGATATGAAATTAAATCCACATAATAAAACTATCGGGTTTGTTCTTCATCGCGCATTGACATATGAACAATGTTACATATCATGCTCAAATATTTTTATTGCCGGTCTCTTATAAAACCCAAAGCCGGTCCCACCAATGAGCCACGTCGTTTAGCGCAAGAATAATATCAATGTCTCCTATCTCTGGCATAATTATTCTCTGATCTCTGATATTACTATGCTCATATCGTAACTTTTCCATCGCAATAATTATATCGCATTGCAAAACTCAAATAAAGCTTTGTCTTAAGTTCTTCCGATGCGATAATTTCCGATATATGCTTCTGCACCATTGTCTTTTAATTATTATAGAAAACTGTTAATCGCATATTGGCAAAGGTGAAGGTCACAACTTTTAATTTATGCATGATAAGAAACTTGCGATATGAAACATTCAGCGAGGCGTTGACCTATATGAAATACGATATGAACACACGTTTTCATATTCTGCCTCTCATTGGTCTATCTAGAATGAAATGCATATGCTCATTATTGCTCTAAATTGCTACAAACCAATGAAATTTTGTATAAAAGTGCTTGCAGTGAATGATCTTATCCGTGATATTTTTTATGCCTGTTCCAAATCTTACAATTTTCCAAGGTGAGTTGAACCATTGCATCACACTCGCCAAATTGTTTTCCCTTTAGTTATATTAATTTCTTCTAAAGAGATTCAGAGTCTCTGATTGATGAATTTTGGAATATTGATCCTCTACTTCTCATTTTTTCAATATTTTCCTGAAAATTTCAAAGTTGTTCGCTTATCAGACTCTTGGGTTTGTATTATATCAGAAGCATTTAAAACAAATTCTAAGAATTACTTCTACAAGTTTCACATTTCCTTTTCTTTCCATTATCTTGTCTAACACATTTAACAAATGAAATGACCCCTATTTTTCTATCTTCATTGGAATTTTCTGGGTTCAAAATTTTGGAAAATTGATTTTGGCTTCAGAAAAGGATTTTGAGATATTTGACACTTGATTTATTCTCATATTTATTAAATCTTGAATTCCTCTCCTAGAAGCTTATTTTATAGGTAAATGTAAGTGCTCTTGCAATAATTTTACAAAACCTCAAATTATCTCATTATTGGAATGAAAGTCATTGCAGCTATTTCATAGACTCTTACGAAATTTTTACTTCTGATATGAGAATGTTTGATGTTAAAAAAAAACAATGTTTTTACATTATACATTTATCAATCATTTCTTATCAGACATGATCAATATCGTAAGTTTGTTTGTAAAAGTTACAAAAAATATTTTGTTCTAGGGTCTTGTTGCCCTTAATATTCTAAATGCTGAAACTTCTTATAACTGAGGTGAAAATTTCATTAAACTTCTGAAAACTTCTATCATCAGAAACATTATCAAGCAAGATCTTTATTTATCAAAGTTTTTTCCATCTATACTTTTGGAAAAATTGAGCTCTTAGCTTTTGCTTTGATTCTCTCAGAAACTTATAACTTCATAATATCGGGTTAAGAATCTTCGTAGGTCTGAGATCACTACATTTTGATGTTTCATGAAGTCTCGTTTGATTATCTTTTGAATATATATGCTACTTTCATGTTATCATGGTGGTCCAAAACTTGGATGTATTTAAATCATAGTTTTTCCAAATCCAAGTATTCATCCATAAGGATGTTTTTTCTGACTAAAGGGATATACATTTTTCACAGTTTATGTACATGAACTTCTTTTAATCTTCTCGACAATCTCTTTCACTAATAAGGAATTTGGAACAAGTAAAGGTAATGCACCGATGATTAATTTGTATTTTTAATTTTCTTTTATTCTGAATTTCTCTCCATACTTATCATATAAGGATTCAAGTCCTCTTCATATACATAATTTCTACATTATTTGGGATTTTGAATCAACTTCAATATTCTGGGGCTGATATAAATTCAAAATGGAAGAAGCAAAGAGAATATTCATCGTTGCAATTAATAAAGAAGCATATCTTCATCCTCATTTCTTGTGGAAGCGATTCATTTCTGATTCCTTGAACATGAAACATTGTTTTCTTCTAGTTTACTGCTTGCTTTAGTTTAGATTCAATAAATAATGATTTTGGGTCAATAAGATTTTAATCAATTGAACTTCTTCATGTTTCCAATTCTAATTAAATAAAGAAGTTAACTTGTATTGGAGAAAATCATATTTCTCATGTAAGATTAAATGCAATTCTCCAATGGTAAGTTTCATGTTCCCACTTTCATTTATTTTCATTTCTTCACTTTTAGTTTTAGTTTTGTTTTTGCTGATCTCGAAATCTATTTTTACAGGTCTTCGTGAACCTTTCGCACCTCTACCAGAATAGTTTTTGAAGTTCATTTTATTTTGCTTTTTGAGATTCTTGAAAGAAATTGTAATGATCTTCATAGAATCAACTAAATTGGGGAGTTTCCGAACCTCTAGTTTGTATATTTAAGCATTGCTTTTATTAGAAAATGGTTAGGATGCTTTTATACAAGTATTACCTTGAAGAAGGAAAATTTGCAACAGATAGAGACTTCTCATTCAATGTATTATCTATCATCACTGCTATTCACCCTCTTCATTTTGAGAGCCTCATTTATTATAACTCTACAAGATAAAAAAATTTAATCTTAACATAAGAATGAACATACATATATTTATTTTTATCCTTTGTTGAGAAATTTATATAAATATTATTGTTGGAGTTTATCTTTTAGATTTTGTTTTTCTTTCTTCATTTTAATGTTTTCGTTGAGTTCTTTTCTTACTTTAGTTTATAAATCCTTTTCCTTTTCCTTTTAGTTTTGTTTTGATTTTGGTGACTCTACTATGATTTATGTGAAAGGCTTTTTCCTTGCCCGACAACGATTATCATAGATGAGAAA
Source organism: Pinus albicaulis (assembly GCA_034641835.2). Taxonomy (NCBI): domain Eukaryota; kingdom Viridiplantae; phylum Streptophyta; class Pinopsida; order Pinales; family Pinaceae; genus Pinus; species Pinus albicaulis. The sequence goes on from CM076579.1 coordinate 709,410,657, forward strand.
TCTCCTAACTCTATCTATTTCAGTGAATTTCATTTATCATTAAAGGCATATCTTTATGGAACCATAAAACAATCTTGCTTTAAATATTTTTTTATGGAGGAACACACATCCTTTCTAAGTGATTGAGTTTAATTTTTCAAGGAAATAACTTATTTGAGTTTAATACAATGAATCTCTCCCACCCCTCCACATAAAAGCCTCTGATTGATAGTTGCAGGGAAAGAATTTGGAGTCAACCTTATGAAAGTATTATTTCCATTAAACATAAATCTCTATTACCATCCCACCTCTTCCACTCAAATGCGTCATAAATTTAAAGTTTGCAAATGCGCTTATAAAAAGGGTGATTAAAAGAGAAAGCATGGGAAATACAAGTAAACCTGTCGGGGCTATGGATGCTCGCTGGCAGTGGGACTAGGATTGTATGGCATAAAAGACAACTTCGCCGAGGTACTGTTTAGGCTTGCTGGTAGCAAAGCGATGTTAGAGACAATAATAAAATGGATATATGCTTTATCAAAAACTCCTATCTCTACCTTCTTCTATTTTTCATACGAGGTAGTTTTAAAACAAAATTTTCCCAAATTTGAAATCATCACTTTTATTCGAGTATGTTTTAAGTACTTATCTTTACAAACTCATATTGATTAATCTATTTATGTGGGACCTACGTAAATGTTTTACTGTTAGAAAATTTCGTGATTTTAATTATTTTTAACCTTTGGGTAAATTCAATTTCATTATCTTTAGCCAGAGATAACTGGCTCTTCCTAGTGTGATGCCATTATTGTAGGGAAAACCCAACATACCCCCATTACTTCAAATAACGGGGACCCTTTCCATTTATTTTTGGCTAAGCATCTTTTATGATTTTCAGTTAATTTAATTGTCTTACAATTTTGTCATTTTTTTCGTTTTTATCGAATTTCTATTTTTTCACAAGCTTTCCAACTATACTTGTTTCGCTTCATTTGGTCAATCAGTTTGTAAATGGCATTCCTTTAAAGATTGATCGTTTTCTTGCGAGGGTTAAAAAAAAAGTATAAAGTGTATGATATTTCAATTTTTGCAGTTAAAATAGTCATTCATTGTGAATATTAACTCCTAGTTAATTTTTACTAATTCTTTCATTTTTTAGTAACAGTCTTACAAAATGACCCAACTAAATTGTATAATGGACTAAAACACATTTCGAGATCTTGGTAATTTTCTTCAATTTATTGTTTTAAAATAAATTGCCAAGCCCAAAATCTCAAAATTGCAAAATGGCTATAGTCTAATTTGTAGGATTGTTAATTCCACATGGACTTCACTTATCACGTCCTTCCTTCTAAAAAATGCGATCAAAAGAATTTTTGCGATAAAAATTTGCAATTTCTATTGCGATATCACAAATTTATTAGAGCACCTGAAACATGTCTCTTTAAAAATTGCGATGAGCGATTTTTAGTTTATGCAAGGGGTTAAGTTTTTTTAACATAAGGTTTTCGTGATCTTCCTTATCCCTCCATGACCTCACGCTCAAGCCATATTTCCTCCCTCCTCCACACTTCACCCACCTTCATTACTTACTCACCTCCATGGCATACGTAAATGATCCGAATGGAAAATGGCATCAACCCATGGTATTCATCTACCCATGTTATCCATCCACCCATGGAATTTACCCATGGTATTGTAAATGGCATCAACCCATGGTATTCATCCACCCATGATAATTATTCGTCCATGGTATTGTAAGTGACCCATGGTATGTATCCACCCATGGTATTCATCTACACATGGGATTTACCCATGGTATTGTAAGTGGTATTTACCTATGGTATTGGCCTATGGTATCTACACATGGTATTGTAACTCAAAAAAGGCTATAAATAACAAGCCTCAGTTTGTAAAAGGACAGTTTGTCCACCACAATGTAGCTTCTACAGTTATTCTCTATTTTAATAAAACAAGTTTCTGTGGTTGGTTGGTGGGAAATGCAAGTGGACTTAGTTGTAACTGAGTGATTTGAAGTTGTAACAGAGTTGGATGTGTATTTATGTGAGTTGTAAAGTAGTTAAACTCAGTTGTGCTAGTTGTAACTAGTTTTAACTAAAGATACACTAGTGAGAGATAAATAAATTAAATATTAAATTAATTCACATGGATTGATCTCACATGCAACTGAAGATTTACTACTGTTAACTACATGCATGTCAGAGCCAGTGGAGACCCAGTTGAGAGATAGGTGAGAGGGACAGTTTGACTATCAGTTGTGACATTAGTGGGTGCACTCTTGCAACCACACACACATTGGAGATGCCAATGAGGAATGCACAGTCAAGGAAAGGCATGATCAAATTCATTTAGGGATTGTGATCATCAGGGATTGCGTAGTGGAAGCAGGCTGTCAGGAGGCAGTAAATTGGTGCATGAATATGCCAATTTTTGTATGACAATGTGAGACGATTTTATATTGTACTGAGAGCTCTTGGGTTAGAGTTTTGTATAATATTGTTTCATGATCCATGATATATACATAATATATGATAGTGGGGTTTTTAGATTTATGCTTTCCCGTTAAAAACATCTGTGTTATGTGTGATTGATCTTTCTTCATGTGTTTTCATTTGGTGATTAAATTTATGCAAAGAATTTAGTAGAAGGATTCTGTATTTAACAGTGGCATATAATTGTTACACAAGGAGAATCTAGGAAATACATAATTTTATTAAAATTTCTACATGGTATCGGAGCAAAGAAGATTGCAATATTGAAGTAGTAGCTAAGTTTGTTGGTGGAAAAAATTCGAATTTGCTGCAAGAATTTCTTGGTGCAACAATTGAGTAAACATCGAAATGGCTTTCAATGGTTTGCGGCTAGAGTATGCACTCAAGGGAATCTCGAACTAAATTGCATGGAAGGACAATATGGAGGTGATGCTTGAAGATAATGGATTGAAGGAAGTCATCGACAATGATGCTCTTAAGCCCACTTCAACAGATGTTGCATTACTTGATGCCTGGCAAAAGAAAGTAGCAAAGACGAGAAGGATTCTATTGGAAGTGTGCGAGACCATATTGTCTCAAGAATTCATGATAAAGCCACTCCATTTTCTATGTGGAAGGCTTTGACGGATCTTTTCCAAAGCAGCAACGGCCATTGGAAATTGGCGCTGAAGGATAAACTCAGAAAGATCAAGATGGAGAAGGGCGACAATATTCCTAAGTATCTCACAAAGTTTGTCCAACATAAAGATAAACTAGGGGGTGTGGGAATAATGGTTGTTGATGATGATTTGGTGAGCTTGGCTCTCTTGGGTCTTCCTAAGAGTTGGCACAGTTATCAAGACTCTGTCAACGAACGGGAAAAACTGCTAGATTGGGAACGACTGTGGTCAGATCTAGTGTAAGAGGAGTTCAGGCGGAACACCAGAGATGGCTCTTCATCAAAGCATGATGATGAAGAGGACTGTGCTTTGGCTGCCAAGGTAAGGAAAGGGAAGGGGAATAAATCCCACTCAAAATCCCAGTCTAAAGGCAAGAAGCTAGATTTTTCCAAGGTGAAGTGTTTTCACTGTCATGAACATGGGCATCTTGCCACTAACTGCCCATAGAAAAAGAAGAACAAGAAGGCTGCTGGAGCTGCAACTAGTGAGGCCCTTGCGTTGAAATTTGAACTTGATTTCTCTTTTATCGCATGCTTGGTTTCAAGCGCAATGGGATCAGTGTGGTATCTTGATAATGGTGCTTCCTTCCACATGACGGGAGATAAGGAGCTTTTCAGTGACTTGGAGGAGAAAGATCTCTAGATGCATATAGAGATGGGCGACGATGGATGATACAGTATGATTACCTTACCTTTGAGAGGGATTCAGGTAAACATTTAAATTGAAAGATGTTATGCATGTTCCAGGTCTGAAGAAAAACTTGGTCTCAGTCGCGATGTTGGAGGACAGAGGCTATGATGTTGTTTTCAGCGATGGAAAAGCTTTCCTGCGACAGAAAACAACGGGTCAAGCCAAGAGGATAGGGATTCGAGTCAAGAATATCTACAAGCTGGAGGTAGAAGGCCGCGCTGCCATGATGGGAAAGGCGGAAAAAGTGGTGAGCTAGGATAAGGGTGAATTATGGCATATGCAATTGTGCCATCTTCATCATGGAGCTTTAAAAGTCATTCAACAAATATCTACTAGACTTCCAATGGGAACACTTGCTCAGTTAGATCAGTGCAAGGGTTGCACAATGGGGAAGTATGCAAAGTCCACCTTTCATGAAAAGGAGAACCGTGCTTCAGTGATCCTGGAGAGAGTTCACACAGACGTGTGTGGACCATTCTCAGCTACTTCAACAACAAAACACATGTATTATGTTATTTTTGTTGATGAATTTTCTCGTAAATTCTGGATCTTCTTCATGCAGAAGAAGGATCAAGCATTCTCGAAGTTCTATGAGTTTAAAGCATTGGTTGAGAAAGAGTCGGGGAAGCAAGTGAAGGCTCTGTAGAGTGATAATGGTGGAGAATACATCTTGAATGAATTCAAAGACTTCTGTAGGAAAGGAGGAATTAGAAGAGAATTCATAGCGCCTCATAACCCGCAGTAAAATGGGGTCACAGAGAGGAAGAATAGAACGATTGCCACGAGCGATGCTGCATGATCAAGGCCTACCAATGCATTTGTGGGCGGAAGCATGCAACACTGCGGTTTATGTGAAAAACTGTTGTCCTCATAGAGTACTTGGCATGAGTACACCTGAAGAATATTTTACTGGTAAGAAACTTGATTTTTCTCACTTTAAGATTTTTGGCTCATCCGTTTATGTGCATGTGACCAAGAACTCCAGGAAGAATTTGGAGCCGACTGTTGAAGTTGGGATATTTGTGGGGTACACAGAAACACCCCATAATTATCGAGTGTATTTTCCAAACAGTCGAATGAATGTGGTGCGACAGGATATACAATTCAATGAGGAGAAATCCATGAAGTTGTCGCTTGAGAGGGAGCTAGAATTACATGTAGGGGAGGAACTTTTGGTTCCAAAATATGAGTCTCTATATGTGGATCAGCCATAGGAGGACGTTCATGGAGTGGATGAGTCCACTCACCCATAGCCAAACATCAGAACTGGTAGAAGGCGTACCACAGAAGCTGAGAGGCTGAAGCTTGATGCGGCACAGAATGTAGGAGTCCCTACTTCACAACGCAGACAGAGGCAGTATCCTAACCGATTCACTGGGTACATGGCTCTCATGAGCAAATGTATTTTGACTGAGCCATATTTCTTTAAGGAAGTAGCATAGGAGCCCACATGGGTAGATGCAATGGTGGAGGAGTATGACTCCATTGTCAGAAATAGTGCTTGGGAAATTGTTCCAAGGCCAGTTGATAAATCAGTGGTAGGTTCAAGATGGATCTACAAGGTAAAGCAAGCTGCTTATGGGAGTGTTGAGAAAGACAAGGCCAGAGTTGTGGCCCGAGGCTTCTCACAGATCGAGGAGATTGATTATGAAGAAACCTTTGCACCTATTGCACGATATTCTTCCATAAGGACCATCCTTGCTCTCTCAGTGCATATGGGTTGGCACATTCATCAGATGGATGTGAAGACTGTGTTCCTTAATGGGATCATTGAGGAAGAAGTGTACATTGAGCATCCTGAAGGATTTGAGATCTTCAGCAGTGAGTCACATGTGTGCAGACTCAAAAGAGCGCTGTATGGGATGAAGCAAGCACCCCGTGCTTAGTACACTCGGATCGATAGCTATTTCACCAGACTTAGCTTCACCAAGAGTGAGGCGGATGCAAACCTATACTGATTGGTGATGAGCAACTGATACACTCATGCAAGGAGGACCTTGCAAAGGAGTTTGAGATGAAGGATATGGGGCTCCTTCGTTATTTCCTTGGATTGGAAATATGGCAGCGAGAAGGTGAAATTTCTGTGTCTCAAGGTAAGTATTCAAGGGAGATACTGGGTAAGTTTCACATGGAGGATTGCAAACCCATGGATAATCCTCTTCCAGGAAACTGGAGGAAAGAGGATGCTACATCTGGAGAGGTAGTGGATGCTACTGTCTATCAACAGTTAGTGGGTTCGCTCATGTATTTAGTAAATACAAGACCAGACATATGCTATGCGGTGAACCAACTGAGTCAAGTGATGGTTAAGCCTACAAAGCTCTTTTGGAAGGCGTGCAAGCATGTCCTCAGATATCTCAAGGGCACATCTGAGCATGGCTGATGGTATAGACAGACGGATGAGGTGAAGTTGCATGGCTTCACGGATGAAGATTGGGCGGACAGCCCAACGGACCGAAAGAGCACATTAGGAGGGGTCTTCAGTATCAGATCTACAGCTATTTCTTGGTACAGTAGGAAATAAAGATTTGTGGCACTCAGTTCAACGGAAGTGGAATACATGGCAGCAAGTAAAGCTGCATGTGAGGCTATCTAGATGAGAAAGATCCTGGTTGGTTTGTTTGGTTCTCATTTAGATTCGATAGTGATTCATTGTGATAATCATAGTTGCATTAAAATCTTGATTAATCATGTGTTTCATGATAGATCTAAGAATATAGATATCCGGTATCATCATATCAGATATTGTGTGCAGCAGAAGATCATGTTGCTTCAGTGCATTCCTACGGAAGATCAGGATGCAGACATTCTGAAGAAGGCGCTCACCAGGAGAAAATTCGAATAACATAGAGACAGGATCGAGGTGAAGGATAATCCCTTTCTTGTTGAGAGGGAGTGTTTAGATTCAGCAAGATAATGATCCTAGTGAAAATTAAGCACCTACACTAGGTGGGGCCAACAAGCTATTTTTAGGTGTATGTATATTTTTAGAATGGTGAGAAAATTGTATTTATAGCGGGAGTCTATTTTATATATGGTTGAGAAAATTCTATTTATAGATGCATGGGCGAAGTCTATTTATAGATCGCATGTCTAAAAATAGAGGGCATGTCAGTTATTATTATCTCTTAATAATAATTGGACAATAAATATTAATCTATTCTCTTGAAGAACTTGATTTCAGTTAATTGATGTGGCAAACTAGTTAGCTGAAGGAATTTCGAGTTCTAAAGTTGGTTGGTGGGACATGCAAGTGGACTTAGTTGTAACCGAGTGATTCGAAGTTGTAACAGATTTGGATGTGTAGTTATGTGAGTTGTAAAGTAGTTTAACTCAGTTAAGTGAGTTAAACTCAGTTGCGCTATTTGTAACTAAATATACACTAGTGAGAGATCAATGAATTAAATATACATGGAGTGATCTCACATGCAATTGAAGATTTACTACTGTTAACTACATGCATGTTAGATCCAATGGATACCCAGTTGAGAGATAGGTGAAAGGGACAATTTGAATATCAGTTGTGACATTAGTGGGTGCACTCTTGCAACCACACACACATTGGAGATGCCAATGAGGATTTCACAGTCAAGGCAAGGCATGATCAAATTCATTCAGGGATTGCACAGTGGAGGGACGCTATCAGGAGGTAGTAAATTGGTGCATGAATATGCCAATTTCTGTATGACAGTGTGAGATGATTGTATATTGTACTGAGAGATCTTGCATTAGAGTTTTGTATGAGATTGTTTCATGATCAATGATATATACATAATATATGATAGTGGGGTTTTTAGCTTTATGATTTCCCAGTAAAAACATCTGTGTTATGTGTGATTGATCTTTCTTCATGTGTTTGCAATTGGCGATTAAATTTCCACAAAGAATTTAGTAGAATAATTATGTATTTAATAGTGGCATATAATTGTTAGATTAGGAGAATCCAGGCAATACATAATTGTATTAAAATTTCTACACATTTCATTATATTTTTTTTCTTCTAAATTTTCAGTTCTTATTTCCCTATTTTTTTTCCGTCCAACATTCCTCTAAAGTCTCTCTTGCTCTTTCTCTTTGTCCACCTTTGATTTTTCATCAGAAAATCTCATGAGGGAAGTTCGTAGATGCCGATTCTTGTGAGAGAGGAATTATTCCCTTCAAAGGATGATTAATACTCTTATTGCATCAAGATTAGGGGATTCTTATAGAGGAAGATGGTTCTCATCAATATTTTCGATTAAAATTTAACAATGTTTGATAGATCTGGGCATTTTGATGAACAGGCGATTTCCCCTTCCTTAGTTTGTTGGTTTAGAGCTTCTTAAGGATTATTGGATGAGTTCTGAGCATTGGATTTTTTAGTGTCTTCATCTTTTTTTGGAAACCCTTTCTTAGGAGAGGCTAGTCCTTTTCCTTTGTCCAAATTTTCTTTCTATTCTGGTTGTCTTGATTGATTGTTGGGCTATTTGGATGGAAGCCTTCTTCTCTTTTGCTGCTGCTTATTTTTCTAGTGTGGATGGATGCTCATGCTACTTATTTTTCCAATTTCTAGTAAAGTGGCCATGCTTATGGCATATTTTTTATTTGAAAGGAAATTGGTCATAATCCACTTCTTGGATTTGAGACCAATTGTCCAAATTCAGATTGATTTTCATAGGTAACTCTTTATCAAGATCTTCCTTCATAGAGATTCAGGCACAAGAAAATAGACCATCTTGTGGCTAGATATGATCAATGTATTTCCCTGGGGAATTTTTAATACTTCAAAAAGTATTCTCATTCTAAGAATGCAGAGGAAGAACATCAATAGAACTACTTAGGGAACATCACTTTCAGGGTTAAAACATGGACTCCATCGATATGGATATAACCCTTTTGCACCCATAAATTATGGGCCATTGTGAAACATTAGGTCCTTATATACCTTACTTTCAAAGAAAAAGGTAAAGGAACCCTTACCCTAGAAAGAGGTTGAAACACATCCTTTTATCATTGGTTTCAAATTTTTTTCTACCAAAATATTGACTGAGTGTGAGGAGAGCTAGATCCCCATAAATTTCCGTACTAGACCCCTTTTTTCAAGTTTCAAATCCCCTCTCCTATCCGGAGGAGCAAAATCTTAAACATTTGGAATTTAATCCATTTTTTTACGAAGCGAGATGGCTTTTCCTTTTGATATCTTAGACCATTATCTACGAGGTTATTGAAAGCCTCTATATAGGGAGTTGGCAGAGGAGGGGGCAACGTCAATCCCCTTGAATGTTCCATTAGAGCACTAACATCTGTGCTTTGTTATGTTAAAACCATAAACCGTGAGACAAAGAGCACAAAATAACTTGATTTTTATTGGGCAAAGAGTTATTGTAGAAACCTAATGATTGTGTTGATTTTCATTACAATTGTGCATTATTTCTTTATATTGTTTTTTGTTTTATCATATACCTTAGGTTCATTAAATATGAAAAATGATAAAGACAACCTTTCAAACCATATAACACAACCAATTCACTTATAAAACCCAAATGGGAAAACATACAAATAATTATTTTTGTATTATTTTAAATACAAGAGGAATATATGCAAGGGGATACACTTACTCCAAAGTATTTCGTTGTCATTCCTAAAACAATCTCCAAATTTTGGCCTACATCCAATTTTGGAGCCTAATTTGACCCCGTAAGTTGTTGTTTCTACTAACAATCTTGAGACCCCTTGTATATCCTTTAAGTTTTCTCATCTCTTTGTGAAGAAAACCTAAGTGTCGTTTTTTGGTATTGGGAGTGTAAAACGTTGTGAAAAAAGAATTATAGTTCATTTTAAGGGGAAAATTTGGTTCCAATGGGTCCTATTTATCATATAGTCATGCACTAGACTCATTTCTAAAGTTTTATGCACTATTTGGATGGTGTCGTCACTGTTGTCACAAAGTGTATCCTAAGTGTCGCAATTGGGAGAAAGTGTTGTTTTGTCATCGCATCAATGGAATCATGTTGATACTAGGCATGACATGTTCAATGTCATGTCATCGCTTATTCTAATTGTGTGATCATGTTCAAGTCCTATATCATCTTCATATCCGCCTCGCTAGTCCCACATATAGTCAAATTCCAAAAATTTAATGCCCGACCAACCTGCCCTTCTAAATTGTGCATTATGAAGTTTCAAGCCTCATTATGCATCCCTGCCTCCTAGAAATATGTAATGTGTAGTCATTGTTGAGAAATATAGGTCCAAAACCTCTCCCACTTGAGAGGAAAACCCACATAAATTCTTCTTCTTATAGAGAATTCAATTGAAGAATACCAAAACCAAGACCCTTGAACTAGTTTCCACTCCAAGACCAAGACACCAAGCCTTCTTCCTCTTCCTTGAGTCAACGATAGTCAAAACCTTTGCTTCTTATTCTTCTCATCTTTCCTTCATAATTTTTACCCCTTGATTTAATTCCGCAACTTCTAGTTCCAAATCAGAAACACTAGTTTGTATGGTTGACCAACTTCGGCCCTTAACTAGCTTCTCTTTAGTAGGAGATTTATTCCCTTTAATTCGACTTCCTCTTGACTAGTCCTTCACCCAACTTAGTTACCTTTTGATTGATATAACTTTCTCGACCTCCTTGTTGCAATTTACAGGTCTGAAACTTTGCACTAGTGGAGATACCTTAGCCCAAAACAATCCCAAACAATGTTGGAATACTTTGCAACTTCCTCTTCTCTCATCGTTGGTCCTTAAGCTCTCTTCACATTGCTTTTACTTCAGAATTGACCGAATTAATGCTGTGCAATTATTCTTTGAAATGGAATCCAAAATGGGCTATTTATAGTTGTTTTCCCATGTATATAAACCGACATGACATGTAGGTGAGTCGACATGTCCTTTGTGAAGCTATTATTATCCTTCTTGAAGCCAAATTGTATGAGGAGACTTTGCTTGGTCTTGGAGGGATATTTCCACTTGTCTAATGACTCATACTAAATATAACATGCCCAATAAGGGTCCTTCATACATGAGATAGAATCAAATTGACTTTTATGACTAGATGATTTAATCCTAAAGTTTCACAATGGGAGCCATCACTAAAATATAATTCCTTGCTCATGGAACCAATGAGACAAGCATTACAATAATTTAATTTTCCCTTATTTTCATCAATTACATAAAATCAAAATTACACATGTCATTATGAAGACCTAACCTAGCTACACTTTTCAACACTCCCTCTTAACTAGGGAGGTATTCAGAATGGTACTTGGTCATTCTCAATGTGAATAATTTCTCATAACAAGAGTCATATTTGTAACCCATTGGTTTAGCATCATATCAACTAACATTGTAACATAGCAAGGCCTTGAATAAAAACTATATCTCTCCATGATATCTGAGCTTAATGCTAGCGATACCAATGATGTATAGACACCCTCATCATTGTCTATCTTGTAACATACCCCACCCGAGTTCTCAGGGTGTGTTCCACCAGGACTATTCTTATCTTGGATTCCCAGTCCTCAAAGAATATCGGTCCTCTACAATTACTCTTATCTTGGATTCCCTAACACATCCTCAAAGAGCATCGAATGGCAGATGTTTACCCAATCCTCCATTATGTCTTCCCAAGTGAAGACAAGGATGATGTTTCTATCTCTTCCTCTTAATTAGGGAAGACATATCTATTCAATAAAAGAATGTACTAATTCCTACAAAAGGAATGTACCTAATCTCCCTCTTGGCTTAGGAATTTCCAAGTTTCTTCCAAGTAAGAAACTTATTTCCAGGCTCCATCTTAATTAAGGACCTGCAACAGCTCCTCAAGTGGAGATTATGGGACAAACAATTACTTGAATAACTACTCCTCACGATGTCATGAAATTCATTTCGTCATTCAGGAATCTTCATATTTTGAGACTTCTTCTTAGGAAACAAACCATCCATCACTTTCATCGATGAGTCATTCATGTCATCATCGGAAAGTGATCCATTAGTCCATATTTAGCCTTCCTTCATTCCATGCTCCTTTATTCATGCCATGTTTACTTAAGTACCTTTCATCCTACTACATGTGCATTGGTGGTGGAATACATCCATAGATCTTCCCACAGTATCTATGCATAAACCCATCCAGATATTTGTTCAAAAATAAAGGAATGAACATTAAAATAAACATTACCTTTGTGATGGTATTTCAACATGACATATTCTAGTTTGCATCAACATCCTGCATACATATTGACACATATCCCATATATATATATATATATATATATTGTCAAGGGTCTCTTTCTTTTTCATACTCCATAAAAGTCTTGATATCTTCCATGGAGATATCCTAGTCAATTCTTCTTGGTCTTTCGGATATTGATTTCCTTTACCATGGTTTCATATTCCACGATCTCTTCCTTCCTTTCTTCACACATTTCATTCCCAAGAATTTCCAATCAAAATTACTCAAATATAGTCAACCACCTTATATTACATATGAAGACATATTATGTTGATTTTAGTGAATGTGTGACCCATGCATTTCTGCATTCCTTTGATGGAGGATATCTTTACTTTTATTATGCTCTCAAGACAGAGAATTGATCCACGTTACCTAAAACCATATGATATGACTCTTCAATATATTCTATAAGCATACATACCTCATTTTCCTTTGGGTCTTCCACACTTCTTGCAACAACTTCCTTAATTAAATGAGCTTCAATCCCTTGATATGCTTTACCTTTTATGTCATCATACCATCATCCATGAATTCCACAAGTTTGGAATTCTTGATGAAGCACTTTCTTCCCCTCATGATTGATGAACCTTTCAATGAAGATTCCATCATATAATCTTGAGGATCTAAAGTATCCCCATCAACAAATGTTTCCTTTTGAAAGATGTATGATGAATCTTGTACTAAATGACCTTGCCACTTATGTTTTCAATGATATTCCCAAGATGTATATCCTTGACTTCCATAGATTCTAACCACCTTTCATGCTTCTTTATGATGTCCCTAGCTCTTGTTTTCAATGCTTCCAGTATGCCTTGATGCATCCCATTATTTTACTTAGTGAATCATGATAGTCATAGCTTACAACATAAGTCTTAGGAACTTGAAAAGAAATTATGTGAGGAAGGCTATCTCAATAGTGGAGATCTATTACGTCCTCCTTCTTGGACTTCTTCCTTTAATCTTCCTCCTCTTCCTTGGTGATGCAGGATTCTTATCTTCCTCTTTGGTTATTTTCCTTCTTGATCTTAGGACAATCTCTTCCATAGTGACCATATTCTTGACACCCATAGCATTGTATTTTATCCATTTTCTTTTTCTTTTTCCAAGGACCAAACTTTCCAAAATTTCCTTTTCTTTTTGTTATAGCAACATATGCTTGATTTTTCTCACCTGTTGCCACATCAGATTTGGCCCTTAGTCTAAATTCTTCAGTATTGCATAATGAACATAGATCCTGGAATGGAATATCTTCTTTCTTCCCATAAATACTTGAAGTAAAGTTACCCCACTCCTCTGGTAGTGCATTTAATACAACTGTAGTCATTTCTGTATCAGACTTGCCTTCTCCTAGATCTTGTAGTTGATCCTAGATCTCAGATATACTCATAAAGTATGAGATTATACCATATTCCCTTGAGATCTTCATATTTTATATTTTATTACTTAATGAGACAACTTCTCTAGCAGTGCTTACGTAAAACAAATCTACCAGTTTGTCATATATTTATTTTGAAGTTTTGAGTTTAGATACATATGGGATGAAGGGATCCTTGATAGATTCTATGAGAATCCTTTGAGCCCTTACTTTCCCTTTAGTATACTTCACAAGCTATTGATCATATTAATTTCTTGGTTTAGTGATTGATCCTTTGACATGTTCCATAACCTCATTTTCAATGAGATTTAGATCTGTCCTTTTCTTCCAACAAGATAGTTTGAAGCCCCAACCAATTTTTTTCTTTCCCTGAAAAAATACATTTTGACAGATTCAAATGTGAACATAAATATAATTAATTGATATGGTGCTCCTTCTTCTTGTTGCTTCCTTGATGTTGATGATAATATAAAGGATAGTAAACTTCTCCTTGATGAAGGTAGTTTTCTTCAAGAATGATCCTTGATCCCACAGAGAGTGAGATGACACTGCCTTTTGATCTAGCTTCCTTTGGATGAATAGTCTTCAAAACACTTTAAATTTAGTAGATGTAGGGTTTTTTCCTTCTCCCTCTTGATGACGATCCCAATATTTCTTTGTAGACTTATTTGATATAAGGCTATGATGATTCTTTTGACTTCAAGGCCATCTTCACTTTGATGCTTTCCTTGAGATTGATCCTTGAGTGTCCCTTAATAATATGCCCTTCCTTGACTTAGTCACCTTAGCTCCGATACCATGGTTAGAAATATATGTCATCAAGTATAAGGTGATTTATCTGAGAGATAACTGCTTGTGAATGCTTTTTACTTATTAGGTTAGATTCTTCTCTTTAGATTATTATTATGTTATTATTTCATCAAACAATTATCAATGCACAAAAAAATAAAGAGACAAGAGACATAGAATGTAGGCTATTTGTCAAGGCCAAAAACTCTCCAACTTGAGTGGAAAACCCACACAAATTCTTCTTCTTATAGATACTTCAATTGATGAATACTAAGACCAAGACCCTTGACCTAGTTTCCACTTCAAGACCAATACAAAAAGCCTTCTTCCTCTTCCTCGAGTCAACGATAGTCAAACCCTTTACTTCTTCTTCTTCTCAGATTTCCTTCAGAATTTGGACCCCTTGATTTAAGTCTGCAAATTCTGGTTCCAAATCAGAAACCATAGTTTGTATGGTTGACAAGATTTGGCCCTTAACTAGCTTCTTTTTAGCAGGAGACTTTTTCCCTTTAATTCAACTTCCTCTTGACTAGTCCTTCACCCAACTTAGTTAAATTTTGATTGCTGTAGCTTTCTTGGAATCCTTGCTACAATTTGCGGTTTTGAAAATTCGCACTAATGGATATACTTTAGCCCAAAACAATCCCAAACAATGTTGGAATACTTTACAAATTTCTCTTCTCTTCTCGCTAGTCCTTAAGCTCCCTTCACACTGCTTTTACTTCAGACTTGACCGAATTTCTGCTCTGCAATTCTTCTTTGAAATGGAATCCAAAACAAGATATTTATAGTTGTTTTCCCATGTATATAAGCTGACATGACATGTAGGTGAGCTGACGTGTCCTTTGTGAAGATATTATTATCCTTCTTGAAGCCGACTTGTATGTGGAGACTTTTCTCGGTCTTGGAGGGATATTTACAATTGTATAATGAATCATACAAAATATAACATGCCCAATAAGGGCCCTTCATACATGACATAGACTCAATTTGACATTTATGACTATATGACTTAATCCTAAAGGCTCACAATGGGAGCCATGACTAAAATAAAATTCCTTGCTCATGAAACCCATGAGACAATCATCACAATAACTTTATTTTTCTTTCTTTTCACCAATTACATAAAATCACAATTACACATGTCATTATGATGACCGAGCCTAGTTTCATTTTCAACAGTCACTTCCTCCAAGGACGGCGCATTGCGCAGTCACAATTCTCAATAAGAAATATGCAATCCTGCCTCCCAATCAAACTATTTCTGCACACTACATAGTTCCAGTCAACAATCTCTCTCTCTATCTCCTTGAACCGTGTAACTAGAAAATCTAGTGGCCCAACCTCCTTCTAGAGTTGCGCATTACGTAGATGCAGTGGGAAGGCATGCCTCATTGTGACCCTCAACTGTGAAATCTTGCTTCTCAGACCTCCAGTTACTGCATATTACACAATCAAAATAATCAATCCTTCAATCCTATCCTCTGAAACTGCGTCTTACGCAATCCATAAGTCTTCTTCCCAGTGCAATACCCAATTCCAGGCTAATAAATGATTCTCATGAAGAAGTTAGATTAGAAGATTTTCAAACTGATGTCATCTTTCCATGAGTGAATTTAATTTGAAGTTACCATATCTTCACATGACAAGATTATGCTCAGAAAGGAGGAGAAGGAGACTATGCTAGAATACACTTATGAAGCTTTCAATACAGTATAATTGGTGAACAATGAAGGGATACTAAATTAAGATAGAAGTTTAAGGATCGAGATCATAGTGAAGACTCCTTATCTTCAATACTTTTGGAGGATGAAGAGGACGAACATGCACCATATTTCATGAAGAAACAAAGATAACAACAAGAGGATAAGCTTGACATGAAACATCATCATTAAGCCCCTGTCATCAGTGTCGATTCATATCTTTCAAAGTGTCATATAAAAGAGTCATATGAGTCATCATGTGCCACATCATTTGTGGATGTAATTTTCAATAAATGAGAAATGTAAAGTAAGTGGAAGTCCAAAGGTAACCTATACAATGTGAAAGGTTATTTAGAAGTCAAGGGGTCCCATGAGAATTCTAAAAGTCATATTGAAGCTCAATAGTCATGAGGGGAGCTCAAGAGTCACAAGGGAGATGGAGAGTCACCTAATTTTTTATATATACAACCTCATAGCTCAAACAAGGGACTTTTCACCTTGGCTTCTCCAACTAGGAATTAGAGAGGAAGATAGTAATTTTGGAGAGCAAGTGGTGGCTTAATGCTCCAATATTGGAGCTAGTGGTGTTCATTATATCAATGTATCTTGGAAATTTCGCTTAACACTTGAATCCCATTGACCGACACACTTTCATGCGTATATCTAAAATGTTGTAAGACTATTCTTTGAATGCTTGTGGTATATGTTGTTGTTATTTTGCACTAAAGAAAGTGATCTATTTCACTGGTTTTAGTGCTCACTTAGTTTAATGTGTGTTGTATTTGTTTTAATGATCGTTACTTATATGTGAACTATTTCATGAGTTGATCAACGATTATTTCATATGTATATGTGTGTGTTTTTATTAGAATAGTACTAACACTTTTCTTTTAAAGATTCACTTTCGTTTCCCTCTAGTGAAAGAACCTTGATACATTTTGCAATTGAACATTCACAAGGCATACTCACTTATTTATTCAAAATTACATGTACATTTCTCTCTTGTGCTAACTATTGCAACCAAGGTAATTTTTTAAGAATAATGATAGCCGGGCCATATTTTCGGAAGGGCTCATATACCAAACAATGTGAAGTTTAATTAGGAATTCACATCGGGGAGGCCCCTTATATGTTGGTGGGATCCAACACCATCAACATTATGGCGCGATAAGGAGGGAAACTACCTTTTTATGGTTGATAACTCTCCACATCCCAATAATTCATCTTCCGTGCAAGGAAACAATGTACCGAGTTCCACTCTAACTCATACCCATGAGTTTGGGGGGTATTCTAATATTGGTCTGGAACAAGCATTTGAAGTTACTTACAATCAACTCTAGACAATTCGGTCTATTACTCATCACTTTGCAAGAGACCTTGGGTTACTTCTCGTTGTTGCTATTCTTCCTCCAAGCCAATAAAGAAAGAAATAACTCCTAGTGGTGTATTGGTTTATTTGGTGGAATATTTGGTTATTTACACCCTTGAAGAGTTATTTGATTATGTGGGAAGAAAAAATCAACAAAGAGCTCTTCCACTTATTGATGACTATTTTGATGGCGACGGGGAAGTTTTTCAATTTTTCTGACAAAGAACTACCGAGAAATGAAGCAAAAATTGATTATAATGGAGACTTGAACGATTAAGGAGAAGGCTCTTTGACCTTATCCCATTTTCCTGACATATATCATTTTATCACAGGCTAAACCCTGGTTTGATAGACCTTTAATAAACCGCCCATTCTATGTATAAACCCCTTTTATACATAAATTTCATTAAAAAAAAACGAAGCATCCTCGCATTCGTTCCCGACCCTCCGATCTTCCTAATCCCTTTAATCCTACGGTCTAAGCTAAACCTGATAAATCATTCCCCCGCCCCCACCATTTCCATCGCATTAACCTGTAGCCGTTTATTATCCCTATTAGATCGACGACTAAAATTTAACTCGGGTCCCACCTTTCCATATCCCTGTAGCTTCCTAAGAAATCTATACCGTTCGCACTGGGCGATTAAATCCGACGGTGCATATTCAATATCGCATTATAAAAGTGATCGGGTGAAGTTGGCAAAAAAATTCGCGATAAAAGTTGTTTCTCCGAAGCACCATCCGCTACGTGTCTTATTTTTATTAGATCGCATTGCAAAAACGAAAAACCATTTACCACCCAGGAGCAATGCGATAACCACTAGTGGTTTCGCCTTCAAATGCAAAAACCACACCCGCCATTAATATCGACATGCAATAAATGTTATGTTTATTGATAAGACTAAAGGTTTCAACCTTAGTTTTTATTGTTTGCATGCATTTACGCTTTCGCCCTTTCAGAAAACACTCACAGGCACCATTTCCAGAGCTGTTTTCAAACCAGTTCATAATTCTAAGAGCCATTTCCCCTCTTAATTTCACCTCCTAAGACTCCCAGTGCCTTCTACCAAACAACTGCAACCAGTTTGAAGACTGGTACCACCTGCAACCCTCTTAGACCACAACCATACTTGTTCAAAGGTATTTTTCAGTAATCCAAACCTGAAAATTCTTAATTTTCAAGAAAAAATTAAACCAATTTGAATTTAAAAGCCAAAAGTACTCATCTGAGAGTACTCAAACCTTGAAGAAACAGGGGAAACCTGTCAAAATTTTCCCAAAATTTGCCACTTCTGCCTAAAGAATTTTGACCATCCAAAAAATATTCCTACGGTGAAAATCCATTTGAATTACCGAAGAAACCATTGAAATCCATTTCCAGTCCTCTGTATATTCAAAATTTGCATTTTCATCATAAAACCCTCACCCAGATTCCGAATTTTTCCCAAAAGCAACTTAATTGACCTTCTGTTTTCAGAAAGAGCTGAGAAAACAGTCTAATCTTGCTCAGTTTCATTAAAAATGACTAAAAAGTAGATCACCCCTAGGACTGGAGGTCCCAAACCACAGAAGCCTGCCTCCAGTAAGCTTCCAAACCCCAAACCATCGAAAATTGATAAACCTACTCCTGTCCTAACTGCAGATTCTACTGAGGTAGTCAGACCATTGCAACCACCTGTCACCTTTGAAGAGAACAGTCCCTTAATTGATTTAGATTATAGAATTGCTGATGCTGCCTTAGAATTTGATCTACTTGAAGTACATAGCTGGTGTCAGGAAAAATTTGAGAAGAAAGTGGCCAATGATTTACTTGTATGGGACTCCAACTTGCCTAAATATGTGGTTCCCATCACCCATCCATCTCAAGATTTCATTAGGTTCTGTCAGTTGCACTATATTCCTGACCAGAGATGCATGGTAAACAAAGATAGTGAGTTCCTATTTTACATAACTGCTAAAGCCATCAATGATATGCTCCAACTAAGCCATGATCCACGAGCAGTATCATTGTCAATTGAAGATTTGACTTAGATGTATTTAGACCTGGATTTCCCTAGGAAGTTTGAGATCCTTCAAAACTTGATGCCTAATCATGTCAACCTTCCTAAGGTAAATCCACCTTATGATACTTTTTACTTCCCTGAAGGCTCCAGGCAAATAATTTCCATGCTGTCATTCATTCTAGGCTATGCTAATGATGAGTTTACAGATGCCTCCATCCTAGGTTTCATTTCTACCTTGTCTCTAGGACAACAGCCAGAATTGGTCTTCAACTTTGCCAAATTCATTGCTGATAATATGCATTATCAGTGAATAAAATTACCCGATGAAGGAGTGTTCAGATATACATCATATATGTTACATATCTTCCTATTTTCACAGGCAGATAATTTTCCAATTGCATTACAAAAAATCGATATGGAGGGTAAGCCTCTTTCAGTGATAATCTGGACTTCTATTATCAGGAAAAACAGCAGTGAGTACAGCTACAGGGATTTCAATGATTTGTTTATCAGACCTGCCATGAGTTTGTTGAACAAAGCAGAGCCACCAAGGATGAATGAAGAAATCAAAAGAATTTTACAGTTGTCTGAAAACTGTAAAGTTGGAGATTGGTATTTGTATAAGAATCACACATAAATCAGAGTATATGGTGCACTCCTGGCTCCTTACAATTACCAAAGTTTCTAACCACAAGGATTTTTTCTTTGGAGTACTTAAGGTAGATTTTGAATGCAGATGCAATGAGCTTCATAGCCTCCAAAAGGAAAGCACAATTCAAGTTAAAAATTCAAATTGGTTCCTTCATAGTCAACAACAGAGATGCTTTGAAAGAGGTAATCAGTAAATTATCAACATTCAAGTTCCAAGAAAGCTTTTACTGGAACTATGACTCTCAAGGTAGTTTGAGTAACCTCAGTGTCAATTGTAAGTTAACTCCATTCCTCCATGAGTCAAAGCCACTAATTGAAAAGTATGCTAATAAAATGGAATGGGTTGCAAACACTTTAATTGATGATCTTCAGGAGATGCAAACAGATAGCCTGTAGGAAAATCAGATGGACAATACACAGGTGGTTACAGTTAACCAACAAGCAGAGGTATCTAATAAAAGGCCTAGAAAAGAAGAAGGCTATTTGGCAGAGACAATTATTGAAAATAAATTTAAAACAGTCTACAACAAGAAGGCCAGAGTGACTACTCTAGGGGAAGAAGGAGTCATAGATGTAGATGATAATAATGGTCAACAAATAGATGATGAGGCCACAATGATTGTTAATGAAACCCTTAGGGAAATTCAGAATGAATAGGTACAAGCACAAGGAAAAGGCAAAGAAATGGTTGAAGCAAAAATAGATACAGAACCTCCCTCTTCGTCTAAAACAACAGAAAAAATTGATTTTGATATTCAGAAAAGGTTCAAGCAGATCAGGGAAAAGAATGAGGAAATCAAGAATGAAGTTTATTCTAAACTTCCGAAGGAAAAACCAGAAGATAAATACAGAATTGTGACAACCTTTGATTACTCAACCAATAAAATGATCATGTCTTTTCTCCAGCCAGTAGTAACAGATCCAAAGTCAGCCACAGACTACAGGAAAACAGAGTTTGAAGTGAATGCTGATACCATACATGAAATAGAACAGATAGAGTTTCATAGGAGTTCTTCAGAGATGCTGTATTCAAAGGTAGTAAGCAAAACAATGAGTACTACCATGCTTCAAAAGACTGTATCTAATTTGCAAACCCAAATGAAATTAGACAAAGCATCTCTACATGCTAAGGATTTGAGTATCAAGTCCTTAGAATATTTGGTGATAGAAACTGGAGTGGATCCCTCCAATACTGAAGTTGCTAAGAAATTGATAAGGCAGAAGAATGAGGATATTGATGCCTTGAGAAAGCAACTCAAATTGCCACAGAGTGAGCACCCACATGCAAAAGAAATTCTTCAAGAAAAGACATAAAAGGATGAAACTATGTAGCTAGTTTTGAATATGACAACTCAGATTAAAGAGATGGAAAATCAAATAGAATCTCTAATGAAAGAAAATGAAACATTGAAGAAAGCTCATGAAGTCTCCATTCCCATAGTTATTCCAACTGTAAGTACAACTGTTCCCTCTACATTGGCAGAACATTTGACACCGAAAGGAGTATTGGCAACTGCAGTGTCAATTACTTCTAAATATATCTCTGCCACTTCATCATCTACATCACAGGTAAATCAAACAGGTGAAATGGCTATCATAGTCAAGGCTATGGAAGACATGTCCTTAAAAGATAAAGATATAATCAACTTGAAAGGCACCATCCGAAATCTTGAAACATCTGATAGAGATGCATTAATTACATCCAAAGGACATGAACAGAGAGCCAACAGATTGTAGGAACAGGTAAATATTCTACAACAATAGGTTAATCTCAATGAACATGTATCTTATATCAAGAATTATCTTTGGAAAAACATCATTCAAGGCATACATTTACAATTTACTTCAATCCAAATTATTTATGAACAAAAGGAGTTACTCAAAGCAACACAAATAGAAATTCAAAAGACAAAAGAAGAACTGGCTGACAAACCTGCTCAAGCTTTGAAGCTTATTATATTTTTGAATAGCAAAAACAGAGAGGAGCTTGAAGATCTAAAAGTTCAGGATAGAACTGAAAGCATACTACAAATCAGAAAGTCCTGAATAAGAGAAATATGATGAATAATTTGGAGGAAAAATGTAAAGACATGAACTTGGAAATCACAATATTTTGGGCCAAATACACAATACTAACACAAGCAGGCCTTCCAGACATTCATGCTTTGAATGAAAAGTTAATGGCACAGAAGGATTATGACAACAAAATCAGGGCTTATGCCAAAGATCAGGTCAACAAACCTTTACCACAATGGTCTCCAACTGGTAAAGTTATTTTGGAATATTTTGAGAACTTGTTCTTTCTACAAAATGAGATCAAACATATTTTCATTTTTAAGCCCAATTTTGCTAAGTATACAGAGGCAGATGAAAGTTACAGGAAATTGAAGAGTATGAGAATTCCCAGTGTAGAACAATGGCAGGAATTTACTGATTTGATATAAAGGTTTGCAGTCAAAGTGTATCAGGATAGGAAACAGAGTCAAAGAGTATCAGTCAAAATGCTTTTTTTACTGTAGATTATTATTTATTTTACAATAGTGAAGCAGTAAAGAAATAGCGTAAAAAGTATCAGTGATAAAGCACAAGTTAAAGGATGTGAAATGGAAAGAGTTTCTTTCAAGTTATCTTCAAAATATCTTTTTCCAAAAATTCCAACAAGCATTTCCAGCAGCTACAACCCAGCAACAAGTTAAGGTAATTAGTCCTATTTTTTATTGATAAGAGGACAACTTGCCAGTTTGTTTTGCAGCTGTCCCTCTTTCTATGTAATAAACTTTATTTTTTCCTAGAGATATTCCTACATGTCTCTAAGATATTTTGTAATAATTTTTGTATCAATACTTCTCTTTTTGAAGTATTGAGTGTGGAATAAAATTTGTCAAGACTACTATAGACATTTTTGCTGGATATATTGAAGTTTGTGTGAGTCGATTTGTAAAGCAGCAGACTGGAACTAAGACTAAAGACATCATAAATCAAGATTCTTGTGCTGATCAGATAAGTCAAGTATTTTCTTGTTTTCACTGTTTATCTTTCTAAAAGTTCCATACATACATTTATATGTTTTCTCTCTTGAATGATTAACTAGGAAAGCTTAAACATAATTAGTGTTAAAAAGCTCCCTGTTTTTTACTAGTTATTCATTGATATGTTTTCTGCTAATAACCGGACTTAAGAATTCTTAAATGCTCTTAGTCCCTGTTTGACCCCCTTTCTTTCATCTTCATTTCTATAACTTAAGGATTCTTAATTGCCCTTTTGTTCAGATTTCACCTCTTTCACCAAAAAAAAAATAAGCCTATTCCAAACCCTTTGAAGGTCATCTACCCTGCCCTTAGTACATTTGCTCTTTTGACCTTATTTCCTAGCTCTGCTTACCAAGAAATTGACTCCATAGCCCAATGGTCTGGTAGATCCCTCTGTGGTTTACCTTGAAGTACCTTTTATTCCCACCAAACTTTCCAAACAAACCGATTTACCAATCATACCTAGCCTAAAATCTTATAACAAAAATCAAGCTAAATCTTGAGGAGAGATCCCTCTCCGGAATTTAGGAAGGCTAGATCCTAGATTTTAAAAGAGGTTCTTGGTTACCCCTTGTTTTCTTTAATTATAAATCAAAATCCCATGACCTAAGAATTACTAGGGTGATAACATACTAGTGACCATACTGGGGAATCTAACCACTTTCCAGTTTAAGTTTAATCTTTGAGGAAGATTTTTAAACATATATTTTCTACTTTAAGGTTAAGTTTAAAGGTTGTGGGTATTTATACAGTAATCATTCTGGCTCCAAATAAATTCTATTATACTAGATCCAACCCTGATCCCAACCCTGCAGATATAGTAGACAATCCAGATCAGATAGGAGAAAAGAAAAAAACAAATTGTTAGTTCAGAAACTGAAGTAACCCTGAGAAGGGCTGATTCTTTACCCAAAGAATTAGTAAGCTTATCAGATATTGAATTTGATTTGAAGTTTGAAAAATCATTATTTAGAACCAAGTCTGAAACTGATTTAAAGGAAACTGTTATAGATCCTGTTTTTACTTCTTTTGTGAATGAAAAACAGAAAGTTATTTCAACACCTATTAAATCAGACAAAATTGAAATTCAAAGTCTAGTATAAAGGGTAAGTGTTACACAAATTAAAGACATTGATGAAGCTATTAAATTAGCTAATTTTTTGTCTCAATTTAAACCTCCAGTTTCTCAGTTATCCACCACCATCTTTCCAGCAGTAGATTCTACTCTGTATGCTACCACTTCATTTATAGATTACACTATCAGTTCTCCCCCAGAGCCTGTTAGTCCTAAGTTGCCTTTGCAGCCTAGGATCATATATTCATCATATCCCCAATCCACCGCTAGTTCATCCACAGGACCATTCATCCCTGATCTGCCCTTGCAGCATAAAGTAGTATTTCCATCATTCACTAGATCCACTACAACCACTACCATAATATTCCCTAGCCATACCACTTATTTTTCATCTCCTTTTCCAAGCTCTTCAAGTACAGCCTTTAGCACATCTATTGTTGTAACCAGCACTATCCCTGCCACTACTACTGTACCTTCCAGTTTAGCAAAAATTCAAGCCATGGCAGCCAGATATGCTCCCCCGGTCTTACCTCAAAACCTCCATGACATGCCCCAAAATTACCAAAAGGATATCCCATTATTTGATAAATTTTGACACATTACTGCACAACAACATATCACCAGAATGAATGATTTTTGGGAAATTTATGAGATAAACGAGTTTGACGTCCAAATGAGGTTGTTTGCACAAAGCTTAACTGGAGAAGTAAAATCATAGTTTAGAAATTTAGGTGCTGGTACTATAGCAGACTTAGCTGCATTCCATAGAGCTTTCTTAAATAAATGGGAAAAGAAGAAAAATCCCCTACAAATATTATCTGAGTTTGATGCTATTAAGAGAGCTCCCAATGAGTCTATCCAAAATTTTTGCACCAGATACAACAATATTTACAATTCTATTCCTGTAGACCTTAAACCCACTCCATATTCCGTGCTGCTCAAATTCCTTGATTTTTTTGATGTAGACATGGCCTATCAACTTAGAGAAAGGGATGCAGACACCCTAGAACAAATGCAACTAAATGCTGTTGGTGTAGAAATCAATATCTTTGCCAAAAAAGCCAGACTTAGAAATGAGAGGAGGGTCACTATCAAAGAAGAAGCTTCAAACTTAGATGGTAAATTTGATTTTATTAACAAAACATTAGAAAAAGTAGTTGAGAGATTAGATCACATTGAAAGGAAACCACAATGGGATAATCAATCCCAAATCAGGAATCCCAACTACAGGAAAAACAACAATCTTTGGAAAGGTAAAGAACCCTCCCCAGATCAGAACATTAGACCCCCATTCCAAGAGAACTTCGTAGAGAGTTCTCAAAACAATGTTGAGGATGAGGAAGACATCAACATAGTTATGGGGATATATGAAAGCAATACAATTTTCCTCGCTCAGGAGGATCAGGAACTCTTTGAGCTACAACAGTTCAAAGTGGAATCTGGTGAATCCTTTGACTATAAGAAAGGTTATGACTTCGCAATCAATGAAATTCACAGCCAATATAACCTTAGGAGCAAGAAAACAAATGAGCCTACTACAAAAAATAATGCTCCAACTCAAAAAAGTCAAAACAAAAAGAATATAGAGGCTCCCAAAACGAAACTTTTGCATATTCTTCCCAGAGAAAATAAACAGAATTCGAACCCACCCAGTCCTTAAAAATAGCCTAGTCCAAAGATTGTAGATATCACTGATGAGGTGGCTCAATCTTCCAAAGATGCCCAAAAGGCTAATACCACAAAGGCCACCAATTCAACAATAGCTACTGATCCAAAAAAGAATCCAGCTGACTCAAAATCATCACATCCTAAATCTTCTGCTGAGAATTCTAAATCTGACAAAGCATCTGCTAACACTCAAACTATTCCTGAAAAAATAATCAAAGATAACAAAAATCAGGAAACTCAAACTGAAGATAAAAGGAAATATCAAGCTAAAGGTAAAACTGTTGAAACACAAGAAAAATCATCCCAAACAACAGGTTCAAAAGATGAAATAATTCAAGCCATCAAATCTCAGTCAACATTTAACATTCAATCTGAAATATCCAAGTTAAAGATAGCTGTTCCCTTAGTTGAATTAGCTAAAAATGACTTGTATAGATCTATTATTACTGAAACATTGAATGTAAATGAAAATGAGGATACAATTAATATGAGTGATGATAGACCTGAATTAATCTTTGGTCTAAATGTAGGTGGTAAGCATTCAGATGGGTCAGTACCTCCATTTTATTTAAGTCTTACTGTACATGATCAGATATTGCACAATGCTATGCTAAATACTAGAGCTTCCCATAACCTAATGCCCAGAGCAACAATGGAAACCCTGAATCTAGACATAACCCAGCCATATAAAGATCTGTTTTCATTTGATTCATCTAAAGTCCAATGCATAGGATTGATTAAAGATCTGTGTGTAAACTTAGTCCAATATCATGGTAAAAGAATTATCATGGATCTTGTGGTAGCTGATATCCCGCCAAAGTATGGCATGCTTCTTTCTCGCTCATGGGGAGAAAATTTGCAGGGATCTCTACAACTTGACATGAGCTATGCCACAATCTCGGTATTCGGGCAGCCCAAAAAGCTTTACAGAGAAACCTTAATGAAGTTTATGATCAGCAGTGCTGAAATACCTACCAATTACCCAATCTATTCAACTCCTACTGATCTTGATTCCTTTATTCTCTGTAACTCTGATCATAATAACAAAAAAATTGAACTCACTGATAATAAGCCTAAAATAATGGATGATTACATTGGTCATGAAGCTTTATGGCATTTGGATTTTGATGGATCAGTGAATAAATCTGGAGCTGGAGCTAGTGTATGGATTATCAACATTGAAACTAGCCATTCCCAAGGACATGCCTTTAGATTTAATTTCAAATGTACTAATAACATGGTTGAATATGAGGCTTTAATCTTAGGTCTTCAAATCATCAGAAAATTGGGAGGGCAAAGAATATTAGTCATGGGAGATTCATAGTTAGTTATCAAGCAAATAAACGCAGAATACTCTGTTCACAATCCCAGATTGGCCAGATACAGGGACACAGCACGTGATTTGGTTGAGGATTTGTTGGAAAGCAAGTTTGCTACCATCCCTAGAAAAAAGAATCTGCAAGCCCATTGTTTAGCAACCTTTGCCAACACTTGCAAATTTCCATTTTCACCAATACAAAAATACACTGCTGAAATCAAACATAGAACTATTGTCCCAGATAATGTAAACAACTGGAAAATTTTCTCAGAAGATGAACAAATCTATCACTTTTTGAACAATGAGCGAGAGTTTCAAAATTGCCAAATTGATAATGATTGTAATATAGATTCACCTTGTAACATAGATTCAAATTTTTTTCAAATAGATGATTTAGATGTACATAATTTTTATAGACCTACTATATTTACTCAGAGTGACATAGACGACTTGGAAAAAGTAGATATAGAGGAAATGATGGAAGATGAACCAGATTTGATTGATTTAAAACATAAAATTTTACCTAGAGGTTTAAATCCCCTAGAAGACTTGCTTGATTCCAATGATGTGCCTAAAAGGCCAAAAATGGAACTAGTCAGGTCTGATATAGAAGAGTGTAACTTAGAAACAAATGAAAAACAAAAAATGATCAAACTATTAAAGTCCTTATCATCAAAAGAAAAGGTTAAATACATAGAACTTTTGAAAGAATATCAATTTTTTTTTGCATGGGGTTACGAAGATCTGAAAACTTACAACAAAGACATAATTCAACATAAGATTCCTTTGAAAGAAAATAAAAAACCTTTTCAACAAAAGCTAAGAAGGATTAATCCAATTTTGTTACCTTTAATCGAAAAAGAAGTTAAAAGAATGTTTGATGCACAAATAATTGCACCAGTCAGGTATTCTGATTGGGTATCTAATTTAGTGCCCACCAGAAAGAAAACAGGAGAAATTCGACTGTGTATAGACTTTATAAATCTCAATAAAGCTTCCTTGAAAGACAATTACCCTTTGCCTAAAATGGATCATATTTTGCAGAGGGTGGTAGGTTATTCAAGGATTTCTTTACTAGATGGTTTCTCTGGTTACAATCAAATTCTATTTCATAAATATGATCAAACTAAAACTTAATTTACCACTCCTTGGGGCACTTTCATGTACGTGAAAATGCCTTTTGGATTGAAAAATGCAGAAGCTACTTTTCAGAGGGCCATGGATATTGCCTTTTACTAAGGAGATCCATGATTTTTTAGTTATCTATCTTGATGATATTACTGTCTTTTCAAAAACAAATGATGAACACTTAGATCACCTGAGACAAGTATTTATCAAGTGTAGAAAATATGGTATATCCCTAAATCCTAAAAAGACTCTTTTCAGACTAGAAGAAGGAAAAATTTTAGGTCACATAATCTCCAAGGAAGGCATTAGAATATACCCTGCAAGAATTGAAGCTATTTTGAACATTCAACCACTAAGAAACATAAAGGAACTTCAAGCATTCTTGGGTAAAATTGACTTTTTAAGAAGATTTATCTCTAATCTGGCTGAAATCATAAAAGAACTCAACAATATGCTTAAAAAGGATTCTGCAATAAAATGGACAGTAAAGGCCAAACAATCTTTCGAATCCATAAAACAGGCCTTGACAAAAGCACCAGTCCTCATCAGCCCAGATTATACAAAAGATTTCATAATCTTTTCCTTTGCATCTGAACACACCATAGTTGCAGTTCTTCTACAGAAAAATAATCAAGGTTTTGAATAGCCAATTGCATACTTTAGTAAAGCCCTCAGAGATGCACCTCTGAAGTACAATATAATGGAAAAATAGGCTTTAGCTTTGGTTAAAGCCATAAAGGATTTCAGAGTTTACATACTTCATTCCCATATCACTCCATATGTCCCAAATGAAGTAGTCAAAGATATTCTGACACAAGATGGACCTGATAGTAGGAGAGGAAAGTGGATTTGTTGAGATTGCAACAAGATGATGAGCTTAGTGAAAAGAGTCGCCTTCACTAAGTGGGCCCACAGGCTATTTTTGGCGCAAGTCTATTTTTAGACATGTCGATCATATTCTATGAGTTGCAGGATGCTATTTGTGGATGCTTGGTCAAGTTGGAAAAATAGATGGACTTCTATTTTTTAGGGACATATTGCAGAATCTATTTTTAGATTGCCGTCTAAAAATAGATATGCTCGAATATTATTAGCTCTTAATAATATTTGGACTCTAAGCTTGTTATCTTATTCTCTTGGAGCACTTCGATTAAGTGCACGGATGTGGCACGACGGGCAGCGGAAGGAATTACGCTATTCACAGAAGGTTTAAGTGGAGCCATTTCATGGAGACTTCAAAATTTTGACTCATGTGACGAGTTTGGTGGAGTTATTGAGGTAGTTGGGCAATAAGTTGTGTTCATTTAACTTAGTTGAACATAGTTAGATAGTTGTAATCTAGTCTAACTGACTGATACACTAGTGAGAGTGGTGTGAATTAATTATTAATTAATTCACTAATTATTAACTCATTAATCAACTGAAGAATACACCAGTTAACTACAGTGCATGGACAGTTTCAGTGGAGACCAGTGGAGAGGTAGGTGAAAGAGAAGTGTGACTATTAGTTGTGACTATAGTGTTGCATGATTTGCAACACATAACAGTTGGAGATGCCAATGAGGATTGCGTGAGCAAGGCTGGACCAATTCGAGTTCCTTCAGAGCCATTATTTAGCAGTGATTGTGCAGTAGAGGCATGCTAGCAGGTGGCAGAGATCGGTGCATGGGATTTGCTAGATCAGACCTGATTAGTGTGTAGCAATTGGAGATTGTACTGAGATCTTGTGAGGAGCTTTGTATGATGATTGTTACATGATCTCTATGACATATAATATAGAGATATTTGGGGGTTTTCAGCTTTAAGCTTTCCCATAAATTACTGTGTTCATATGTGTGAATTTTTATGGTTTTAATGTGTGCATACAATTGATTTAATTTCCACAAGTAATGATCAATAGTAGAAGAGATTCTGTATTGTGCATGAAGTCAAATAGTGTGTGATCAGGATAATCTCGGATGTATAACATATCAGTTATATAATTTCTACATGGTATCAGAGCGATATTGATCATTGGAGCAATTTCAAAGCATTGAAGTGGTTGAGTTTTGTGTTGGTGGAATTCGAATTTACAACAGTGTTTTCTTGGTGTCAAAGTTGAGATGTCTTTCAATGGATTGCAATTGGAGTATGCCCTTGAGGGAAACTCGAATTAAATTGCATGGAAGGACAGGATGGAGGTGATGCTGGAGGACAATGGGTTGAAGGAGTTCATAGATGCAGAAATTCCAAAACCTGCTTCTAGCAATGCTGCCGCACTTGACGCATGGAAAAAGAAGACAACAAAATGTCGAAGGATTAAATTTGTCTATTTACAGTGTGAGAAGAGGTCGAATAGTGTCCGGCCTTCATGGTAAGCTTCTCCGTGCTTGATGTGGAAAGCTTTGAGGTTGTTCCCGAAACGAGAAGCGACCGAGGAGGAAGTTGGCGCTCGAGGATAAGCCTAGGGAACATGAAAATGGAGAAGAGCGACAGGTATGCCAGTACCTCCTGGGGTTGTCGATGCGAGGATGAGGCCCCGGGAAGTGTGGGGGTTACTATGATGAAGAGGACTTGGTGAGCTTGGCTCTCCTTGGGCTTCTGAAGAGTTGGCATTCCTATCAGGACTCTGTCAATGGTTGGGAGAAACTACCAGGATGGGAGCGACTTTGGTTGGATCTTGTGCAGGAGGAGATAAGGCGGAGTACCAGGGACGGATCTTCATCGAAGAATGAAGATGATGAAAACTGCGCTTTGGCTGCCAAAGCAAGGAAGGGGAAGAGCAAGAAAAATGCTTCTCAATTCAGTGCGAAAGGCAAGAAGCAGGACATGTCCAAGATGAAGTGCTTTCACTGTCACCAACACGGACATTACGCCACTAATTGTCCACATAAGAAGAAAAATAAGCAGGCTGCTGGATCTGCAGCTGGAGAGGCCTTAGGCTCGCAATTTGAGATGGATTTTTTCCTGATCACATGCTTGGTCTCAAGTATGATGGGTTTAGTGTGGTTTCTTGAGAGTGGTGCGTCTTTCCACATGACCAGAGACAAAGATTTGTTTACTGATCTCGATGAGAAGGATCTTGGAGTGCACATCGAGATGGGCGATGATGGTAGATACAATGCGACCGGTATCGGTACCATTTCCTTTGAGAGGGAGTCTGGTAAACCCTTCGTATTGAAGGAAGTCATGCATCTTCCAAGATTGAAGAAGAATCTTATCTCTGTGGCGATGTTGGAAGACAAGGGATATGATGTTGTATTTAGCGAGGAAAAGGCTTTCCTGCGCAGTAAGGCAACTGGTGAAACCCGAGGGATAGGGGTTCGAGTTAAGAACCTTTATCAGTTGTAGGTAGATGGCTACGCAGCAATGGCAGGCAAGGCAGAAGGAGTGGTGAGCCGGGATGAGGGTGAGCTATGGCACAGGAGATTGGGCCATCTTCACCATGGTGCTTTGAAAATTTTGCAGTAGATTTCTACCGGGCTTCCCAAAGGTACACTTGCACAGTCAGATCAGTGCAAGGGATGTACTTTGGGAAAATTTGTGAAATCCACCTTTCACGAGAAGGATAGTCATGCCACGACGATCCTTGAGAGAATTCACACAAACGTGTGTGAACCTTTCTCAGTAGCTTCGACAGCAAAGCACAGGTATTATGTGATATTTGTTGATGATTTTTCTTGTAAGTGCTGTATATTCTTCATGCAGAAGAAGAGCGAGACATACTCAAAGTTTTGTGAGTTCAAGGCAATGGTTGAGAAAGAATCAGGGAAGCAGGTGAAGGCTCTTAGGAGCGACAATGGTGGTGAATTCATCTCTGGCGAATTCAAAGACTTTTGCAGTGCAAAAGGAATTCGAAGAGAGCTCATAGCGCCTCATAACCCACAACAGAATGGGGTTGTTGAGCGAAAGAACATAACGATCGTGGGTGCTGCACGGGCGATGTTGCATGATCAGGGCCTTCCCATACAGTTGTGGGATGAGGCACGCAATACTGCGGTTTATGTGCAAAACCGTTGTTCTCACAGAATACTTGGCATGAGTACACCTGAGGAGGCGTTTTCTTGTAAGAGGCCTGATATTTCTTAATTGAGGATTTTTGGCTCACCTGTTTACATTCAAGTGACGAAGAATGCCAGGATGAAGCTGGAGTCGACCACAGAGGTTGGGATATTTGTGGGGTACACTGATACACCCCACAACTATCGTGTGTATTTTCCAGATAGTCGAAAGACTGTTGTGCGACGGGATATCAAATTTCATGAGGAGAAAGCCATGAAGTGTTCGCTTGAGAGGGAGCCATACTTGCATGCAGATGAGGAGCTATTAGTTCCTAAAGATGAGCCTCAGGATGTGGATCAGCCACAAGAGGAGGTTCATGGAGTGAAAGAAACCACTCATGCAGCACCAACCATCAAAGAGCAGAAGCGCACTACAGAAGCTAAGCGATTGAATCAGGATGCAGAGAAGATTGTAGGAGCACCTACATCACAGCGCAGACAGAGACAGTCACCTGACCGATATACTGGATACATGGCTCTGATGAGCAAGTGTATCGTAACAGAACCATCCTCTTTCGAGGAAGCTGTGGAGGACCCTGCATGGGTAGATGCCATGGTGGAAGAGTATGATTCGAGTGTCAGAAACAGTGCATGGGAGATTGTCCCAAGGCCATAAGGGAAATCAGTGGTAGGTTTGAGATGGATCTACAAAGTGAAGCAAGCAGCTGACGGGAGCGTCGAGAAGTAAAAGGCAAGATTTTTTGCCCGGGGCTTCTCACAGATTGAGGGGATCGACTATGAGGAAACCTTTGCACTTGTTGCAAGGTATTCTTCCATATGGACGATTCTTGCTCTCTTAGCGTAGATGGGGTGGCACATTCATCAGATGGATGTGAAGACTGCGTTCCTCAATGGAGTCATTGAGGAGGAGGTGTACATAGAGCAACACGAAGGTTTCGAGATCTTCAGCAGCGAGTCGCATGTGTGCGGGCTCAAAAGAGCCTTGTATGGGTTGAAACAAGCACCTCGTGCTTGGTACACACAGATAGACAGTTATTTCACCGGACTTGGATTCTCCAAGAGTGAGGCAAATCTGAACCTATACCAGATTGTGGTGGAGGGTAAGTTGTTGATCATAGTACTTTATGTAGATGATTTGATTTTGATAGGTGATGAACTGTTGATACACTCATGCAAGGCTGATCTTGCAAAGGAGTTTGAGATGAAGGACTTGGGCCTCCTTCATCATTTCCTGGGATTGGAAATTTGGCAGCGCAGTGGTGGACTATTTGTTTCTCAGGGCAAGTATGCCCGGGAGATTCTGGAGAGGTTCAACATGCAAGGCTGCAAGCCTGTTGATACCCCTCTTCCTGGTGAATGGAGGAAGGGAGATGCTACTTCGGAGGAGGTAGTGGATGCCACTGTCTATCGACAGTTGGTGGGGTCGTTGATGTATCTGGTCAATACTCGACCCGATATATGCTATGCAGTTAACCAGCTTTCGCAAGCTATGGTTAAGCCTACCCAGCTCTTTTGGAAGGCGGGCAAGCATGTATTGCGCTATATCAGAGGCACATCGGGATATGGTCTATGGTACAGACAGGAGGATGGAGTGAAGCTTTCTGGTTTCACTGATGCAGATTGGGCAGGGAGCCCAACAGACCGGAAGAGCACTTCTGGAGGAGTTTTCAGGCCATCTGATTGACGAAGTTTCTTGATACAATAGGAAAGCCAGAGATCCGTGGCACTCAGTTCAGCGGAGGCCGAGTACATGGCAGCAAGTTTGGCTGCATGCGAGGCTATATGGATGAGGAAGATCCTGGTCGGGTTGTTCGGTTCACACTTAGATCCTACTGTGATATATTGTGATAATTAGAGTTGCATTAAACCCTCGGTTAATCTGGTATTTCATGATAGATCTAAACATATTGACATCCGGTACCATCATATCAGAGATTGTGTGCAACGGAAGATCATGTTACTATCTTACATTCCCACAGAGGATCAGGATGCTGATATTCTGACGAAGGTGCTCACCAAGAGCAAATTCGAATACCACAGAGACAGGATCGGGGTGGCAGATAATCCCTATCTTGTTGAGAGGGAGTGTTGAGATTGCAACAAGATGATGAGCTTGGTGAAAGAGTCACCTTCACTAAGTGGGCCGCCGGAGGCTATTTTTGGCGCAAGTCTGCATTTTTAGACATGTCGATCATATTCTATGAGTTGCAAGATGCTATTTGTGTATGGTTGGTCAAGTTGGAAAAATAGGTGGACTTCTATTTTTAGACATATTGGGTGGAGTCTATTTTTAGACTGTCAGTATAAAAATAGATATGTCGAATATTATTAGCTATTAATAATATTTGGACTCTAAACATTATCTTGTTCTCTTAGATCACTTTAGTTAAGTGCACAGATGTGGCACAGCGGCTGACAGAAGGTCGCTATTCTTAGGGGTTAGGGTGGAGCTATAGCATGGAGACTTGATTAGAACTCATGACGAGTTTGAGTGGAGTTATTGAGGTAGTTGGTGGAGTTGTGTTAGAGTTTAACTTAGTTAAACATAGTTGAGCTAGTTGTATCTAGTCTAGCGGTTGATACACTAGTGAGAGTGGTGTGAATTAATTATTAATTAATTCAATAATTATTAACTCATTAATCAAATAAAGAATACATCAGTTAAATACAGTGCATGGATAGTTTCAGTGGAGACCAGTGAAGAGGTAGGTGAAAGAGCAGTGTGACCATCAGTTGTGACTATACTGTTGGATGATTTGCAAAAACTAGTGATTGGAGATGCCAATGAGGATTGCATGAGTAAGGCTAGACCAATTCGAGTTCATTCAGATCCATTCTTGAGTAGTGATTGCGCAGTAGAGGCAGGCTATCAGGTGGCAGAGATTGGAGCATGTGATTTGCTATATCAGGCTTGATTAGTGTGTAACAATTGGAGATTGTACTGAGAGCTTTGTGAGGAACTTTATATAATGATTGCTACATGATCTCTATGACATATAATATACAGATAGTTGGGGGTTTTCAGCTTTAAGCTTTCCCATAAATTATTGTGTTCATATGTGTGAATTTTTATGGTTTTAATGTGTGCATGCAATTGATTTAATTTCCGCAAGTAATGATCAATAGTAGAAGAGATCATGTATTGTGCATGAAGTCAAATAGTGTGTGATCAGGAGAATCTCGGATGTATAAAATATCAGTTATATAATTTCTACAGGATTGCAACTATCCTTGAATACGATTTGGAAATCAAACCAACAAAGCTCATTAAAGGACATGGTTTAGCCAGATTGATGGCTGAATCCAATTGTAATTCTTTAGATATTAATTTCATTGCACAAATAGATGACCAAGAGGAAATGGCGACTCCATTGATCAGTGAGGCCTATCTAGACTCACCATGGTACTCTGATATTATCTTTGTACTCACACATTTTCAAGCTCCTCCGGGGTTAAATAAAACTAAAGCAAGATTCATCAAACAGAATGCAATGAGGTTTTGTATCTTAAACAATGCACTTTATTGGAAAGAAAATAGTGGGATTTTACAAATTTTTTTATTAAAATATGAGGTTGACAAAATTCTCGAGGAATTTCATGCAGGTGACTGTGGAGGCCACCTATACTGGAAGAGTACAACAGACAAAATACTGAGAGCTGGCTTTTACTGGCCAACTTTATTCTCTGATGTCAAAAAATTTGTTACCTCCTGTCACAAATGCCAAATTTTTGAAGGGAAAAAGAAACTATTTCCTTTACCTCTTAAGATTATATCAACTGAAAAGCCATTTCAACAATGGGGGTTAGACTTCATTGGTGAAATCCA
Organism: Pinus albicaulis; assembly: GCA_034641835.2. Classification (NCBI taxonomy): domain Eukaryota; kingdom Viridiplantae; phylum Streptophyta; class Pinopsida; order Pinales; family Pinaceae; genus Pinus; species Pinus albicaulis. The sequence goes on from CM076579.1 coordinate 709,446,651, forward strand.
CCCTCCATGTTCAGTCCAACATAAATGGATTTTAACTGCTACAGATTACTTTACCAAGTGCATAGAAGCCATTCCTACTAGACAAGCCACTGATTCAGTTATTATCTCATTTATAGAAAGTAATATTTTATCAAGATTTGGATGCCCACATAAGATTATTACTGACAATGCAACTGCATTCAAATCCAAGAAAATGATTTCTTTCTGTCATAAATACCATATTGCCTTAGGTCATTCCACTGCTTATTATCCCCAAGGTAATGGTTTAGTCGAATCATCAAACAAAAGCTTAATCAAAATCATCAAAAAATTACTTCAAGAAAACAAAAAGACCTGGAACAAAAAGCTAGTCTATGCCTTATGGGCTGATAGACTTACCGCAAAAAAGTCTATTGGAACTTCACCTTATCAGATTGTCTATGGAATAGATGCAGTTTTCCCCTCTTCCTTGGGTGTTCCAGTCATGAAGATTATCTAGGAATCACAGGTGGAAACAAATGATATTCAACGAAGAATCAATGAAACCATACATCTTCAACAAACTAGGGAAGAAGTTTATGAAAAATCACAAGTTTTACATGATAAAATCAAAAATATTTTTGACAAAAGGGTTAAAGAAGATGATTTTTTCATAGGAGATCAAGTTTTGAGATGGGATTTACGGAGAGAGGATAAAGGCAAACATGTAAAGTTTGAATTTCTTTGGCAAGGACCCTATGTGATATATGGATACAGAGGTAACAATTCTTTTTTCATCAGGAATTTGGATGGAATTGAACTTCAAGAAGGATCAATGAATGGTAGGATGCTGAAACACTACTATTCTTCAGAGTCACTCAACAGTTAGATTGATTTACTTTATCATTGTAAATATTCATTGCAAGTGTGTAGATTGGATTGGAGATTTTATCTACAAAGTTGAAGCCCGAAGGGAAGGCCCTAAGCTTTGCAGTATAAAATTTCATAAGTATGAATTGTTGCAAAAACTAGAAGACAATTACAAGATCACCAAGGTCAAAGATGAAGGCTACTGATCTCAGAGTTCTTGAAATTCCACCAGGAAATGCCATCCCCAAGTGAAGCCGATGTTAGTGACCTATAAATATAGGATTCATAATTTTGACTTGACTAATGGTAGTCTTGTAAATATGTACAAACTTTTCTTTCTGTAAGATATTTTCCCATATTTTGTAAAAAATAAAAATAAAATCAAAAAATCAAAAAGAGGGTAAAAATTCCTAAAAGAAAAATCAAAGGACTTAGAAAAATAAATATACCCCAAAAGAAAAAAGATGAATAAAACATGAAAGTGTGCAAGTCTAAATGCCACTACTATTTCTTTTTGCAGTTGATTATGGCAGAGTGTCAATAAATGCCATAATCTATGATGAGTTGAACAATTTAATCTTGACTCGTCATTTTTTCAATTTCAAATGTTGTAGATAGAGAATAAACAATTGTCATATAGTTTAATCATGACAATTCATTAGTTAGGTAGAGAAAAAAAAGAATCCAACAGTTTAATCTGGATTCTTGGATGCAATAAGTGTAGAATTAGATAGTTTACTGCTTTCAAAAAGAGTAAAATGTTGTAAGGTTGCTAGTTCAAATGCACCTGATTAAAATAGAAGGAAAAAATGTTAGAAGATAATGATTGGGAAGGTAGAAGAAGGTGGGAAACATCATTGTAAATATCTTTCACTAGGCTACAAATAACTAATTTCCCCTCCCCATAGAAATTTGATATGCTAGACTATCGGTCAAAGAGGCTCAAGGCATTTCCTTGACTTCTGTTGGGACCGGACCCAAGGATCAATGACTGATTAGTTGAAAATGTTAAGTTTCTATATTAATCCCAGAAATTTTCATCATTTGCCCCTTCATGCACTCGTCACCTTTTAACTTCATAAGTGGGAACTCTTTTCTTACTTAAATGTTACATAAATACCCATTTGATTAACTTCCTCCATTTTACAAGACATAAAAACCCTCAAAAACATGATATTCTAAGTAAAAGTGATTAAGTTATGATAATGAAGCTTTGCTTTAGTTTCACTTTCCTTAGTTTTATTTATGAATTTTGAATATTCATTGTCCCTTTTCATATTAACACTTGACATATTTTATTAACTCCCTATCAATTATCCTAGTCCTATTAATATAGCTCCCTTTTATTTAATATCCCCAAAACCCTCTTATTATATACTTTTTAAGTCAAAGATATTAAACACATGTTGAAAAACATCCCGAAATTACCCCTTTGACATGAAACTTATCCATAATAAAATATCCCCTCTCCCCTATAGTTTTATACCTTTGATAAATCTAAAACTATATAATATAAATAATATTGAAAATGCGCAATTTATTTACACACTGTGTATATAAAACAACGAAGAAAAAGAGTTTATTCGCCTTTCCCCTCATAAACTTTACCCATGGTTAAAGCTTTAACCTTATCCCATTTTCCTGATATATATCATTTTATCACAGTCTAAACCATGGTTTGATAGACCTTTAATAAATCGCCCATTCTATGTATAAACCCCTTTTATACATAAATTTCATTAAAAAAAAATGAAGCATCCTCACATTTGTTCCCGACCCTCCGATCTTCCTAATCCCTTTAATCCTACGGTCTAAGCTAAACCCGATAAATCATTCCCCCGCCCCCACCATTTCCATCGCATTAGCCTGTAATTGTTGATTATCCCCATTAGATCGACGACTAAAATTTAACTCGGGTCCCACCTTTCCATATCCCCGCAGCTTCCCGAGAAATCTCTACTGTTTGCACCGGGCGATCAAATCGGACGGCGCGTATTCAATATCGCATTATAAAATTGATCGAGCGAAGTTGGAAAAAAAATTTCGCGATAAAAGTTGTTTCTCGAAACCACCATCCGCTATGTGTCTTATTTTTATTAGATCGCATTGCAAAAGCGAAAAACCATTTACCGCCCAGGAGCAATGCGATAACCACTAATGGTTTCGCCTTCAAACGCAAAAACCACTCCCGCCATTAATATCGACCTGCAATAAATCAGGGATAATTTTAAGAATGGAAAATTATCTTGAAGTTTAAAATGTTGGCGAATTTCACTAGTCCCTAATATGTGAACTATAAAATTTTATTGATATTTTTGTAAAATTATATAAATTTATAATTATTTTATATATAGTCTCTATATAATGTTGGCTATTTTTAAGGTAAAATAATTTTATATTGTAAAATTTGGGCGAATCATGTTTACAAAAAAATGGAAATTGGAGAATCTTTTTTTTGGAAAAATCATGGAAAATTAGCCCACCTGCGAATATTAGCCCCTAAAATTTTCCATGCAATAAATGTTATGTTTATTGATAAGACTTAAGGTTTCAACCTTAGTTTTTATTGTTTGCATGCATTTACGCTTTCGCCCTTTCAGAAAACACTCACAGACACCATTTCCAGAGCTGTTTTCAAACTAGTTCATAATTATAAAAGCCATTTCCCCTCTTAATTTCGCCTCCGAAGACTCCCAGTGCCTTCTACCAAATAGCTGCAACCATTTTGAAGACTGGTACCACCTACAACCATCTTCAACTGCAACCATACCTGTTCAAAGATATTTTTCAGTAATCCAAACCCGCAAATTCTTAATTTTCAAGAAAAAATTAAACCAATTTGAATTTAAAAGCCAAAAGTACTCATCTGAGAGTACTCAAACCTTGAAGAAACAGGGGAAACCCTGTCAAAATTTTCCCAGAATTTACCACTTCTGCCTGAATAATTTTGACCATCCAAAAGCTATTCCTACGGTGAAAATCCATTTGAATTACCGAAGAAACCATTGAAATCCATTTCCAATCCTCTGTATATTCAAATTATGTGTTTTCATCATAAAAACCTCGCCCAGATTCTGAATTTTTCCCAAAAGCAACTTAATTGACCTTCTGTTTCCAGAAAGAGCTAAGCAAACAATCTAATCTTGCTCAGTTTCATTAAAAATGACTAAAAAGTAGATCACCCCTAGGACTGGAGGTCCCAAACCACAGAAGCCTGCCTTCAACAAGCTTCCAAACCCCAAACCATCCAAAATTGATAAACCTACTCCTGTCCTAACTGCAGATTCTACTGAGGTAGTCAAACCATTGCAGCCACCTGTCACCTCTGAAGAGAACAATCCCTTAATTGATTTAGATTATAGAATTGCTAATGCCGCCTTAGAATTTGATCTACTTGAAGTACATAGCTGGTGTCAGGAAAAATTTGAGAAGAAAGTGGCCAATGATATACCTGTATGGGACTCCAACTTGCCTAAATATGTGGTTCCCATCACCCATCCAGCTCAAGATTTCATTAGGTTGTGTTAGTTGCACTATATTCCTGACCAGAGATGCATGGTAAACAAATATAGTCAGGTCCTATTTTACATAACTGCTGAAGCCATCAATGATATGCTCCAACTAAGACATGATCCACAAGAAGTATCATTGTCAATTGAAGATTTGACTCAGATGTATTTAGACTTGGATTTCCCTAGGAAGTTTGAGATCCTTCAAAACTTCATGCCTAATCATGTCAACATTCCTAAGGTAAATCCACCTTATAATACTTTTGACTTCCCTGAAGGCTCCAGGAAAATCATTTCCATGCTGTCATTCATTCTAGGCTATGCTAATGATGAGTTTACAGATGCCTCCATCCTAGGTTTCCTTTCTACCTTGTCTCCAGGACAACAACCAGAATTGGTCTTCAACTTTGCCAAATTCATTGCTGATAATATGCATTATCAGTTAATAAAATTACCTGATGAAGGAGTGTTCAGATATACATCATATCTGTTACATCTCTTCCTATTTTCTCAGGCACATAATTTTCCAATTACATTACAGAAAATGGATATGGAGGGTAAACCTCTTTCAGTGATATTCTGGACTTCTCTTCTCAGGAAAAACAGCAGTGAGTACATCTACGGGGATTTAAATGATTTTTTTATCAGGCCTGCCATGAGTTTGTTGAACAAAGCAGAGCCACCAGGGATCAATGAAGAAATCAAAAGAATTTTACAGTTGTCTGAAAACTGTAAAGTTGGAGATTGGTATTTGTATAAGAATCACACAGAAATCAGAGTATATGGTGCACTCCTGGCTCCTTACAAATTACCAAAGTTTCTAACCACCAGGATTTTTGCTTTGGAGTACTTAAGGTAGATTTTGAATGCAGATGCAATGAACTTCATAGCCTCCAAAAATAAAGCACAATTCAAGTTAAAAAGTCAAATTGGCTCCTTCATAGTCAACAATAGAGATGCTTTGAAAGAGGTAATCAATAAATTATCAACATTCAAGTTCCAAGAAAGCTTTTACTGGAACTATGACCCTCAAGGTATTTTGAGTAACCTTAGGGTCAAATGTAAGTTAACTCCATTCCTCCATGAGTCAAAGCCACTAATTGAAAATTATTCTAATTGAATGGAATGGGTTGCAAACAATTTAATTGATGATCCTTAGGAGATGCAAACAGATAGCCTGCAGGAAAATCAGATGGAAAGTACACAGGTGGTTACAGTTAACCAACAAGCAGAGGTATCTAATAAAAGGCCTAGAAAAGAAGAAGGATATTTGGCAGAGACAATTATTGAAAATAAATTTAAAACAGTCTACAGCAAGAAGGCCAGAATGACTACTCTAGAAGAAGAAGGAGTCATAGATGTAGATGATAATAATGGTCAACTTCAAAAGACTGTATCTAATTTGCAAACTCAAATGAAATTAGATAAAGCATCTCTACATGCTAAGGATTTGAGGATCAAGTCCTTAGAATATTTGGTGATAGAAACTGGAGTGGATCCCTCCAATATTGAAGTTGCTAATAAATTGATAAGGCAAAAGAATGAGGATATTTCTGCCTTGATAAAGCAACTCAAATTGCCACAGGGTGAGCACCCACAGGCAAAATAAATTCTTCAAGAAAAGACATAAAAGGATGAAACTATGCAGCTAGTTTTGAAGATGACAGCTCAGATTAAAGAGATGGAGAATCAAGTAGAATCTCTAATGAAAGAAAATGAAACATTGAAGAAATCTCACGGAGTCTCCATTCCCACAGTTATTCCAACTGTAAGTACAGTTGTTCCCTCTACATTGGTAGAACATTTGACACCGAAAGGAGTATTGGCAACTGCAGTGTCAATTACTTCTAAATATATCTCTGCCACTTCATCATCTACATCACAGGTAAATCAAACAGGTGAAACGACTGCCATAGTCAAGGCTATGGAAGATATGTCCTTAAAAGATAAAGAGATAATCAACTTGAAAGGCACCATCCGAAATCTTGAAACATCTAACAGAGATGCATTAATTACATCCAAAGGACATGAACAGAGAGCCAACAGATTGTAGGAACAGGTAAAGATTCTACAAAAACAGGTTAATATCAATGAACATGTATCTTATATCAAGAATTATCTTTGGAAAAACATCATTCAAGGCATACATTTACAATTGACTTCAATCTAAATTATTTATGAACAAAAGGAGTTACTCAAAGTAGCACAAATATAAATTCAGAAGACAAAAGAAGAACTGGCTGACAAACCTGCTCAAGCTTTGAAGCTTATTACATTTTTGAATAGCAAACACAGAGCGGAGCTTGAAGAGCTAAAAATTCAGGATAGAACTGAAAGCATACTACAAATCAAGAAAGTCCTGAATAAGAGAAACACGATGAATAATTTGGAGGAAAAATGTAAAGACATGAACTTGGAAATCACAAGATTTTGGGCCAAATACACAGTACTAACACAAGCAGGCCTTCCAGACATTCATGCTTTGAATGAAAAGTTAATGGCAAAGAAGTATTATGAAAACAAAATCAGGGCTTATGCCAAATGGCAGGTCAACAAACCTTTACCACAAGGGTCTCCAACTGGTAAAGTTATTTTGGAATATTTTGAGAACTTATTCTTTCTACAAAATGAGATCAAACATATTTTCATTGTTAAGCCCAATTTTGCTAAGTATACAGAGGCAGATGAAAGTTACAGGAAATTGAAGAGTATGAGAATTCCCAGTGTAGAACAATGGCAGGAATTTACTGATTTGATATAAAGGTTTGCAGTCAAAGTGTATCAGGATAGGAAACAGAGTTAAAGAGTATTAGTCAAAACGCTTTTTTACTGCAGATTATTATTTATTTTACAACAGTGAAGCAGTAAAGAAACAACGTAAAGAGTATCAGTGATGAAGCATAGGTTAAAGGACGTGAAATGGAAAGCGTGTATTTCAAGTTATCTTCAAAAGATCTTTTTCCAAAAATGCCAACAAGCATTTCCAGCAGCTACAACCCAACAACAAGTTAAGATAATTAGTCCTATTTTTTATTCATAAGAGGATAGCTTGCCAGTTTGTTTTGCAGCTGTCCCTCTTTCTATGTAATAAACTTTATTTTTTCCTAGAGATATTCCTACATGTCTCTCATATATTTTTTAATAATTTTTGTATAAATACTTCTCTTTTTGAAGTATTGAGTGTGGAATAAAATTTGTCAAGACTACTATAGACATTTTTGCTGGATATATTGAAGTTTGTGTGAGTCGATTTGTAAAGCAGCAGACTGGAACTAAGACTAAAGAAATCATAACTCAAGATTCTTGTGCTGATCAGATAAGTCAAGCATTTTCTTGTTTTCACTGTTTATCTTTCTAAAAGTTCCATACATACATTTATATGTTTTCTCTCTTGAATGATTAACTAGGAAAGCTTAAATAGGATTAGTGTTAAAAAGCTCCCTGTTTTTTAATAGTTATTCATTGATATGTTTTCTGCTGATAACCGGACTTAAGAATTCTTAAATGCTCTTAGTCCCTATTTGACCCCCTTTCTTTCATCTTCATGTCTGTAAGTTAAGGATTCTTAATTGCCTTTTTGTTCAGATTTCACCTCTTTCACCAAAAAAAGAAGCCTATTCCAAATCCTTTGAAGGTCATCTACCCTGCCCTTAGTACATTTTCTCTTTTGACCTTATTTCCTAGCTCTGCTTGCTATGAAATTGACTCCATACCCCAATGGTCTAGTAGATCCCTCTGTGGTTTACCTTGAAGTACCTTTTATTCCAACCAAACTTTCAAAACAAACCGATTTACCAATCATACCTAGCCTGAAATCTTATAACAAAAATCAAGCTAAATCTTGAGGAGAGATCCCTCTCCGGAATTTAGGAAGGCTAGATCCTATATTTCAAAAGAGGTTCTTGGTTACCCCTAGTTTTCTTTAACTATAAATCAAAAGCCCACGACCTAAGAATTACGAGGGTGATAACAGGACACTTAGTGAACACATTTGGTGTTATATATAATGATGAAAAACAAAGTGTTGATGAACCATCAATGAGTGAATCTCCTCCTCAACAAACAAATAGCTGATATAATTTTAGGAGAAAAAGACCTATTTATGAGTAAGATCTTAAGAAGCAATTGTTGAGAAGAATTTTACCACCTTCTAATCCAGCACAAAATTTGCAGAACAAGTTTGGAAGTGCTCCTCCCTCTAAGAAAACTTCCACGAATAATAAGAACAAGTCCATCACTCTGGAAAATTCTAACAAATGTACACCTCCAGACACTTCAGAATAGCTCGTTAAGAATGAAATTATTGACTATAAAATTGTTGAGGATATGAAGAGAGCTCGTGCCAATATTTCAATGTTCGAGCTCGCAAAGATAATGAGATAGTGTGAATTGATTATCTAAGCACTCACATTACACCATTCAATAGGTAATGAAGTTTCTACTTCTCAAGTTATGTCTGGTAAGCCTCGTGATATTCTCAAATTTATAGCTAATTTTAACTTAAATTCTAATACTATCTTCCCCTCATTTATTTTTACATTTGAAATATTTAATTATAATGTCCATAATTGTTTGGTTGATTTTAGTGCATCGAAAAATGTCATGCCATTATCTGTTGCCAATAAAATTAACGCTAAATGGGAAAAGGTTGATGCTTGAATTATATATCTAGTCAGGTAATTAGTCCAAGCAATTATTGAACTCAATAATTTCATAATTCATTTCATGAGACCATAGAGTTCACCAGTGCATTAACATTTTTATTACAGACATTCCCAAAGACTATGGTTTACTTTTGAGTAGAGATTGGTCTAGCAAGCTGCAAGGGTATTTATCAATAGATTGGACACATTTATGGCTTCCTTGTAAGGGAAAACAAATTTAAATTTGAGTAGAAAGTGATCCTTAGATGAAATATACCGCAACACCACTTGAGGGACATAATGAACCAATCAATTTTGCATATATCATTGTCTGAAATTGTTTTCTAGAAGTAGATCACAAATTTTATCTAGCACAACCTTCACCAGTCCTACCTAACACAAAGTTGGAACTCCTCCTCGAAATAAAATTGGCGCAATTGACTCTTGTATTATATATGTAAATAGTATAAATGTAGGAACTAACTCTAGTATTGCTAACATTTGGACATTATATTTTGATGGTTCAAAGATGTAGGAGGGTTTTAGAGTTGGTTGCATTTTAATAGACCTAGAACATAACAAACATATGATCTCATGTCTCTTGAAATTTGAGTGCATTAATAATGTTGTTGAATATGAAGTGCTCATTTTGGGTTTAAAGAAACACACCGTCCTCAAAGTTGAGGCACTCAAAGCAATAGGTGACTCAAAAATTATTACATGCCAGTTATGAAATACAATACATGTGTGTCACCCAATCTCATAAATTATCAACAAGAGGTATGGCATCTTATTTCACATTTCTAAGCTTTTAATATTAATTTAGTTCCTTGAATTTGCAATGTTGTTGTTGATACATTAGATAATGTTGTTGCTAGGTTGTCACTTTTAAAGGATGGATTTTCAATTGAAGTTATTTATAAGCCATCTCTGCCTGATAATATTACTAATTTTCATGTTTTTAATGATGACCAATAGATATTGGACTTTATGGTGAGTGATGATGTGTTCAAGGATGTAATCATCGATTAATATGAGCACATAAAAGAATTGTACGAATCAAATCAAGCAAATAAAGGAAACTGCATGCCCAAGGGTGTGGTATCTTGGAAAATTTGTACGACTTGCAAAATCATTTCAAGGGACTAGTTAATGCGAATACCCATAGCTCCACTCTTTCACATGAACATGTGAACCTTGGAATGAAAGAAGATCCGAAGTGTGTAAATCTCGGTATGCGTTTCACACCTCAGGAGCATTAAAATTTCATTCTCTTCTTTAAACATTACCGAGATGTGTTTGCATGGACATATGATGACCTCAAAACTTATGACACATAAATAATACAACATGTGATTCCCATCAAAGAAGGGGTAAATCATTTTCAGTAGAAATTGAGAAAATTTCACCCTATGATTGAACCCCTTATTCAAAAGGAATTAATAAAATTGTTGGAGTCTCATATCATATTCAAGGTTTGTCATTTGACATGGGTCTCTAATCAGGTTTCAGTAGGGAACAAGTTTGGGGAAATAATCCTATGTGCTGATTTTTGTAATTTAAATCGGGATTCAGACAAGCATAACTATCCCTTGCCATCTATGAAACAAATACTTCAAAAAATATTGAGGTCATATATGTTCTCGTTTCTAGATGGTTTTTCTGGCTACAACTTGGTTCTAGTAGCAGAACCCGACATGCGCGAAACCAATTTCAGGACTAAGTGGGGTAATTTTGCATTTAATTGAATTACTTATGGAATTATTAATGTAGGAGACAAATTCCAACATGCCATGGAAATCACATTTCATGGTTTGATTGGACAAAGTGTTGTGGTATGCTTAGATGTTGTGACAATATTTTCAAAGAAAAGATTTGATCACTTGTGTCATTTGACGCAGATTTTAGAGAGATGTCACAAATACGCGATATATTGAAATCCTAAGAAGATACTTTTCGAAGCGTCTGAGGGAAATATCTTGGACCATATAATTGCAAAGAGTGGAATTAAAGTGGACCCATAAGGGGTCAAAGCTATCACTCATATTCCATTTCCAGTAAACAAGAAATCCATGCAATCCTTCCTAGGGAAAATTAACTTTCTCCATAAGTTCATATTAGATTATGCACAAATAGTAAAACCCATTTCAAAATAAGATTAAGAAGGATGCAACTTATAAGTGGGAAAAAAGGGAAAATGATGGCTTTTACCATATTAAGCAAGTAACTGTTGAAGCTCCAACACTATATAGTCTAGATTTCAAAAAATATTTCCTGTTGTAGACTTTTGCTTCTGACATTTCTCTTCCAGTCGTTCTCACACAAAATGATGATCAAGGTAAAGAGTGACCCATATAATTAATGAGTGTTGGCTTAGAAGGAACCAAGTGAAATTACAGTTCCATTGATAAACAAGTTGATGCGGTGTACAAGGTGGCGAAATATTTTAGGCCATACCTTCTGAAAAATCACATCGCTATCTTTGTACCTCACCCAATGGTTAGAGCGTTATTTGTTCAACAAGATTTGGGTGAAAGAAGGGTGAAATAGATGATGAGATTGAAAGAATATGATCATGAATTCAATCCAGTTCACACTATAAAAGTTCATGGCCTAATCCATCTTGTAGCAAAAGTGGTTAATACACCAGAAGAGGAATCTTCTGGTTGGGAGCAATAGATAAAGATGTATAATATTGAACAAGTTACCCCCACTGACGCATCCACCTCTTGGTACATAGATGTGTGACAATATATTGAGCATGGAACCTTTCCCTTGCACTTATTAGCATGACAAAAGAGAGCCATTCGAATTAAAGCTCTATCATATCAAATGGTACATGGAGTACCTTTTCAGAAGCACCATATTGGGGTCCTACTCAGATGTCTGGAAGCACTAGATTTAGGAAGGGTGTTACATGATATTCACGATGGAACAAATGGTGGGAATTATGTGGGTGATACTATGATGCACAAAGTCATGCAGGTTGGCTACTATTGGACCACACTATTCAAGGATGCTCATGCCTATGCCCAAAAATGTCCAGTTTTTCAAATATGTGCTTGCTGTGATATAAACTTGGTTGCCCCATTGCAATCCATTGTTGTAGAAGAGCCTTTTCAACAATGGGGATTATATGTAATTGGTGAAATATTTCCACAGTCATCAAAGCAACATTGATATATTCTAATTTCTACAAAATTTTTACAAGATGGACAGAATCAATTCTTATCAAACAAGTGAATGAACATGTGGTCATCAATTTCCTCAAATATAATATCATCACCAGGTTGGGAATACATACGTCACTTTTTCTTTTTCTTTTTCTTTCGATAATGCAAATTTAACTCATCGCTTAAACTTTATGATTTTTCATTAGAGAATGACATTGTTTTAAAACATTCATCGAACTATTATCCATATGGTAATAGTCTTGCTGAGTCAACCAATGAAAATATGATTTGCATCGTTAAGAAAATTGTTTACTTTGAACAAAGGAGTTGGCACAATACTTTGGTGAATTATTTGTGGGCTGATTATGTTACGCCTAAAACCTCTCTAAAAACTTCTCCTTATTTCTTAGTATATGGGAAAGAAGCCATCCTACCTCCAAACATTTACCTCCCAACCCTTAAACTTTCTCAAGAATCTCGGGGTAAGCCATGTCTTGTGGTTCACAGAAGGGTAAACACTCTTTTGAAGCTATAAAAGGAAAGGAGGAAAGAAAAAGAAAAATTTGTTATCCATCAGAATCATATAAAGCAATGGTTTGAAAAGAAGTCCAGGGGAATAAGGAGTTTAATGTGGGAGAATTGGTATTGAAGTGGGATAAATCCCACAAGAGAAAGGGAAACACACTAAATTCTAGTCCCTATGGATCAGATCATATTTAGTTCATGAAAATCCTTACCACCACACTTATCATTTGTAACAGCGCTGGTAAAAATCCATGTAAAAAATATATAAGACCATAGTTGATGGGACATGTATTCAAAGCTGAATGGTGGGTAAAACATCCTAGTGGGTGTTCATTTCAATTATTATGGCTAAAGGAAATTGGAAAAGGCAATGGAAAAGGCTTTGGAGAGGCAAAAGTATTTTTGGCACATTTATTTATGAAAATAATGGAAAATAGGAGAAAAGGAAAGTGAAAGGTCACAGGCTGTATGTGAGGAGGAAAATGAAGGAAAATAATGGAAAATGAAGAAAATAGAGGCCTCATTGATAAAAAGGCTTGTGAGGATCTGTTGTTAAGTTTTTTTTAGTGCATTTTTGAAGCTCTCTCATTATTCTCTCTCTCTCTTTCTTATTCTTGGATACTTAGATTTTTCTTGGAGAACTCTTGGAGAGTGTGGCATACTTTGTGATTTGGAGAAAGAAGTCAAAGGAAGAGTAGGAAAGCAAGGGAGGACATCGGGATAAACATCTACAATAGGTTCTGAGTGCAATTACCAAGTTTCATGTATGTTTTCCTCACTAGTTTTGGCATGCATGGAGTATGCATGTGGATTTTCCTAGCCTTGCCATTTACTAGATAGCCATGGTGTTGTGGTTTTATTCCATTGATTATTCTGGTTGATTCTCATGATTCCTTTAACTGTTGGGTTGAGTTATTAATTCATAGAAACTTGGTTGGACAAACACTCCGGAGCCCGATGGACAACTGTTGGGTTGAGTTACTAGTCCTAGAGCCTTGGTTGGAAAAATTCTCTGGAGCCTAGAAAAAACTAGGGTTGAGTTACTAGTCTTGGAGCCTTGGTTGGAACAAACACTTTGGAGCCCTGGAGCATATTAGATAGAGACCAATCCATGATGGTTTTTATGTCCGACTGTGAGGTGGAATCACTGGTTGAGGGTTGAGGGTTGAGGTTGTTTGGCTTTTAGAAGCCCTAGATTGGCTTTGATTGATGTGTTTGATGAGATCCCACATTCATGCTTGGAATATGACACAGGGGTGATTGGCTGAAGTGAGATTTGGCTCAACCAATCTATGATCGAGTGGAATGTGGAAGTCCCATCTCTAGTTGGTTTTTACATTCAATAATGAAGAGCTGATTCCTTTGGCATTTGGTATGCAAATGTACTGGTTACTATGTGGATTCTAATGTTGTTGTATCCATGGTATTTCTATTGTTATTATACTGGTTATAAGCATGTATTTGATCAATGATGATGTATGGCTCTATCTATGTTTTTACTTGTAAATGAATGCATAATGCATCTATGGTCGAATATATTATATCACAGCTAATGATGCAAGGGAGCAATGCTTCTTAATGATTCTCAGATAAGTATGAGACCCCTATGTTTAAATTTGTTGTTACACCTGTAGATTCAATGTTTGTGACATGTTTGACAAAATACTTGTCATGGCTAGGAGGGGTCCATATGAGTTATTTTTGATGTGATTGCTTATGTATAATTTTCCTTTTGTTATTTATAATCCCTAAAGTTTTCATGAATTTATGGGCAATGACCTAGACTCTGGGCCTAAAAAGGTGGCTAAAATCTCGGAGATGCAGGCACAAAAATAAGTTTTTGGGGCCCTGGACGTGGGAATGCAGTGTTGTGTCTACAGCTATAGCCTCCTAGCCCTTGAAATGTAGTGTTACACCTACAACTATGGCTCAAAGGGGGTCAAAATGTTAGTGTGACCCAGGGGTAAGATTCTTGAGTGGTGGGGTTACCTCCTGGGGGTGTTGTGGTTGTTGTACAAGGTATGTAGGTTGTGTTTTCCATCGATTCCACCTCCTTAAGGTCACATAGGAGGTTGAATCTCATTATAGTAGCCTCGTCACATGTTTACCCAATTTTCTGGTGACTTGGGTAGATGTGGGAAGAGGGTGTTACAGAGTGGTATCAAAGCATGGTTCAACCCTTAGACTAAATGGGCGGTGTGTTGGTCATGTTTTTTCAGTTGGTTGCATATGTTTTAGTATGCTTGTGGTCTATGTGTGCTTGTTGTATCCGTGTTGTGTTGGAAATCATGGAAGTGGTGCCGCCATGGAAGGACTGATGGTGTTGTTGTTAGCATGTTGTCATGTGTGTATGATTGGTTATGTGTTTCTCATGCTTGTGTATTGCTCGTGCATGATTTCTTACCTATTGTTACATATTTTACATGCATTTCTTGCTTATGCTAGGGTTACACATGGTTCATGCTTCGGTGTTATCCATTTATTCTTGCTTGTGTGATGTCATATGTTGAACATGAATTGGTCCTTCATGATTGGTTATACATGTCAAGTGGGTGCATATGGTCAAGTTTGCATTGGTTTGACTGAGGTTGTTGTGCATAAGGTAATTATATGAAATTAGGTCATCATGATGATATTGATATGCTATGATGATAATGTGTTGGCTAAGATAGAATAGGAGATGCAGACCATCAAAGTGAAGTTGCAAAATTGGACCTCGAGGCAATAGCATGTCGTCATACAAGCTTGGATGTTGGGCATGTAGGCATGTAGGTTAAGGATTGTTATAGGCATTATGGCTATGAGTATTAATTTCATTCTATTGATGTCATGGTTACATACATTATAGATGCTAGTTGATTAGCGCGATTTTATGTACATGTGTTAGATAGTCATGAATGATAGCAACTTGTGGTGGTATGCATTGCTATTGTTGTTTCATGTTAGCTAACTTATATGTTGTTGATGAGCATGTTATGTGTTAACTTCTTGTTGTTGTATGATAATTAGCTTGATGATTAGGTTACTTGTTGTCGATGAGCATGATATATAACTTTTTGTTGTTACATGTTAGTGACTTGATGGTTAGGGTCATGAAATTCAAGTATGAGTTGACATATTTGTGCTATTGTCTTGTACTAATATATATTGACTGTGCAGATGTGACTGTTATGCATGAATGAAAATTATGATTTTATGATGTGAACTTGTTAGCTCGTTACTGTTATGGATATCATGATCTTATTTATGTTTGAGTTGATATGTTTTGAAGTTATGTCGTGCTAATCTGGATTAGTTGTGAAGACAAGATAACCTCCCTTGAGATACAGTAAGGTATGAGTTTTCTTATGTCGTATACTTGGTGCTTGATGTTTGATTATGTCATCTATCTTGTGTTGAGTATTTGGTATCTCTTACGTTTTCTAGTTGATTGTCTAAACATGGTACGTTTATAGTTTGTTTAAGTGTTTGATTAATTGCATGATATGAGCATGTGTCTATAATATTGCATGAAGTAATGATTTTTTTTAAAGATGATTGTACTTACACACATTTGTCGAGATAGTTGATATATACTTGAGTGCAAGTAGGTTATAGTTGTAGCATTATGTAGTATGACTAATGAATGTGAGTTGATTTTTGATTATGACATGGTTGTTAGAATTGGTAAAGGTTGGTTTCAAATTGATATATATGTTGTCTTTATCTTTGGAACATGTGGCTGACATGTGTGTTCAGTTACAAGGCAACGTGTTTTGCACGCAAGGTAAGATAAATGGTATATTGTTATATTTATTTATGCATTTACATTTATGTGTTTATGGAAATATGATGCAGAGGATTGCATGGAAAAAGAGACTACTATGAAATCTTGAAGAAGGCTCAGGTTGAGCTTTCCCTTTGAAGCATTGGGAAACCATGGGGATTGAGTCATGGTATTTTTTTCCAGTATTTTTCTTTTGGTATCTTGTGGTTTGTTTCATTTTATTTGTGGTTTTTTTTTGTTCTAGTGTATGGCCATACCACTTTGTTGCTGTGTCATATTGTTATTGGTTTTGATGGTTTTATTCTTCTTTGTTATTTTTCTTGATTTTTATGTTTTGAGAGTCTTAAGGATTGGTTGGGGAAAGAGGAAAGTAATGGAGCTTGGGGAGAGTTGTGTGGTACCCAACAGGTAATGTAAGAACCCGATGAAGCTCAGTGCATGAGTAAAGGACAACAGAAGGTAAGAGTATGATAGTCGGTTTGATTGGTTGGGTCCATTGTGGTAAATGGATGGTAGCAGTACAGACATGAGAAATGTAACAAAAAAGGTAAAGTGAATGGATTCCTTGGCTATGTTGGGAATTGTTTTTCTGAATTTTGTGCATACTATGCATGCATAAAGGGAGTTCTCTTAACTTTTACCTATGATATCTGATAATTATGTTGTGGTCATGATTATGATAATGTCTATATATGCATATATGCATGTCATTGTCTAACAGGATCATGATTGCTTTATGACTATATATATGTATGTATCTATGTATCTATGTCACTGTATGATAGGGCTTTCAAGGATCATTCTTGTGGAGGAATGATTTCTTATCTAGGTGAATTGCATGAAAAAGGTTCCTAGTCTTATGGGGAACCAATTGGTAAGAGTAGCCTTGACAGATCTATGAGGTCAGTATCATGTTGATATGAATTGATATTATATGTTTGTATCATGCCTATGTGTATGTTATGGACAAGTAATGCTTAGGGGTACATCAATGAAGTGAAAGTAGTGTGGTTTGTGACATGCTAGGACAAGCATAGATAATGGAAAGACACTAGAAGCAAGGTTGTTTGTGGGGTCAGTGTGTGGTCTATGGATGTGAAATACTACTATTGTGTATATGTTACACATGTTTTGTATTCAATGATTGTACCTATGGGGATGTGTACATGTAACATATGTAGTATTGTGTACATATGATGTTGTATGTCTATTGCATATATGGTGTTATGTGTATATTGCATACGCAATGTTAGGTATAGATGGTGCTATGTACATGTTGGATATGCGGTGTTGTGTACGTATGGTGCTATGTACATGTTGTATATGTAGTGTTATGCACATATGGTGTTGTGTGTGTGTCGTACATATGGTGCTATGTACATATGGTGTTGGGTGCATGATTGTACACATGGTGCGGTGTGCATGTGGTGTTGTGTACATGCTGTACATGAGATGTTGTGTGTAAGTGGTGCCGTGCATGTGGCAATGTGTACATGTGGTGTCGTGTACATATCGTGCAAGTGGTGTTATGTACATTTGGTATTGTGTACACATTTTACAGGTGGTGCAATGTACATTTGGCGTTGTGTACATATTGTGTAGGTGGTGTCGTGTACATGTGATGCTGTGCACATGTTGTGTAGGTAGTGTTGTGTACATGTGGTATTGTGTACATGTTGTGCATATGGCACTGATATACATGTGGTATTGTGTGCATGTCGTGCAGGCTGTATTGCGGGCATACGATACTATGTATGTGAATGGTGTAGTCGTGGTATCATGACATGTGTATTCATTGTGTTGTACTATGTATATGTATAGGTATTGTGTTGTATTGTACACTAGGTGGAGGTGTATGTGTTGTATGCTGGTGTAGGCATATGTATTGTGTTGTATTGTACACCAAGTGTGGGTGTATGTGCCATATGCCAATGTGGGTGCGTTTATTGTATGGTGTTGTATGTCTTATGTGGGTGTACGTGTTGTGATTTACATTATGTGTATGCGTATGTGATTCAAGAGAAGAAAAGGCACTGGGTGTTTGCCAAGTGTGGCAACTGATCCAGTGTGTGTACAGAAAGAATAAAGGTAGAAGAAGGACTAGTTAGAGGATAAGTATCAACATTTGATTTTAGTTCTATTATGCATGTGATCTACGATTATGGTTTATGATGGTTACATGTGATGTAAGATTATGGTTTATGATGATTGCACGCGATTCATGATTTTGACCTATGATGGTTGTGTTTTGAGCTAAGCAGATGCGATATGTTTATACATGATGATTTGATCAAACAAATAGTTTGATTTGTTGTGACAGGAAGTAAACATGATAGCAAGATACCTTATTAACGAGCTGCCAATGAGGTATGATTTGAAGTTATTTCAATTTATTTAGAATCTAATGGAAATTATGTGCTTGGTACAAGAAAGCATGCAATGCCTGGTTGGGTGGTTGAAACTAATTGCAAAAATTAGCATCAACAGTGAAAAGGAAATGAAACAGGCAATAGTATGCTGGTAACACACTTCAGGAGCAGGGTCACTGTGGGACATTGGTACCCGATAGTGTCCATTAATTTCCATGATCATGCTATGAACGATATGATGGTTGAGGCAGGTATATGCCTTGGTTTTTATATCTTACGATGCAAGGAAGTCTTGCCAAGGGATGGACTGCCTGGTATGGGGGTGCCAACGAAACTTGGAAGGTGTGTGACTGCACGGAAGGGGGTGAACGGATTTCTCGAGGGACTTTGTAGCAGAGAAGGGAAAGCCAGGATGGATTTGGTTTGGTCATTAGCATTTCTAGATGGAATTAGATGCACATTAGGAGTGTACCTTGGAACAATGAGCTGGAAACTGTTCACTTAAAGGATAACAATGCGATATTGTAGTGTTGGACATTAGATGCAATTTTTACTTTGGCAATGGATTCTGGACTTTCAGGGAAGGAGGTGAATCCTGGTATTACTTTGAGGGTGGATGTCTGAGCCTATGGATTCCCTTGTTGTTGATATGGGCAACATATCCTTCTATTTTTTGGTTGAGAAAATGTGTATATGTGTATATTATTGTAAATACTGTATCGAGTTGGATTTATAAAGCTCCATAGACAGTATGATTATTTGCTAGTTGAAGAAAATGTGGTGGTTATTGTAAATAATGTAATGAGTTGTGTTATAAGATCTAGTAAACAATATGATTGTAATTTTTTCAACAGTGGTGATTGTAAATACTTCAACGAACTATGTTTTAAAGCTCAAAGGGAAATATGTTTTGTTTTTAGCGATTTTCTGGTTATAGGTGTCATTGAACACCGAGGACGGTGTTGCCCCCAAGGGGGAGGGTTCTGTAACAACCCTGGTAAAAATACATGTAAAAAAAATATAAGACCACAGTTGATGGGACACAGATTCCAAGCTGAATGGTGGGAAAAGCATCCTAGTGGGTGTTCATTTCGATTATTATGGCTAAAGGAAATTGGCAAAGGAAAAGGCTTTGGAGAGGCAAAAGTATTTTTGGCACATATTTATGAAAATAATGGAAAATAGGAGAAAAGGAAGGTGAAAGGTCATAGGTTGCATGTGAGGATGAAAATGAAGGAAAATAATGGAAAATGAAGAAAATAGAGGTGTCATTAATAAAAAGTCTTATGAGGATCAGTTGGTAATTTTTTTCAGTGCATTTTTGGAGCTCTGTCATTATTCTCTCTCTCTCTCTCATACTCTTGGATACTTAGAGTTTTCTTGAAGAACTCTTGGAGAGTGTGGCATACTTGGTGATTTGCAGCAAGAAGGCAAAGGAAGAGCAAGAAAGCACAAGAGGACACCGGGATCAACATCTACAACAGGTTCTGAGTTCAAGTACTGAGTTGCATGTATGTTTTCCTCACTAGTTTTGGCATGCATGGAGTATGCATGTGGATTTTCCTAGCCTTGCCATTTCCTGGATAGCCATGGTGTTGTGGGTTTATTCCATTGATTTTTTTTTGGTTGGTTCTCATGATTCCTTTAGCTGTTGGGTTGAGTTATTAGTTCCTAGAGCCTTAGTTGGAAAAACACTCTGGAGCTCGACGTATAGCTGTTGGGTTGATTTACTAGTCATTGAGCCTTGGTTGGAACAATGCTCTGGAGCCATAAGTGGGTTGAGTTACTAGTCTTGGAGCCTTGGTTGGAAAGTGTTGGAGAGGTAAATTCCCTCTGCAGACAGAGGTGATCCCTACTAGCCCAGATCGGGTCCAGCAACAATCAGTTACGTAGTGACGCAGGTCTCTAGTTACAAAAAAGGAAAAAACATAACGAGTTTCCTACCTCAGGTCCTACGCAATGGTCGTCGAAGAAAGGATGACGCTTCCCATCCTTCGCTTTGGTAGATCACAATCCTTCCGATTAAGCCGTCCGGACACCTACACTCATGCGAAGAAACACAACGATACACAACATAGAATCTAAAGCTTGTAACCATACATCAGTCAGAGAGGATGTAATTCATTGCATCAAAAACAAAGACACATGAATGAAACCATAATCAAAGTCACTTATCATTAAAATAACAAAGGAAAGACAAAACCAAAAGCTCTAACGTTGGATCTTCCTTTGGCAAGGTTGACAGCGGAGCATGTCTCAATGAAGCTCGTTGGAAATGGGACAAAGCTCTCTCTCTTCGGCTTGGCTCTCAAAGGCTGTCTGGCGATAGTCTCTGTGCTACAGATTCAGCTCTTGCTTCTAGGACTACTAGCACTAGCTTGCTAAGGAAAAATTGCAAGCTTATATAGATGGTGGTAGGGGAGTTGGGATCCCTACAATTGTGGGATTGGCCCTATCCTCAAGGAAGCTTCCATGATAGGTGGAAAACCACCTCCCCTACATGGAGATTCGGAGCCAAACCTTCCAACTCCTTTTAGAGACTCATTCAAGAGTTTGTTGGAATCAAAATTCCACCATTTATTTTTAAAAAACAATCCTTATTAAGCTTGGTGCGAGCAAGACACTAGGATAGAGTGCCAGTTGGAGTGCCCTCTTTGGTGGATTTTCCCCATTGGCGCGAGGGCTGAACTGGCTAGTTGTGCCAAGGCCAAAAGATCAGTTTTTAGGGTTTTTCCAAGGAAAATTTCTACATAGGAATAATTTTCCTTATCAAGGGGGATGCCATGAAAGTGGTTTCAGGTTATGTCACTGCTCACAGGTCACGGAAAAGGCCCTCCAATGTGCGGGATGGGGAATTGCAGGGATGGTGACAAATTACTGTGTAACAGATGCCCCCTAAAGCATGAGGCCCGAGAGAGAGAGGGGTGAAATGCTTTATGAGAACATGCCCAACTGAAAATATTTCCGTTGAAAAACCTGTGTAGACAAGTACAACTGATATCTCAAATACATGATATGTGGTATGGGCGCAACCATCCATAATAGAGTGTACAATAATCAAGATCCAAGGTATGGACGCAGCCATCCAGAAAGGATCAGAAAATAGACTCAGGTATGGTCACAACCATCCAATCAATGAGTCATGTAACCAATCATGATAATCCACAAAATCTGCAGCCTGGATTCCATCAGAAAAAACCCAGGGTCTTGCGCTCCATCTTGACCCGAATAGAGTACAAGTCCTAGCATGTGAATAAGTGGGCTGAAGTCAAACATGCAAGAACATCGTTTGATTACCAGCCAATGATGAAAGCCGTTAACAGACGGAGTCGCCAGTTTGTTGGAGAGGTAAATCCCCTCTGCAGACAGAGGCGATCCACACTAGCCTAGATTTGGTCTAGCAACAATCAGTGACGCAGGTCTCTAGTTACAAAAAACTACAAAACATAACAAGTTGCCTACCTCAGTTCCTACGCAATGGTCGTCGAAGAAGGGATGACGCTTCCCGTCCTTCGCTTTGGCAGATCATGATCCTTCCGCTTAACCCGTTTGGACACCTGCACTCATGCAAAGAAACAAAACGATACACATCATAGAATCTAAATCTTGTAACCATACATTAGTAAGAGAGGATGTAATTCGTTGCATAAAAAACAAATACACTTGAATGAAACCATAATCAAAGTCGCTTATCATTAAAATGACAAAGGAAAGATACAACCCAAAGCTTTGACGCTGGATCTTCCTTCGGCGGGGTCGACAGCAGAGCACGTCTCAATGAAGCTCGTCAGAAATGGGACAAAGCTCTCTCTCTTTGGCTTGGCTCTCAAAGGCTGTCTGGCGATAGTCTCCTTGCTACAGATTCAGCTCTTGCTTCTAGGACTACTAGCTCTAGCTTGCTAAGGGAAAATGGAAAGCTTATATAGATGGTGGAAGGGGAGTTGGGGTCCCTACAATTGTGGGATTGGCCCTATCCTCAAGGAAGCTTCCATGATAGGTGGAAAACCACCTCCCCTACATGGAGATCCGGAGCCAAACCTCCCAACTCCTTTTAGAGACTCATTCAGGAGTTTGTTGGAATCAAAATTCCGCCATTTATTTTTAAAAAACAATCCTTATTAAGCTTGGCACGAGCAAGACACTAGGATAGAGCACCAGTTGGCGCGCCCTCTTTGGTGGATTTTCCCCATTGGCACGAGGGCTGAACTGGCTAGTCGTGCCAAGGCCAAAAGATCAGTTTTAGGGTTTTTCCAAGGAAACTTTCTTTAGAGGAATGATTGTCCTTATCAAGGGGGATGCCATGAAAGTGGTTTTAGGTTATGTCACTGCTCACAGGTCATGGAAAATGCCCTCTAATGTGCGGGACGGGGAATTGCAGGGATGGTAACGAATTACTGTGTAACAGTTGCCGACCCAAAAAAATTTAGGGAGTTATTTCCTGAAACACACTCTACCATTGACTAATGGAACGATTGATGGGGAGGAGATACAAAGTTTGATCCATATTATGAAATTTTCATCCAATCACATTTTCTTGAGCCCGATTTTCCAAAGAAACCTGTGCTTTACTTTGTCGAAGGCATTGGCCATATCCTGCTTAATAATCATGCCTTCATCCCCTCTGCACCAGTTCAAGTCTATAGCCTCTTGAATGAGAATAATGTTGTCAAAGATTTTCCTACCCAACACAAAACCCCCTTGGTTATCAGAGATCAAGAGAGGCAGTAGGGGCTTGAGTCTAAGAGCTAGGATCTTTGAAAATTCTTTAGAGGAGACATTACACAGGGAAATAGTCCTAGATATGCAAAATTAAGAGGGGTTAACCTCTTTAGGGATCAAGGCCAGGGAAGAGGCATTAATGCCACCTCCCACCACATAACACTTAAATGAATAACTCACCATTCAGCATAAGTCTTTTTGGATCACATTCCAGAATTAATGGTAGAAGCTAGCAGTGAACCCATTTGGGCTAGGGGCTTTATCCAGGGAGAAGGAGAAGACCACTTTCGTGATTTCCTCTTTTGAGGGGGGGAGAGTTAAATTTAGATTCATCTCAGCAGTGATAACATCTGGGATGGAGTCAAGGAAGAAATCCTCATCCTAAACCTCCCCAGTGGGAAAACCTTCATAAATATTCCCAAAGTTCTCAACCGCAGTCCCCTTAGGTTCCTCGAAGCTCTTTATAATATTCCCCCCATGAAATATTTGTGATATCTTGTTTTTTGATTCTTTTAATTTGGCTTGATTATGGAAGAATTTGGAATTTATATCCTGTGCCCTTAGCCAATTATTCATTGACTTTAGCCTCCAGTATTATTCCTCATTCTTGAGGTTCAAGTGGAGGGCTTTGAAGGCCTCTACTTCTCTCTAGAATTCCGAGGCACTGACCTCTTCATTTTCCATAATTCCTTATATTGTTGCCAAATTTTCTTCCATGTTTTTAATGCAACCCATCCTCCCTGAGTACCATTATTTAGCCCATTTTTTATCTCTCTTTTCATTCTGCATATTTTTGTTTCCTAAATGGTGATCAAGCTTCCCTCCACCCACTCCACCCAAGAGAGGAAAACCAAATCAAGGAAATCCTGGGATTCAAGTCACAAAGGAGAGAATATAAAGAGAATAGGGTTGAGGTCTTGAGGCATGGTCAAATGAAGACTAAGCGAGTGGTGATAAGAGCCCGCCCAAGGGAGAATCAAGGATTCTAGGCAGACATTGAGGGTTATAAGGCTATCAAAGACAAGAAATCTATCAAGTCTGGCTGCAATATGCCCATGCCCAAATCTCTTGTTGGTCCAAGCGTATATGAAGTTCTTTGGTTTTACATCAAATAAATTAAGAGAAATAATTAAATCCTCTATATTTTCTTGGAAAGCATCTCAGACATTATTTCCTACCCTCTTTTCATTTTGGCTCATGGTGGTATTGAATTCCCCCCCCCAGGATACATATTTTACCATATTCAATGTCTTTGAGATCCATCAGGTATTTACAACACTCGTTTTTCTCTCGGAAATGAGTGGGCATGTATACATTTATGATTGGGAAATATTGCTTCAGATCTATATTAGAAAAGGAAGTTTCTATCCAATGAGTAGATTTTTTGGAGCTTACTAGGTTGAGTTTCACTGGGTTCCATAGAGTACAAAGACCTCTGGAAGCTCCATGTGAGCTTACTAACTCCATGTTGCTTGGTCTCCAAATCTTGTTATGGGATGAGTGAAGAGTTTTCTCATCCTTATTTCTCTCCTGCAGAAGAGCAATGACTATATTTTGCTTTATGATAAGGGATTTAACTTCCATTATTATTTTTTATATTCCCAAACCCCTATAGTTCCAGGAGATTACATTCATTAATCACTTTTTTGGATTGAATGCCCCCTTGCTAGGGCCTATGTTAGTTCCTTTTTTTCCCACCTCCTCATTTATTCCCGGCCCCCGCTAGCTAACGAGGGATGGTTTGTTGAAACCCCAGTTCCTTGTCCTTTTCAATCTTCTATTTCCTGATTTCCTTGTTTATCTTTCTCCCTGGTATTTTTACTTTTCATCCTCCCTTATTTGTATTAGTCTTTGCAGGGAGATATTATGCAGAGCTAGGATGCACTGAAATACCCAAGACTTCCTTTGATGATTGGAATCCTTACTGCACATCATCCTTGGAAGAGACTCTTCATATGTTAAGTCCCTATATTAATAGTGTAGTCCCTTATTATGTTAGTGTAGCCCCTCTTATTGTTATTGTTGTACCCCTGTAACCCCCATATTGTTATTATTTTTCCCTTACAATATTATTGTTAGGTCGGCTAGGATTACATTGTGGCCCCACTAGGATTACATTGTGGCTCCATGGACTCCTATATATAGAAAGGAGGTTTTGTCATTTGTATCATCCAAGAATTGTTCATTCATGTAATGTATTGGAGGTTGCCCCTTGAAGTGGCTTATTTCTAAGGTGTTGATATCTCTTTTCTTCTATTTTTGGAGCTGGTTTCACAATATTTGGTATCATAGATTTGGATTCTAGGGTTTCGCTGCCCCAAACAGGTCATCGTGGAATTTTCACTATAAATTTTTTTCTACAAAGGTTCAGAAGCTGAAATTTTTAGAGTGTGAAGCCAAAATCTTGAGGAACATTGTCGCAAAATTTCAGAGCTTTTTTCACAATATTTTCGGAGATATTATCTGTGGAAGTTAGGGATTTTTGCAGGCTCTTGAATTTCAGTTAAAAATGTCATCGCGGAATTTTCGCTATAACTTTTTTTCTACGAAGGTTCATAAGCTGAAATTTTTAGAATGTGAAGCCTAAATCTGGAGGAACATCAAAAAAAAACTTTAGATCTTGGTTTTCAATATTGTCAGAGATATGATCTGTGGAAGTTAGGCCTTTTTCAGGCTCCAGAATTTCATCTCAAAGAGTTGATCGTGGGAAAATCTTCATAACACTCTCTCTGAGCATTAGATTGGAATTTTGTAAAATGTGACTGGAAGTACACAGATTTTAGTTTCCTGTCTATAAATTTCAGAGCCAAAGGAGCAAACAGTGACATGTGGCAAGTCGTACAAGTTCGCTCTACTGAACCAATCCATAATTAGGTCATTGTAAGAGATTGGACATAAATTTGACTTGAAGAATCCAAATCAGGTCAGACCTGTGGCATTCGAAAGAGGATCCAGAGGGCTACCGCAGGGAAAAATTTCAGTTATTGAGGATCCAAAATGACATAGATAATTCAGTTTCAATATCGAGCTTCTAAAAATCAAGAAAAAAGTGTGTATTTGGTTTTTAAAATTGCATAACGTTTGTTTGAAAAAACAGTTTGAAGTGATTCCAAGGGCATATTTTAGAATTTTTATCAGTATTGGGTTCTATAATGCCTCAAAAAAATAATTCCATACCCATTAAGACCTCAAAAAGCTATACTATGACGCATGAAGATGAAGAATTGCAGTATGAGATATCAAAATTATGGTACCAAGTGCAACAAATTTCGATCTTATGAAGAGAAATCAAAGATGACATACATGGTTTAAAAGCAGAAATGGATGCTAAATTGGATGGTTTGAAGGATCAAATAATAGCTAATATGGATGATAAATTAGTGGAAGATCACATCGAGCATTAACAACAAGTTCTCCAAATCTCAAAGGATAACCTAACTTTGGTGCAGAATCTAATGAAACAACAGGAAGATCAACATCACATCGAAAGAAGTTCTGATGTAGTAACAGAAACAAGAAATCGACAAGTATGATCAATTCCAGAGTATCTCAGCAAGTGGAAGAAATTTCCTCTAGAAGATTCCACATGGGAGGATGAGAATTTTATACAGAAGCATCAAGAAATGATCAAGCGTTGAGGACAACACTTGTTTAAAG
Source organism: Pinus albicaulis (assembly GCA_034641835.2). Classification (NCBI taxonomy): domain Eukaryota; kingdom Viridiplantae; phylum Streptophyta; class Pinopsida; order Pinales; family Pinaceae; genus Pinus; species Pinus albicaulis. The sequence goes on from CM076579.1 coordinate 709,473,840, forward strand.
GAGAGGGGCATGTTAAGTCCCTATATTAATAGTGTAGTCCCTAATTATGTTAGTGTAGCCCCCCTTATTGTTATTGTTGTACCCTTGTAACCCCCATATTGTTATTATTGTACCCTTACATTATTATTGTTAGGTCAGCTAGGATTACATTGTGGCCCCACTAGGATTAGATTGTGGCTCCATGGACTCCTATATATAGAAAGGAGGTTTTTTAATTTGTATCATCCAAGAATTGTTCATTCATGTAATGTATTGGAGGTTTCCCCCTCGCAGTGGCTTATTTCTAAGGCATTGGTATCTCTTTTCTTCTATTTTTGGAGTTGGTTTCACAACATCATAACTACTAGACTAGTCAGGACTGGAGCTTGCAAGCTTGTGACTTTTGGAGGCATGGGACTCTAGGCTCACTAGAGCTCCAAGGGATGCCTAAGAAACCATCCCAAGGGGTGGATCCATACTGAAATATTCATGAATTGCATAGACAGATTCAAGAGCAGACCCCAACACATCGAAGGGGTTCTCTTGATCCAAACCGGTGCCACAATCGTCACCGGCCCCGGGGGGGAGGGGGTGAGGAAGAACTCCCCACCAGGGGAGACGAAGGGGTCTTAAGGGGACACTGCAGTTGTGGCTTTTGAGATTTTTTCCTTCCCTTATCCTGATGCCATTGTTGCTTCTGTTAACCACTAGGAAACATTGGTGCCTCTTGGGATTTGGGGCAGTTTTTGGAAAAGTGCCTGTACTCATGGCACAACTTGCATTTGAAGGGAAACTGATCATAGTCCACCTCTTGGACATGCATACAAATATCCGTGCAAAGGGAAACAACTGTGGGGATGCAATTTTCAAGGTCCACCTCCACAGAAATCCTAGCATAGGAGAAGATGCCATCTTTGGGCTCATAACAATCAATGTACTTGCTCAGGGAGTTACCAATCAGCCTGAAGGTTGCATCATTATAGCAGTGAAGGGGAAGGTAAGGGAGTTTCACCCAGACCAGTATTGAGGAAGGGACATCACACTCCGGGTTTAAACTCGGGCACCAATGATCCAGATACAACCCCTCGGCACCCATGAAATAGGGATCACTACCGAAAACCAGGTCTCTGTCCAGCCTATTTTCAAAATAAAAATTGAAGAATCCTTTCCCATAGAAGGATGAGATGACTGCTCCTTTAATGAGGGGCTTCCAGTTCTTCTCCACCCAATATTTAATCATTTTTAGGGAAGACCAAAGTCGCATGAATTTTCCTATCAGTTCCCTGTCTGCGAGCTGAAGAGCGAGCCTAAGGAGCACATATCTTAATATTTGGGATTTCCTCAGTGAAATTAACCAATTTAGATGAACACTACTTACATAATCTTAGAATAGCTGCCACCAGTGTATTAAACACTAAAATATCCATGGAAACGAGAAGCCTGACTCGAGAAGGCCTCCTAAAACCTCGGGCACCAATGCAACACACATAAGTATCACCGCACCAATACAATAAATTGAAAGCCAAAAACACTCAGGACTTCAGTGGAAAATGTCAGAGGAGCAGGCATTTTAGGCCCAATCGACAAAGGGCTGGTGGGCAGACACATGAGGACAACTACCGAAGTAATTCAAAAGCCTATGCAACGCGGGACCAGCTCCAGAGGTAGGTCACCGGATTTCCGCAGTGTTTTCTTATTTAATGATCGTCACTTGGTCAATTTTTTTTTTTTGGGAACAATATTATAGCATGAACCTTTTAAAGATTAAGTTTTGGGGGAATAATATGAGAATGATGTTTATTTTGGAGGTGTATATCAATAGCTAAAAGAGAAAACATTTGTTGACTTATAAGAGAATGATAATTTCTTGTGAGATGGATAATTTACAAATTGGACAAGCTATGCATTCCATACGATGTACACATTTATTTGATGAAGGAAGCTCATATTTCAAGGATTGTTGGAAACTTTGGCATTAGAAAAATAGTAGTGAATGTACAAAGTATGTGTATTGTCCTAAAATTCAAGAGAATGTTTCCAAGCACATTCAATGTTTCATTCTTTGTAGCATAAAAAAAACATAAAATAGGAAACCTGGGTTGTACACGTGACATTAGTAACATATACCTAGAAAACCTTGGGGTGGAATCACTATGGATTCCTTTGGAGGTTCACCAATAACCAAGAAAGGCCACGACTACTTGTTTGTCATTGTTTATTGACCAATAAGTTATGTGCAGTTATGTATTAAAAGAAGTAAATTAAAGGACATGAAGTAGTAGAATTATCATTCTTGAATGCATAGGTACATTTTGGATTTTCTTGGTCAATTTTGTTAGATTAGAATTAAAAAATTTTGGGTAACTTTTGGACAACCTTATGGGAAAGATTGAATCACACTATAACTTTCCATCCCTAGATTGACAGGTAGAAGAAAGTAGTGGATAGGCTTTGGTGCAACTAGAAAGAGGGTATAAAAAAAATCATTAGAAGTCTTAGGATGAGTAGTTGGTGTACATTCAACAATATTAGAATAGGGTAGTGCATTCTTCCACCCAAAAATATCCATTTGAATCTTTTATTTTCTATTTGCAACTATCATCCTTTAATGTTGTTTATGGACAATAAAATAAAAATGAACATGAAATGGATGTGAAGGTAGGTAAATTAGACAAGTCCATTGATAAGATTGGGAAAATTCATTTAAAGGTGCAAGAGTAGCCAAAGTAGAGTCAATAGAAGTAGAGGCTTCATCACAACAAAAAATGAATCAAAAATTCTATTTTGGAGATAAAGCATGACTCTATTTTTAGGAAAAAAATGCTTGCATAGGGAATTTAAGAAATTGAAGCTATTAAGATACGAAACATTCTATATTATTCCGAAATTCATTGAAAATGCATGCATGTTGAGTCTACTTGCATACATGAAGATGTGTTTAGTGGTCAATGAACTAAAGGATATGTGCCCACTTGGGCCACCTTAATGATATTTTTCCATCTGCAAACACTATGGCATGCTACATCCAATCCATAAGGGATTAATAATTACAACCTATTGAAAACATTCATGCTCAATGCTTGGCCCTAACAACAATAAAAATAAAAATACCAAGAAGAATGAATTGTTGGGATTTTATCCCTTGGCTTGGAGGATGGATCATTTGGAGAAGGTGATTCACTATTTGAGCACATAAGCTAGGGAATAGGAATTATTGGAGAGAAAATACAAAGGGGATGAAGAAACACATTTAGGTGGGATGTTCTAGCAATGCCTAATCATTGTAGTGTAAAGAGTAAAAATAGAGGAATCTTTCACTACTTTACATTTGAAACATTTTCATACTAGTGAAATATCACCAAACATCATTTTATAAGTTTTTTTATGTGAAAATAATTAATAAAAGAGATGAGAAAGCCATTTCGAGATAGGTTTTTACCACCTTGGGTTTATCCACAACAAAACCTATGTGCTATTTTTTGAATGTGTTATGTTGTTAATTACATAGATATCTTTCTGATAGTTGATATAACCATTGAAATCACAACAACATTTAAAACAAAAGAGTAATTTAATAGAACAAATAACATAAAATCTATACTTGGTGAATTGTGTCAGCCATATAATGAATAAGTATGACTAAACTAATGAGGCATGGACACCATTTACCTTTGACAACTTTGTCTCTTTTTTTTGTGTGTGTCTTAGTAGCCTAAGGTTCTCATTAAAGCAATCTCTTAGGTGGATACTTGCATAATGACTCTATAGGGATGAAAATTTCTTTGCACAATCTTAGTCACTTTGGGTAATTTGAAGCCACTAGTGATCTAGTGCACATTACAACTCTCTCCTTCATCATTTTTAATATGTTAGTGGCATAAAAGATAGGTCAATTTAATAAGCGTTAATACTATACATGGAACAAGACTTGAACTAATTCTTAAAGAATATCCTAGACATAAATGATTGAGAAGTACAATGATTATATGATTTGTTGGCATTTAGTATTTTTCTTGATTGGGTAATGTATATTTTGAATGAAAATGGTAATGTAGTATTCTAAAAAAATTTACAATTTTGATGATTATTTTTGATATGAGCATTCCTATAGCATGTGCTGTGATTTTTAATTTAGCAATAATTATTTTTAAGCCCTAAATATTTTGTTATTAAATTTATATTGTTATATTAGTGTTGTTAGCTAAATCCTTTCAATGAATTTTATCTTTTGTCTCATGAAGACTTAGCTTGAGGAAACATCACATCTTACGCATTGTTCTATTATAAGAGGAGCTTTCCCCTTCAAAGATGATTCACATTCCATCTTCTCTGTCATTCTCAAGGTGTGGAGTTACTTCTCTTTCTCTTTTTATGTTATTTGGTTGTTTGGGAATAAAATTTTGATCCAGACTTATAAAAGAATGAAACAAAATAAAAATATAAACACAAACATAGTGAAGCAACAAAAATAAAACTTCATTTCATTAATACTAAAGAACTGAAATATGCTTGCATACAAAATGGAAATAAACTAGCTTGGGCGATGGTAACTTATCTCTGAGAAGAGATGTGACGGCTAGATGCGTATGAATTTTGTTACAATGAGGCTTGAAGGCCTATTTATGATTTATAAACAATGGAAAAACCTAAACATCCAAAAACTAAACCTAGGATATGAAACGCCAAAACTGTGGGCCCCGTTGGGGTAAATTGGTACATCGACTTCCCGGGGTTGTAACTTTGGCATATGATCTCTGTTTGACGCACATGAAACCTTGTTAGAAATATATATCTGAGGAATACAAGTTTTGATCTCAAAATCCAATCACAAACTTCTATTTTCCTGTTTTCTGAAAAAAAAAAAACGTCATTTAGGGTCTCAAAACAACTCCAAAATTTCAAGACCCAAAAAATTGCCAGAAATAGTAAATTATGCTATAATTAAGGAAACTGAAAGAAATAATAGTACAATGGTGGGGTAAAAGTGGAATAGGTGGATGGGCACCAATATCCACCTATATTAGTCCTTCCCCCTTAGGAAGAAATGGTCCCCATTGTGTTGAGTGCCTCCATGAGATGGGAAAAATTCTGTTGAACTTGGTCGCTGGTGAGCCATGTATAACTATCGCTCTGATACCATGTAGAAATCTAATAACTGGATTCAATCCGATCTTGTGATTTAATAAAACAATATACTTAATCCTTTTACAAGTTGCGGAAGAAAAAACACGATCGCACACTCACATATAAGCAAGAGAAAGAAACAATCAATCACACAACACAAGATGTATCTGGGGAAAGCAACTACTACTCAAAACCCCTCTATCTATATTTTGTATTAATTCAAGGTGTTGGCGCTGGAATCAACACTTGGACTGCAACAAGCACCTGAATTGAAACATCTTAAACTCTAGGGCAATTTTAATGTTTTGTTTTATAGGATTGGGAGATGGTATAAAATCTGATTTACTGAAGAGAGATTTCGGTCAAATCCACAGTTATACTAAAGAGGGTATTGTAACTTGATGTGGTAGCAAGGTGCAAGTTTGTAGTCTATGATGAAAGGAAATTGAAAGATGAGAGGAGACTCAATAGGTTTGTAAAACAGAAATCTACTGATTTAGTCGAAATTTTCAAAAGTAGCTGTTTGACAATATTCCATCGAGAGAAAGCTATTTCTAGTATGGCAAGATTCTCATTGAAATATCATGAAGATTAACTATCATGAGTGATGCTCTTCCACTATTAGAATATATATTTTATCAGGAATGCTCACTATGTGAGACTAACAAAAACCAATAAAACACATAACAAGCTTAAGAGACTAATAAAAACACATAACAATATGATGATTTACAAACTGGAATTGGAAGAAAAGAGATATTGAAACACAAATAAAGTAGACAACACACACAAAAAATTGGTAATAATTCCGCAGTAGTATTATTCTATTTCATTCACAAAAATAATTACAGTTCATATAAGTCAAAATTCAATAACCACCAACCAACCCTGATTTCATATTAGTTTGGAATATATATACAAAATATGATACTGTCATCTTACACAGAAAAAGGAAAATCTGTTTCAAAAGTCATTACAACCTCGTGCAAGAGGTGAGGCTTATTCTAAAACTTTAATACAAAATTCTATGACATAATGAAAATAAACAACATTAAGGCTAAAAATTTGGAGTGGTTTGTATGATGTGGCATTCTATGGGAATAATCCTCTTCTGTTTTGGTGCAACCAACTCCATAAAAAGTGTAAACAATAGTGAAAATGGCGTGTGGCTGTTCGTTGAATGATGCCTGGTGCCTTGTATAAACGTGCTGGTGCTGAGAGTAGTGGTAGAAAACTATTTCAGATAAACTCTGCCACAGTTCCGCTGTTCCTTTCCTTCATTGGTGGAAAACCCTTTGTAATGGCGGACAACCCGAATCTTTTTGGATAGAATGGCGGAGGTTCATTTTATGAGATATTAAAAAGAAACCCTTTGAAAAAGGTTTAATTGATAGGGGAGAGGTGGAGCAAAATGAATGATAAGCGGGAGGAGAAAACCTTTTATACATATATCGCAATCGCAAATTGGGGTCGAAGCGTTTAAACTGAAGACACAAACGAGAGAAAATGCGATTTGTGATGGGGTGATGACGTGGAAAAGAAGTGGGACTGATCGAAGATCGTGCATCGCAAGTTTTGTTATCAGATATAAGAGTTAAATGTCAAAACTCGCGAAGTGCAATGAGAGTAGAGGTGACGTGGCATAAAAAATAGTGGGGTCACCCGTAGATCGCACATCGGAAGTTTTATTATGAAACACGCGAGCTAATCATTGAAACTGGCGAAGTGCGATGTGTGATGTGAATGGAGGGATGTGTCATGACAGATAGTGGGACCACCCACTAATCACAAATCAGAAGTTTGAGGGAGTAGAAGTGAATTCGGTAAGTGAAATTTGTGAAAATGCGATGCAAAAAGGTAGGTGGGGCCCTTTAAATGACTTTTCAAAGCAGAAAGTGAAAACTTCGTTAAGTCATGGTAATATGATAAAAAGATGCCCGAAGCAAAAAAAGGATTTATAACATATTCAAGGCATATTAAAGGGAATTATGGGTCCCAGACCATACCACAGCTCGCATTTCAGGGGTTTTGTAGGAAATGGCAATTGTAACGTGAATGGGAGTTAAAACTGCAAAGATCCCATTGTGATGAAAGGTAAGGGGTCCACAATTTTTATTAAGTGCGGTAAGTTATATCATATAATATATGATATAACCAAGGTTTTGTTGTGGTGCGGGTAAAAACTGTGATAAAAGAAATATATTTTAAGTTAAAAAGGAAATATGTTATGGCTATTGATGGGTGTGCAGACCTAATTTTTAACTATAAAAGTTGGATTTTGTGAGTTAAAAAGGGGTTTTGAAAAGGGAAATGAGAGGCTGGACATTGGGTTTTTTCGGGAAAATGAAAGGTGAAAGAGGGATAATGAAATGAATAAAAGTAGAAAATGAAATTTTCTCACCACTACACTTTGACGACACTTTCATCTTATAATCAAATTGAAAAGGCAGATTGATTCCTTGGAGAATGATGACCAGACTTTGAAAATATTTGGAAAAATTGTATTGCTAACAATGGCTCCTATTGGGGATGAAGTCCACCCTGTGAGGCTTCAAGGACTGTACACTTAGTGCCTTAAAAACTTTTGAAACTCATAAGACTTCTTGAAAATTAGGACTAGGATTGACCATTGACTGCCTGGACTCAAGACTGACCATATATACAGACATAAGTACCATTGGGCATAGAGTTTATTGACACATGAAACCAGATATTTACAATGGAGTGACCTAATTGACTTTACTAAATAAAGAACCTTTTAAGAAAATGACCATTGAATGGGCCTCCAGTCAGCGGATCATCATCCAGATGTTTGAACAGAAAAGTATTATTCTCCAAAACTTCAACAAAGTTAAAAGTGCCAAACCACAAATTGTCGAAATTACCATGCTTTCCATGGTCTTCTCTCCTAGCATCCCAATGCAGCACCAAATCATTCTCCTGAAACAATTGTTGATTTTCTCTTTTATCAAAAATAGATTTGACTTTAGCCTGATACTTCTGTACTTTTTCTAGCAACGATTCTCTGATTTGGTGTGCCTCTATCAATTGCAACATTCTCCTTTGGACTGGATTTTCATTATCAACTTCATCTTGCAGAAACTTCATCACAGGAAGAGCTAACTGTAAAGGCATTACAACTTCTGTACCATATACAAGGTGAAATGGAGACATTCCTGCAGAAATTTTAATACAATTATGTATTACCTGGATTCTCCTAATCTAACAATTATATGCCACTGTTAAATACATAATCCTTCTACTAAAATATTTACAGAAATTTAATCGCCAATTGCAAACACATGAAGAAATTTCAATCACACATAACATATATGTTTTTATCGGGAAAGCATAAAGCTAAAAACCCCACTATCATATATTATGTATATATCATGGATCATGAAACAATCTCATACAAAACTCTAATCCAAGAGCTCTCAGTACAATATACAATTGTCTCACACTGTCATACAAAAATTGGAATATTCATGCACCAATTACCTCCTCATGACAACCTGCCTCCACTGCGTAATCCCTGCTGATCACAATCCCTGAATGAATGAGATATTTCCTTGCCTTGACTACGCAATCCTAATTGGAATCTCCAATGTGTGTGTGGTTGCATGAGTGCACCCACTAATGTCACAACTGATAGTCAAACTGTCCTTTTCACTTATCTCTCAACTGGGTCTCCACTGGATCTGACATGCATGTAGTTAATAGTAGTAAATATTCAGTTGCATGTGAGATCACTCCATGTGAACTAATTTAATATTTAATTCATTGATCTCTCACTAGTGTATCTTTAGTTACAACTAGTTACAAATAGCACAACTGAGTTTAACTCACTTAACTGAGTTAAAATACTTTACAACTCACATAACTACACATCCAACTCTGTTACAACTTTGTATCACTCAGTTACAATGAATTCAACTTGCATGTCCCACCAACCAACCTTAGAACTCGTAATTCCTTTAGTCAACTGGTTTGCCACATCAGTTAACTGAAATCAAGTGCTTCAAGAGAATAGATTATTATTTATTTTCTAATTATTATTACGAGATAATAATAATTGACATGCATTTTATTTTTAGACATGTGATCTAGAAATAGACTTCATCCATGCATCTGAAAATAGAACCTCATCTATAAATAGAATTTTCTCAACCATCTATAAATAGATTCCTGCTATAAATAAAATTTGCTCACCATTCTAAAAATAGACATACACCCAAAAATAGCCTGTGAGCCCCACCTAGTGTAGGTGCTTAATTTTCACTAGGATCATCATCTTGTTGAATCTCACAATTCCAATTGATTTTTTACCACTTACTCTATCTGCCCATAGAGCATGTATCAATTGAGTGTCCTAATTCCTCTTATTTCCAAGCAACATTTTCTTAATAATCCTTACCAAACTTTTATTGGATGACTCAGCCAATCCATTACCTTGAGGGTAATAAGATGTGGAATGAGTTAATTCAATCCCATATTGCTGAAAAATGTTATACATATTAGCAGACTTGAATACCATTGCATTATCAGTTACTGATTTTTGTGGACAACCAAATCTTGACATAATATTTTCCAACAAAAAATTAATAATTACCATATCAGTAGCATTTCTGGTTGGTACAACTTCAATCCATTTAGTGAAATAGTCTGTAGCTGTAAGAATCCATCTATGCTGTCTTGATTAAGGTGGATTAATTTCACTGATGAAGTCTAACCCCCACTGCTGGAAAGGAACATCTGCTGAAATAGGAATGAGAGGAAATGGTAGCAATTTCTGTTTACCAGCAAATTTCTGACATTCGACACAACTCCTGACTTTGGCAAAGACATCAGAGAAAAGAATTGGCCAATAATAGCCAACTCTTAAGATTTTGTTTCCAGTGGCTCTCCAATATAAATGCCTTCCGCATACTCCTGCATGTATCTCTGTCATAATCTCTTGGGATTCTGCTTCATTTACACATCTTAACAAGACTCCAACAAGATCTTTCTAGTAAATATGGTCTTCCAAAATGCAATACTTCACAGCTCTTAGTTTAAAACCTCTCCTTTTAGACTTCTCCATTTCAGGTGGACAATTGAAATTTAACAAGTAAAATATATCCTCGTACCAATTTGAATTGAATATTTGAGGATAATTAGCAATACCTTCTCCATCTTCTCCTTCAGTTGCCTCTACATTTAGATTTAAAGCTTTGCAGTTAGATTCAGCCATCAAGCGAGCCAAGCCCTGACCCTTTATCAATTTAGTTGGTTTGATTTCAACATCAAATTCCAGAATCTTGGTCAGCCATCGTCCTCTCTTTCCATTTATATCTAGCTGCAACAATACATCTTTAATAGTGATATTAGGCAGAAAAGAAAATATTTTTGAATGCAACACATAAACTCGAAAATAATTCAAAGCCTTAACTAGTACATATGCTTGTTTGTTAGTCAAGTTGTACTTTAATTCAACATCCCTTAAAGCACAACTAAAAAATGAAATTGGCTGCTCCAGACCCTCCTTGTTCTTCTGTAGTAAGACAACTGCAATGTTTCTTCTGAAGCATATGAAAAAATCAGAAAATCCTTTTCAAAATTAGGACTAATAAAAACTGGTGCTTCAGTCAAGGTAGACTTAATTGCTGAAAAAGAGTTATTTGCTTCATCTCGCCACTTAAATTATGCATCTTTTTTCAGCAAAAAATTTATATGTTTGATCAGCTCTGCAAAGTTTGGAACAAAACGCCTCAGAAAATTGATTTTCCCTAAAAATGACTGCAATTCCTTCTTATTTCTTAGCAAACCAATATTAGAAATAGCTTCTACTCTTCCTGGATCAATACAGATGCCCCTTTTTGTTACAATATGCTCCAATAACTTACCTTACTAGAAAACAAAGGATGACTTTTTGGGGTTTAAGGACAAACCAAAATTTTTGCATTTGTCAAAAAATTGCTTCAGATGTTTCAAGTGGTCTTCATTAGATTTGGAATATACTGTGATGTCATCCAAATAGATGACCACAAATATGTCCTTTTCTCCTGCAAAGGCAATATCCATTCCCCTCTGAAAGGTTGCACCTGCATTCATCAAACCAAATGGCATTTTGTTGTACATGAATGTGCCCCAGGGTGTGGTAAATGCTATCTTTTATTGGTCTTTTCTATCAATTGAAATCTGATTATAGCCTAAAAAGCCATCAATAATTGAAAATATTTTGGATCCTACAACCTTCTGCAAGATATAATCCATCTTGGGCAGTGGATAATTATATTTCAAGGAGCATCAGTTCAGGTTGCGAAAATCAACTCAAATCCTTATTTCTCCATTCTTTTTCCAGACTGGCACTATATTAGCTACCCAGTTAGAAAATCTCAAAGGAAGAATAATATTTTCTTCCCATAATTTTTTGATTTCTTTCTCAATGATTGGAAGTAGCATGGGATTGATGTGTCTGATTTTTTGTGCTACAGGCTTTTCATCCATTTTCAAAGGGATCTTGTGCTCCATTATTCTCTTATCATAAGTTTTCAACTCACTATAAGACCATGAAAAAATATCAGCAAATTCCTTTAGCAGTTTGATATATTTTGTTCTGGTTTCCAAAGGAAGGAATTTGGACACTTTGAATAATCTTGGCTGATCTTTTGTACCAATGTTAAAATCTATTGTACTCTCTCTATCAACCTTGCTTTCACGCTTGAGAAAAACATCATTATTATCAAACAGTCTTTCTAAAGGAACCAAACCCTTAGGAATAAAGTTAGTTTTCAGATCTATAATTTTTTTCCCAGCCGTAGTTTTCTTAAAAGGGCTACTATTTTGGTTTTCAATAATTTCCTGCTCATCATCAATTTTTATCTCTGCAAACTCTTCTACACACTCCAAAAATTTCTAAATCTCCCTGTCATCTTCAAATACTTGCCAGTGCTTGATGTTATCAGGAATTGAAGGTATTTTTTTTATTTGAACATCATAAACTGCCTTGACATCTAGAGGAACTTTGAAATTACTAGCAACAATAGCTAGTGAATCAACAATTTGATTTTATTCTCTAGTGAAAAAAATTATATTAAATAATGAAAAGTAATGTTCAATCAAATCCTAGAGTTTATTCCTATAATTATTCAATTTGGAATTTATCACTTGGTAATTATTTCTCACCTGCTTAATCACCAATTCTGAATCACCAAAGGCAATTAGGTGTTCTGCTCCCAAATATTTTGCTGCCTTCGTACCCAGCACAAGTGCTTCTTACTCAGCAGTGTTGTCAGTGGTAGCAAATTGTAGTTTGTATGATATGGTCACCTTCTACTGAGTAGGAGAAATGAGGAATACATTGGCTCCTGATCCTTCTGTTATCACTCATAAAATGTGAAACGTTATTTGACATGGTCATAGAGTTCATTTGTCAAAGGTTTCCTTAATATTTTCAAGTTGATGTAGGGAATTTTTTTTTTACATGTTTAAACCTATCCTAAGGTTCAAGGTCACCTCCATTTAGGTCATGTATTATCCCATCAGTCATCATTAGTTGTCAGATTTCATTTCCCAAGCATTTAAATTCAAAAAGGACACTTTAGCAAGTTTTACCTCTTTTCGTAGCGTTTTACACTGTGAAATAGCAATTTTCGCTACAAAACTGCCTAATAGTTTCATAGCGAAACTGTCAGGGAATGAACTAGCAACACTACGAAAAATTGTTTTCCTGTCTATCTTGTCAAACCCGAGGTGAAGTGTCAGTTCATCATTGGAGGAGTTAGGGTGGAGGTCATTCGAGTTAGTTAAGGTTATTTCAAAAGTACAAAGTCATGGCTAAGGTCATCATTACCGTTTTTAGCATGCATGTGTCATGATGAGGGCATGAGTTGTCATCGAAACCATAAAAAATTGCCCAATTGAGTCTTTTTTTCATTCTATGCTTTATCATTGCATGATATTAGGTTTCTGGAGAGTTGCTTTATCAAGCCAAGCAGGTTGCTGGCAGATTCAAAGGTTGCAGGTGTGATCAAGCAAGTGAGTCTGAGAAGATATAAAGTCACCATGGATGAAAGGAATAAGACCAACAAAGGTGGTCACTTCCACAGGTATGAGCCCATGGACATGAATTTTTTAAATGAAGACCCAACTTCCTGAGAGTTATTCAGAAGAACAGTTTGCTTGCAATTCTGCCAAAGGCTGCAAGGTTGTCATCTACAGGTTTCTAGGGAGTTTTCTAATATTTTCACGGGAAGAACTTCAAAGGTGGGAATGATAAACCTCACAGTAACACTAGACATAATTTCAGTAGAAACTGGAATCCCTAGAGGAGGGGAACAGTGGTTCAAAGGCATCAAGTTCATCATGCAAGACTGTAAAGAATTAATCAAGCCAGAGCATAGTGAAATTGATCTCACAAATGCTATCCAAAGGAGTTACATGAAAGACAACTTCTCAAAGCTGTTGATGATCATTTAGAAGTACTTCACCTGTGAAGGAAGATTTCACATGGTCTACTCCTACCACCTTAGGCTTCTGCTGCATTTTGTGGGTAAGAGTTCTCTTGACTTTCCCTTTTATTTATACAAAAGTCTAACTAAAATTTCAGACAAGGTCCAAATTAAAAAATAAGGAAATGAAACTTCTCACTTTCATCATGGTTTGATTAATTTGTTGGTGTTAGAGGAATTAAAGAGATTAGGCAGAGATTGGACATCCTTTCTGTTCATGAAGGGTTTTGAAGTAGATGCTATCACTCCTAAAAGAGTTCCCAAACCTAGAGATATTTGATCACCAACAATGGTAGAGCAGTTAGAGCCAGTGAGCATGGAGACAGAGCCTTTACAGAAGATTGACACACCCAAAGCTACACCTGCAAAACATAAGCCAACAGTTAGCAAACATGGCAGCAAGAGAGTTACTAGGAGCCAAATAGTGGTTAAGGGTAACTTAGATGACATCTTACATGCAATTGATATTGAAGAAACTCCCATTGTGCAAGCTGAAGATGTTGAAGATGGATGAAGGAAGCTAAAGAAAGGAAAAACAACTAAAAAGTTAGAGTTTGCAGGTGATGATGTTGGTTTCTTGTTTTGAAGCTAGAAAGCCAATGACAAGACATGCAATAAAGGTCATGGAAAGCAGCAAAGAAACTCAGAAGGTTAGTGAAACTGCTCAGCCACCACTAAGCATCATAGACCTCTCCTCATCTGCAAAAGAAGAATTAGACATCAAACAAAAGAAGGGTAAAGAGAAAATCACTGAAAAAATAGAAGTTGAAACCCTTAAGGAACAATTAAAAGAGGCAGGTGAAGGGATATCAGTCTTGAGGAAAGAGGAAAAGAAGCATAGAGTTGAAAGAGTGCGGTTTGAACAAATGAGGAATATTTTAGAAGATCAAGTCACAAGTGTCTCAAAGACCTTGGACAATACAGAAAAAACTGATAAAGTGGACTCAACCACTAAGAAGAGAGGTCAAGAAAATCAAAAAGGTAAACCTACACTTGCAATCTAAGAATAAGACAATGAAGGACCAAGTGAAATATCTTCAAGAGTAATTAGAACTGATTCATGAAGAGCTGGAAAAGAAAGGTTTAAAGATGACAGTGGTGGAAGAGCCTATAGCTCAACTGATCATAAATGAGGAGGAAAAACTGTAGGAGCAATAAGTTGAGATTGAATATGCCTTAGAAGGTTCATTACAAGTAGAAAATCAAGATTTTGCAGTTGGAGGTTAGTTTCTGAAGAAAGTTTTGAAATAGGAAATTTATGGGTTTTTACACAGTTTCGTAGAGTTCCTCAGGCTTAAAGCCAGGAATACACTACGAAAAAACATGTAGCAGCCTTTTTTCTTTTAAAATCAGTTTTTGCAGTTTTCAAGGAGGGATATTCATGGTGGTGATGTGTCATGACTTTATTAACATCATGGAACAACAAAGGAGTGGTGTAAATGGATGCAGAAGTCACTTTTTCCACACTACCAAAACTCGCTACGAAACTGTCCCGTTTTCGTAGCAAGCAATTGTTGGAGGTTTTGAGCATCCTAAAAGAATTTTTTGGCGAGGTAGAGTCCTCCAGCATGTCAAGGGAGCTTATAATCATATAATTATGACTCAAAGGAAGTGGTATGAATACTGGTCATCAACCAAAGCAGCTTTGAAGATAAGGGTCATGCATTCCTACAAAACAGGGTCATGCTCCATAAATCTAGGAGGGTTTTAAATATGTAAAGTGGTAATGAACTCTGTCATGTGTCTTTTGAGCATGTGATACTTATTTTTTAGCCATCATGTAACTATTTCATATATAGGATAAGTGTAATGTAATAAATAAGAGTTAGAGTCTTATTAGGAGATGGTTTCTCTAAGGTGTAGCTGTCAGTTTTATGTTAGAAGTTATGTATTTTAGTTATGAAAGGTGTCATAGGAGAGTTCGATGATATAGCCACCAAGCAAATCATCCTTATTGTAAATAATGTCTATTTAAAGACAAAGCATCGAATTAGTAAGAGGGGTCGGAGAACATTTGCACCAAACTGCTGCTTATATGCTTTAACAAATATCAGTAATATAAAGTGACATTCTTCTTGACAAACCTGAGATTCTCATGAGGTTCTTAATGTTTTATTGATCTACATATTTATGTTTGACCACTTGTAGTAGATTTCATCTCTATTACTCATAATTCATAATTTTATGCTCTGACTTCCTTTAGTGATGGAATGACTGTGTTTCCTATGTTTTATATGTGAGTTGCCTCTGTTAAAGACCTCTATCTACCTCAGCTTCCATGTTGAAGAACCTTTGTCACTAAAAATACTGATTTTTGACTCCATAAGCCCAATTGTAGCAAGCCTGCATTCTTTTCAACCTAAAATCATAAAATGCAAGTTACAATTTCCATAGATTTAGCCATCTAGTACTAGCATTATTCAATATCGTAAAACCCCCTTGAGAGAGCCCTCTCAAACTGAAGAGGCTAAGCTTCAGTTAGAAGTGGTTTGAAATAGTTACACTGAGTTGTTTGATAAGTAGCCAATTTAGTACAATTTTGTGATAACACCTTCTCTTGAAGAGACTCCATCAAAGCACAATTTCTAGATCTATCCTCCTTCTGAATGCTGCTCATTTTCAATTTGAAAGTGCTGTTTTTCACTTAATTCAGGTTGGAAATCATTGTCATCAACAACAAGGTGCAAAATTGATGACCACAATTCCTTTTCATCAATATATATGGGATGGTTTGATGGATTGTGCTGATCACTAATGATGTAGGCCATTTGAGTTTCTGTATACAACCTTCTAAATTCCCCTCCAAATACTGGGATGGTAGCATATGGCATGTCCATCTGAAGGGTACCTCCCAATTTCTTAGACCAAGATCTAGAAAGTAACATCCCAAATCTAGAAGGAATGTCATCAACCACAATGTCCATCACTAAGCTTTTCATAGGCAACTGGGTAAGGGAAACAACCAAATCCTTAATCACTCCTAGACACTTGACTTTTTTGGAGTCAAAGGTGTAAAGGTCATGGTATTCCTTGGTGATCTCTAATCCCAATTCATCCATCAATTTCTTTGGCATGTGTTGTAGAGGTAAATCCCCTCTATGGATAGAGGCGATCCCTACTAGCCCAGATCGGGTCTAGCAACAATCATGTCACACTAAGGCGCAAGTTCCTAATTAAAATAGACCAAATTGCGAGAAAGGCCTACCTTAAGTCCAACGCTGTTATTCGCAGAGAAGATAGCGCTCCCATTTCCTTGCTCCGGCAGATCACAATTCTCCCGCTTGTCGCGATCAAACACCTACACATACAAGAAACACGATGAACACACAAGCGAAAAACCCAATATATGCAATTATGTATCAGTTAGAGAAGACACAACTCATGATCACAATGTATGAATCAATACGAGTGGAACCATAACCAAAGTCGCTTATCATTAATCAATACAAAGAAATATACAACTTGCGCTCTGACGCTGGATCTTCCTTCAGCGGGTCGATAGCGGAATACATCTCGGTAAAGCTCATCGGGAATGGGACAAGCCTCTCTCTTCAGTTGTCTTGACGATAATCTCCTTACAATTTATTTAGCTCTATTAAGGCTACTAAGACTACTAAGGCTCAACCATTCAGCCCCTTCATCAATGGAATATGGCTATATTTGTAGAGGAGAGGAGGAGGTTGGGATCCCTACAATAGTGGAAGGGAGGCCTTATCCCTTGGGAGGTTCCCCATAAGGTGGAAAAAAGAGGCCAAAGGAGGAAGGCCATGGTTATTCAGTCGAAACCACTCCTCATGACTCATCCACGAAGTTGTTGTAATCGAAACTTCGCCTCTTTTTTTTTAAAAACTTTCCATAAGCAGATTGGCACGGGTGCTTAACTGGGACAGAGCGCCAACTGGCACGGGCTCAGTGTTAATTTTCCTCATTGGCGCGAGGACATAACGGGCTACCAACGCTAAGGCAAAAACATGTGTTTTTAGGGGTCTGCTCAGGAAATGATCAACAGAAGGAATGTTGTCCTCATGGCAAGAGATGCAATGATGGTATTTGCAAGGCATGACACCACTTATTCGTCATAGAAATGACCCTCCAATGGGCGAGATGGGGATTGCAGGGACGGTGACAAATTACTGTGTAACAACATGAGATTGTGGGAAGCTCTAGAATCTAACAGACAATTATGCAACAATTTGTCATGTATGTTAAGTGACAGGAAAAAAGTTAGTGAGTTATCATAATTTTGGCCTTGGACATGACAACATATATAAATAGTGGGATGCTCATCTTCAAGGTTGACTGAATAAGGAGCGAGAGGAGGCTGCAAAAAACTCTTAAAAGAATCTTTATATGCTGGATTTTTCTATAATTACAGTAGTGGGACTGGAATTTTGATTTTGTTCAATTCATATTTGAAACTGAAATAAATTGGAACTAATTCCTTATTTTCTGCAGTAATTTTAACAATTGCGGCATAATTTTGAGGTGGAGGAACCTCATTTACCTTGGCCTTCTGTTTAGTATCTTGTTTATCAGAATCTGATTTTTGTTGAAGCTGCTGAATAGGACCTGTTAGGGTCCTATAATAATAGGGTTCATAAAATTTTGAATTTACTTTGATAAGTATTGTAAATATGTACATACCTTGCTTTCTGCAAGTTGTTTTCCCATATTTTTCAAAAATGAAAAATAATAAAAAATCAAAAAGAGGGTAAAAAGTCCTAAAAGAAAGATCAAAGGACTTAGAAAAACATATACCCCAAAAGAGAAAGAGATGAAAATAAGAACTGAAAGTGAGCAAGTTTAAATGCCACTGCTTTAGTTTACTTTTGCAAATAAGATTGTGTGTAACTTAACCTAAATGCCACAATCTATGAGGGTTAAACAGTTTAACCTTAACTTTTCATGCTTTAAATTTCATGTTTTAGATAGGGAATAAAGAAATGTCAAACAGTTTAAAGTTGACAAATCAGTAGATAGTTAGAGAATAAATGAGGAGCTCAACAGTTTAATCTGAGCCCTCGGATGAAATAAGGTTAGACTTAGATAGTTTTTATGCTTTGAAAGAAAATTGATTGAGGGTTGCAAACCTAAATTCACCCATGAAAATGAAGTAAAAAATGTTAGAAATAATGATGGGTAGGTAGAAAGAAGTTGTGCAAGCATGTAATAAAGCATCATCAGGCAAAAATCACTAATTTCCCCTCCCCTAAAAATATTTAGTACTCTAAACTACTAGTTAAAGAGGCTCAGAGCATTTCTCTGACTTTTGTTGGGATCAGACCCAAGGCTCGATGGCTGATTAGTTAAAAATATTGAATTCCTACACAAAACCCACATTCATCAACATTTATCCTTCATTTCATAATCCTAATCCATTTTCCTAAGTAAAAACCCATTTTTACTTAGTAAAATTAAAACCCTAAATAACTAATTCCATTCCCTTTCAAAAAATCATTCATAAACCCTAAAAAATATAGTTATCCTAAGTTAAAGTGTCAAGTAATACAACAAAGACAATCTATGTTATTTACACTTTATTTTAGAGTTAAACATGTGTTTTTCATATCCCCTACACTTCACCCTTTTATTTCATATTAACTACTAACTATATATATTAATTCCCTAAAAGAAACCCACTCGTGTAGTATTAAATCCCTTTTATCTTAAATAAACCCACAAAAACCCTTTATTTTACTTTAAACCAATGTTTTAAATACTCCATGTGCGCAATATTAAAACCCCACCCTATCCCATTGGTTTAAACCTATCTATAATATAAATATCCCGCCCCCCTATAGTTTTAAAACAAATGTCAAAAGTTGAAAAACTATATAAAATTAACACCCACGCCCATACGAATGATTTAAACATTGGATAAATGTTTAAATTAAACACATAAACCTTATCCCATCACATATCATTTAAACCTAAGGTTATAAACTTATTAAAACGTTCATTTCTAAAGTTTAAAACCTGTCCCTGCCACTTATAGTAGACCTTGGTCACACTCTCCACCTGATGCAACTTCCACAGGAGATTTGGGCCGTTCGCAATCGCACCCCAAGATCAGACGGTTGAAACCCAATATCGCAAATAAACTTGTGCGTATTTCCCCATTTCATTTTTGCCCGAAATAGGCGGTTTTTGGATTTCCTCTCTCCTCCACGTGCTCAGGGTTTGATCCAAAAATACTTACCACCGAAATGACGCGCGATAACCACTCTGGTTTTAGACCCTTTGAAGCTCGAAACCACCATTTCCTGCCCGATGTGACCATTATTCATTGTAGAGTAAATGTAACCCTAATTTGCCTAAATAAATTTGGAAATGCACTGATTTCCTATCATTCTGCACGTAACCACTGTATAAGCCTTTCCAACTTTGAAACAAGAATTTTACATCGTTTTCGAGCCAAAATCCTACAAATTTCAAACTGCAGCCATTGAAGATTTCCAGGAAGCCCTGAATTGCTTCAAAGACCCGAAAAGTACCAGAAACCTATTTTACGCCTATAGGACTTGAAAAAAGCCATTGCAGCTTCTGTTAAAACCGCTTAAGCTTCCAATTTACTTCCAAAGACTTCAAAAACCCTCAGAAAACCTCCATTGTCCTAGAGAAATCCTCCCTGCAGCTAAGATTTCATTTAACAAATTGTTTTATTGTTGCAGGTTATTTGAAAAAAAATAATTTGGATAAACAACTTAATACTAGTTAAGGACCTGTTTACTCAAAAAATTTACAAGGAAATGATTTCTAATTGTTTTCCTAAAAATAAGAAGATTTCATACAGTAGCAGAGCAGAATGAAGAAATTTACACAAGTGGTCAGAACAGAGGATGAAAACATTTCCATCAGTAATTCTCCAGGACATATTTTACTCACTCTTACTGTAAAAGGTAAAAGTGAAAAGGTAACAGAGCAGTCAAGGTAAAATAGTAAAAGTAAATAGAGAGGTAGTAATAGTTAAACAGAGATGAAAATAATTTCACCAACAAAAATTAAGTTTATCAAAAGTGAAAGTAAAAACAGTTAAAAGAACAATAAGATTAAAAGATGAAAACAAAGCAAAAAGGGACATTTTTGGAGAAATTTCCTGTTTAAGTCATTATTTTACAAAAACTATTGTGACCAATCCAAGATTAATTTTGAAAAGCTAAAGGAGGTTTATGTTCCTAGCATGACCAAATACAAAAACCTCTCTCACTTTTCTAACAGCCATTATGGGTTTGGAAATATTAAACAATATTTGAAAGCACTTTTTACATAAAATTCCTGTTTAGTCATCATGTTGCAGAGGAAATTGTGGCCAATCATAAATACATCTTACAAAACTGAAGGAGGTTTTTTTTCCTAAGAGACCCATATTAAAAAAATATCTCACTTTTTGCACAGGTATTACAGAATGAGAGATACATGCACATATTTACAACCTATTTTTCAGATTGTGGAAAACTCTGTTTTACAAATCTTTTTGCAGAGCCTATTGTGAACAACTGGAGAATAATTTTGGGGAACTGAGAGAGGTTTATCTCATCAACATATTTATCTACAATAAACACTTTCAAGTTTTACATATCTATTTTGGATTGAGAAATAAAAAGGTATCATTGGACCCTAAGTTTGCAGAATTGCTGGAGCAGAATGCATAAAGAAAGGAGACAGTTAGTGACTTGGATGCCTCGTCATCAACTAAGAGTTGAGATGAAATTAAAATTCTCCTTTTTGTCATCACCTATCCATAAAAATAGTGCCAAATAGATGCATTAGTTTTGAGTGTCCTTTACTGAAGTTCTATTTATGTAAAACAGTTGGAGATATTTGTAAACCAATCTTGATATTTTTCACACTAGAAAATTTGGCGGAAATTCCGATGGCTAATTCGTCGCTATTCTGACACATAGTCGTCGCAAGAGCGACAGTTCAAGGGCGGAAAAACCGTGGTTTGTCATGCCGTCACAGTTCCGACGCACGTAAAAAGTGTCGCACTATCAACACGTCTTCCGTCGCTTCCGAACAAGCGTCACTCTTCCGACGTCTCACAAACCGTCGCGCCTCCGATGTTTGTAAACTGTCGCATTTTCGATGAAATGTGGTTCGAAGTTTGGAACGTCGCTCTTCCGATGCTTGTAAACGGTCGCAATTCCGACCCAACGTGGTCCGACGTTTTGGACGTCGCTCTTCCGACGTCTGTAAGATGTCGCAATGCCGACGATATGTGGTCCGACGTTTGGAACGTCGCTCTTCCGATGTTTGGAACGTTGCTCTTCCGACGTTTGGAACGTCGCTCTTCCGACGTTTAGAACGTCGCTCTTCCGACGTTTGTAATCTGTCACAATTCCGACGAAATGTGGTCCGACGTTTTTATACTGTCTCTCTTCGGACGTTTCTAGGGTGTCGCAGTTCTGACGTCTACAAGGCGTCGGTAGACCGACGGAGGGTTGAATTTAAAAAAATAAAATTGAAACTTTAAAAGACGAGAAATGCTGTTTTGAATATGTTATATGAAGTAAAACAGTCCATGAAGTCATTACATTTTCACATCTGAAGATTGGAACCCAAATATCCATCCAGAAAAGTGGAAGTCCCACCCAGACAGTGATAGAAAAATACCCCATGTCACATACAGGGACTTGATATAAAACCCAGTAACGGTCCACATGGAGATTATCGACAAATCTGAGAAAGCATCCAAATATGCCCGACGCATCTATAAGAAAGTGAAATAGCAGTATGTAGAATAGTAAAACAACAGATAGAGTACTGACGTCCATTGTTCCAAATACAAATTAAAGTACCCAAAATCCTTGAACAGAGAAAAACGTTAATCATGTGAGGAGTGTGATATGTCCCAAATATAAAAATACCATGAGACCATATCAATAAACCAGCAACATAGACCAGCATCGCTAGTTTTGAAGGCAGAGTGATAAACATTAATCATTTTTTTTTCACAAGAGAAAAAACGTTGTTTTGAATATATTATATGAAGTAAAACAATCCATGAAGTTATCACATTTTCACATCTGAAGATTGGAACCCAAATATCCATCCAGAAAAGTGGAAGTCCCACCCCAGACAGTGATAGAAAAATACCCCATGTCATATACAGGGACTTGATATAAAACCCAGTAACGGTCCACATGGAGATTATCGACAAATCTGAGAAAGCATCCAAATATGCTCGAGGCATCTATAAGAAAGTGAAATAGCAGTATGTAGAATAGTAAAACAACAGATAGAGTACCGACGTCCATTGTTCCAAATACAAATTAAAGTACCCAAAATCCTGCAACAGAGAAAAACACTAATCATGTGAGGAGTGTGATATGTCCAAAATATAAAAATACCATCAGACCATATCAATAAACCAGCAACATAGACCAGCATCGCTAGTTTTGAAGGCAGATTGATAAACATTAATCATTTTTTTTTCACAAGAGAAAAAACGTTGTTTTGAATATATTATATGAAGTAAAACAGTCCATGAAGTCATTACATTTTCACATCTCAAGATTGGAACCCAAATATCCATCCAGAAAAGTGGAAGTCCCACCCCAGACAGTGATAGAAAAATACCCCATGTCACATACAGGGACTTGATATAAAACCCAGTAACGGTCCACATGGAGATTATCGACAATCTGAGAAAGCATCCAAACATGCCCGAGGCATCTATAAGAAAGTGAAATAGCAGTATGTAGAATAGTAAAGCAACAGATAGAGTACCGACGTCCATTGTTCCAAATACAAATTAAAGTACCCAAAATCCCGCAACAGAGAAAAACGCTAATCATGTGAGGAGTGTTATATGTCCAAAATATAAAAAGACCATCAGACCATATCAATAAACCAACAACATAGACCAGCATCGCTAGTTTTGAAGGCAGAGTGATAAACATTAATCATTTTTTTTTTCACAAGAGAAAAATGATGTTTTGAATATATTGTATGAAGTAAAACAATCCATGAAGTCATTACATTTTCACATCTTAAGATTGGAACCCAAATATCCATCCAGAAAAGTGGAAGTCCCACCCCAGACAATGATAGAAAAATACCCCATGTCACATACAACGACTTGATATAAAACCCAGTAACGGTCCACATGGATATTATCGACAATCTGAGAAAGCATCCAAATATGCCCAAGGCATCTATAAGAAAGTGAAATAGCAGTATGTAGAATAGTAAAGCAACAGATAGAGTACGTACCGACGTCCATTGTTCCAAATACAAATTAAAGTACCCAAAATCCTTGAACAGAGAAAAACGCTAATCATGTGAGGAGTGTGATATGTCCAAAATATAAAAAGACCATCGGACCATATCAATAAACCAGCAACATAGACCAGCATCGCTAGTTTTGAAGGCAGAGTGATAAACATTAATCATTTTTTTTTTCACAAGAGAAAAAACACTATTTTGAATATATTATATGAAGTAAAACAGTCCATGAAGTCATTACATTTTCACATCTGAAGATTGGAACCCAAATATCCATCCAGAAAAGTGGAAGTCCCACCCCAGACAATGATAGAAAAATACCCCATGTCACATAAAGGGACATGATATAAAATCCAGTAACGGTCCACATGGAGATTATCGACAATCTGAGAAAGCATTCAAATATGCCCGAGGCATCTATAAGAAAGTGAAATAGTAGTATGTAGAACAATAAAGCAACAGATAGAGTACCGACGTCCATTGTTCCAAATACAAATTAAAGTACCCAAAATCCTTGAACAGATCAAGAAAAACGCTAATCATGTGAGAATTCAAAGTAAAGTTAATCTATTAACATTGCGAATAAAATTACACCGAAGTCAAAAACATTGCCTGGCCATACTCATGGCAAATTTGTCATCAAAAAATAAAAAAATTAAGAAGACTGCCCTCATATGGGGAAACCAGTCTTGAACGTTTAATTTACAGAATTCAAAAATATTACAAAGGTCCAACACAGTAAAATAATCTAAAAGCAGCCCAATTAAGTGGGCCTGCTAAGCAAGAAAAACAAATTAACCAAACTACTCCTCCGGTGGTTCCTCCACGATTCGGCACCATCCTTCGGAAGGTCCAGGATCGCCAGGTGCTACCTCCACATGCATGCCACGGCTCCCCTCCTGAAGGCCCGAATGCTGGCCGGCTTTTTCCGAGCTCAGACCCACCGGACGGGTGCATTCTTCCTCCATTTGGGCCTCCTCGCGGAATACCAGCTGTGCGGACTGTGTCGTGATTCGCGGCGGTTGAGAGAAACAAGAATTGCAGCGTCGTGGGAGAAGGTGAACTAGCGGTGGGGAAGCCAGGAGTAGGGGAATCCATACGGTGGCCAGATGCTACAAGCCGACCCCGCCCACTCCTAGTATTTGGATATCGAATTTGGCACAATCACCGGATCGCCTGGTCGACTCGTTGAGGGGCGGAGCCGGCCTCTAGTGCTCCCCCGCGGCAACGCATCCTAAGTGACGCACGCGAGGCATGGGTGCAATCTCAAGAAGGGGCACAAGAGGAGACGGCTATTAGCACCCAATTAACGAGAAGATTGCATGTAAAATGAAATATGCAAAGAAGGTCTAAGAAATAGCTCGGGCCGGGCTACTCTCCTTATCGCCAAGGCTGGGCAAAAAGTGTTGTAGTAATCCAGCAACTGGCTTGTCTGAAAAACCA